>CAMQGK010000144.1:15557500-15560000 GCA_947000775.1 Pterois miles | reverse complement strand
ATGTTTAACACACTGTTTAAATTTTAATATCTATAACCACAAAAAGGAGTAGCAATGTCATTTTTTCCAAAACAGAGTGATTTAGCCATTCAGAGAAAGAGAGACCGTCAGAGACCGTCAGGGGTGACCCTCTCTCCATCACCTTGACAACTAGATCAGAGCCTTGATTACGGTTGCCGTGGTGATTAGCCCTGAATCCAGACATGCTTGCTAACCTGGATGGGTGGGTGATTTTTGTGTGTGTGTTCTAATCTATCGCTCCACGGTGGACTTTCAGGTTTGATCCACCTCACATCTAAATCTGGCTTTCCAAACTCTCTCTCCTTCAGTCTGTCTTTGAATGTGTGTGTGTGTGTGTGTGTGTGTGTGTGTGTGTGTGTGTGTGTGTTTGTGCAACCTGTCATCTATAAAGGAACACTTAATAGCAAGTCGCAAATATATTATCCAATCAACTTGAATATATCCAGTCCAAAAAAAATCCATTTCATGTTATTCATTACACCCTATTGATTAAACTTTTAGATGAAATCATGAAAGCGTAAAAATGTAAATATGTTCTACATGTGAGATAGGTAACAACAAGAGAATTTATAGGGATGTCAATCAATTAAAATATTGATATGATCATAATTAATCTGTGCATGGTTAATCGCAATTAATCACAAATTTGTCACACATTTTTATCTGCTCAAAATGTAACTTAACGGGAGCTTTGTCAAGTATTTAATGGTCTTATCAACATGGGAATGGACAAATATGTTGCTTTATATGTATATATTTATTTTTAAAAATTAATTAATAACACAAATCAGAAACCCTCACAGGTACTGCATTTAGCATAAAAAATATGCCCAAATCATAACATGGTAAACTGCAGCCCAACAGGCAACAACAGCTGTCAGGGTGTCAGTGTGCTGATTTGATTATGACTAGTCTCAAACTGCATGTGATTATCATAAAGTGTCTGTAAAGGGGAGACTGGTGGATACCCAGAGAACCCATTTACAGTCACACATCTTGAGGTCAGAGGTCAAGGGATCCCTTTGAAAATGTCCATGCCAGTTTTGCCCTGCTAAAATTTAGGGTATTTCTGGAGCGTTATTTAGCCTCCTTCCCAACAGCTTGTCATGGTTGGTACTAATGGATTCTTTAGGTTTTGTAGTTTCATATGATGCCAGTATCTTCACTCGAGCCTTAAACCTGAGCCCGGTGTTAAAATTAATTTGCATTAACACTTTATTATTACCTTAACTTTAACAGCCCTAAAAAAAAAAATCCATTTCTTGTCATTCATTACACCCTGTTGATTAAACGTTTAATGAAATTGTGAAAGCATAAAATTATAATTATGATCTACCCTTGAAATCAGCCTAACTGAATGAAAAACACCTGTAGTAATAAATACCTGTAATCAATTATGGCATGCCCTGACCCGCCATAAACACTGTTTATAGCTCCTCGTGGATGTCGACTATAGCTTTAACCAGCGTCAACACACGTGCAGTTTAACACACAAACGCATACTGTTGATGCGCATCCAGGGGGCTGTAGCTGTGTTTTTACATATGTAAACAGATGGGAGGATGGAGTGAGTGTGGGAAAATAACAGGAGGAGGAGAAATGGATGAAGGAAGGAGGGAAGGGAGGAATGAATGGATGACTAGAGAAAGAGAAGTACTTCAGTTTTAAATGTTATCCTAGGGAGTGGCGAGCGTGTGTGTGTGTCTGTCTGTCTGTCTGTCCTCGCGCGCGTGTGTGTGTGTGTGTGTGTGTGTGTGTGTGTGTGTGTGTGTGTGTGTGTTTTGATGGTTTATTCACACACAGTGATTAGGCTTATTCCCTCCTGGCCACTTTCAAGCTTTCAATTAAGATTCTAAACACAAATATACTCTGCATTTATTACTCTCATCCCTGCTAACGAGCTAAAAAGAGGTGTGTGTGAGTGTGTGAGTGTGTGTTTTATTGGCTTTCCGTGTGCTTATTGGAGGAAACTGTAATTCCCCTTTTTCCTCTGAAAGTCCTGAGCGATGATTCCAAGGCCAGAGCGATGATGTGTGTACCTCTCCTGTTTGAATATTAATTAAAGTCTCATTACGCATGATAATACAAGACTTACATGTCAGCCGCTCGTTGTTACGGTCAAGTGCTCTCCAGATGACACTGAACATCCTGCGTTGGTGTGTGTGTTTTTTTCGTGTTTATGAACGACGTGTGCGCATTTGTCTAAATACACTTACATGCAGTGTTTCGGCATCCGCGTGCTTCCTGCTGCTCGAGCATTGTTCCGTATTTTCTTGCAGTTTAGAGCACATTGGTTTAATCACAGAGGTATAACGCCTTAAAGCTGCAAATATGCTAAAAACTTATTTTTTAAAAATGGTCACGATATCCTGACAGTAGTGCATAAAACAGGTAATCTGTGAAAAATATGTGCCCTCCTGTGCTCCTAATGGCATTTGCAATATTTCACAGTAATATTTCCACAGAGGGAAACACCCAG
>CAMQGK010000144.1:15505000-15552500 GCA_947000775.1 Pterois miles | reverse complement strand
TTCTCTGTCCCAGCATAGGCCTCCCAGGGTTGTGTGTGTGTGTGTGTGTGTGTGTGTGTGTGTGTGTGTGTGTGTGTGTGTGTGTGTGTGTGGCGCGCTGGTGGATCAAATGCACTCTGTGAGACAAAGCATAACGGCAGGATGCTCTACGACTCTGTCATCTCACTATGGGTCACACACACACATGCGGACCGGGTCTCAGAGGGGGACAGCATACAGAGACCGCGGTCCCCACACACGCCCCACACACACTGATCAAAACAATATATTTGTCAGAAAAGAGAAGTCTTTCATGGGACACACACACACACACACACACAGAGGCGTTGGAGGCCTCTCCCCATGCCCTTGTTCTGGACAGCCCAATTATCTCTCTGCACCTCACTGTTTTCCCTTCAATTCTCTCCCTCTCTCTTTGTCTCTCCGTCTTTCGCTTTCCATCTCTCTCTGTAGTTTTGTCTTTTTTCATGTGTAGCCACGTTTTTCTTCCCCCGCCCAATAATTGATTGACTGTTAATTAGCTTCTAAAGTTTCTTTTGTAAGGCTGATGGCTGTCACCTGGGGGGAAAAATGATATGGAACAATACACAATTGTTTGTGCTGTGATGAAATGTTAAGATTAGCAGGAAATGAATCAACCATTCAAGCCAATCAATCAGTTTGATTGAACAGTTGCTGGTTCCAGCTTGTCAAACGTCAGGATTTGTCACTTTTCTTTGTTTGTTTGTTTTTTTTCCATCATTGTTAGTTGAATATTTTTGAGTTTTAAACTGTTGGTTAAATTCACAATCTGGAAATATCACTTTGGGCTATAGGGAATTGAGATGGCCATCTTTTCTGACTATTTTCTCGACATTTTAAAGGCTCAAGAAGTGATCAAAAGAAAGACAGAAGAATTGATAATGAAAATAACCACAGTTGCAGATGGTTTCTCAATGAAAACACACCGTTTTTTAAATTGTGCATTCCTCAAAATATTATTTTATGATTGACAGCAGTGGAGGAGTAGACTGTGGATAATATGCTTTTGATGTAGATATACAGATAATGACCAAAAAGATCTAACTTTACTGTTATTATGAGACTGAATTGAACCAAGAAAGTTGCCAGTACTCTATTACAGCAGTTTAGTGACATCATCACCTCGTGTTTTGCATAGCCTGAATTTCTATGCATAAATTTATAATACTGTGTATCCCACTTCATATGTATTTTTGTATGCATTTCATTACATAGGACATATGTTTCCTCTTTGTCCATAAATACATTTGGTAAATAAAAAAATATATCTTAATCAAATTCTACACAAATATTAGATTACATAAATGCTGCAATAAAACCAACTGAAAATATAATATCTGTTGGCCTACAGATTAAATTGGATAATGAGAAGGAATAGCAAAGGCAATATAAATTGAGTACAACTTAAAACTCGTTATTTAACTGTCTTCCTTCTTCTGGTAAATCAACTTTCCCTCTTGCAATAATGGTAAATACGTAGCATGACAGAACAAAGAGGAAGACCTGAAAACATGCAGCGCTTTGGCGTCATATATTTTTGACATTTAAAATCTGATAAAGGTAGATGAATGCCATATAAGACCTATAGTGTAGCAGTCAGGTGTACTGTCTCCATGGTGTTTCACTTCCGCCACAGTAGTTGGCAGCTGACGTGGGTGGCTTGGTGTTAGTGCCGCAACTAGTACCGACAGCTAGCGCCGAATGTCGCAGCAACATTCAAAAATCTTATTTTAATCTGTGCAGCCGTCTGCACCAGCATCCGTGGAGATGTGCTGTGTGGAGCGCTTCAGTTTAACTTCAGAAGCACATATCTAGAAATGCGATGTGTGTGCAGTTAGGTATTTTTTGGTTTCATAATTGCAGCTAGAATACCTGCACTAACTTCGTCACATACAGTATGTATCAGACCAGTGAGGATGTCCCTGTCTAAAATCACGGGCTGTGGGTAATGGGCACATCGCTGTGTTCACGTAAAGGTAGCCGATCTTTGACCGCGCTCTCTGATCCTGGTGGTGTGGGAGAGTGCGAGGCGACTTCTGAAGAGAGCGTTACCCCTACTGAGGGCAAGAGCCATTAAGGTGTCTTCTACAGAGACCCCCCCCCCAACACACACAAACACACAAACATACACACACTGAGATCACTGAAGCATAGGCATTACGTACCCACCACTGTCTCTATCTGTGCCTTTTTGTCTTTTGCTTCTGTTCAGTTGAAACAGCTATTTTCTCTTTTAAAGAAATTCATTGTTAAATAAAAGTCTCAGTAAGAAAAGGAATATTTCCATGATAATTAAAATATAAAACACGACAATTGATTAAACTGGTGGTGCTGTACACTCCTCCCTCTTTCTCTGTCTCTCTCCCTCTTTCACTGTCTGTGTGGCTCCCTCCATGTGACTCTCTCTCCTGCTGTTCCAATCTCCTAGTAAATGATAATGAACCTCTATCTGTCTCAGTACGTCTCGGACACACTGGCGCCCCACACAACCTAGCAGCCTTTGAGGTTTGGTGTGTGTGGACGGGATGTTTGGGGACCGGGACCATGGAGCATACCATCTCATCCATATAAACCCATGTGGCACCCAACACACACACACACACACACACACACACACACACACACACACACACACACACACACACACACACACACACACACACACACATACACATACACACACACATACACATACACACACAAACACCCACAGCTATTGAGACGGGATTAGGGCACCCTTGTGTCGGCCTTTGAGGCAAAGAGAGATAGGAATCTTTGTGTGTGTGTGTGTGTATTAGTCAGTATGGGTGTCATGGATGTATGATTGAAGACGTTATTAACCCCACGATCCCCTGCAGCTCTGCAGCTGAAGTTCTGCAGACTGCTTTTGTGTGTGTGTGTGTGTGTGTGTGTGTGCACTTACAGGACATGAGATAAGTGAGAAAACACACTGACTGCATTCTCCATGAATTGTCTGCATGTGTGAATGCACGTTTGCATGTGTGTGTGCAGCTTCACAAGGGGTCACAGATTGGCCTGCAGAACACACCATCTGATGTCTCCGGGCTCTGCGGTCCTGTGGTGTGCATGTGTGTGGCCCCACACGGTGTGTGTGTGTGTGTGTGTGTGTGTGTGTGTGTGTGTGTGACTGGGGCATTGGTCCTGTATGGTACAATGGTGATAAGGACAACCGGTAGGAGACCTGGTCGTCAAGGGGTGTGTGTGTCTGTGTTTACGACGCCCACCTTTCATCTGGCCTGTCACCATGGGTGCTGTGATGTCACTCACGCCTTCTTAAAATAGACACAGGCACACATAAACATGGAATAATCCCAAGTGAGAATAACCAGGAAGGATGGAGGCTTGGGTTGACGACAGATGAAGATATGTCTGATCATATTTGAATGTGATCTCAATATGTATGATGCAATGATGATGAAGTGTGCTGTGTAAAATCCTGTAGTTATACTATACACCATCTCAAGGAGTCCATACGAATGAATCAGTTATGAGCCCTACTGATTACTTACTGTGATGTCATGTCAGTTTCATCAAGTAGAGAAACTGATTGTCGGAGTTGTTTCCAGATTAAATGTTCACACAAATTGTTTTATGCAGTATGACCATCTGATAGAGCATACATCCGACCCCGAGTCCCGTGTCCCTCATAGACAGGAACAGAGTAAACAGAAGTTGAAACACGTCTCCAAACTTCTACTTTAAATAAACTGGTAATAGCAATAATTGTGTGGTTGGTTGCACCAACAATAAATCCAAAATTGCTTAATGGCTCCAAGCTAGAGACCAGACCAGCATGGCGTCATCGCCGAGGTTGCGCTCCCAGTTGGGGGAAAGAAATGTCTCTGTCACATGAGAGACAGTGGAAAAGCGAGAAGCTGTTGTGTAGCGGGTTAACAGAGGCTTTCACACTGAGTTTTAAGGCATATATTTACGTGACTAATCACTGTCAGTGTGGAAAATCTCTGAATGATGCTGGAGACAGTTAATAGCTAAAGTTAGCTTCAGTGTGAGGCTGCTGCAGTCATACATTAACGTTATAGCAGCGTCAGATTGTCGTTTCCTACTCAATTTCAGCCTATAGTTAGTATAGGTTGGTTATTACAGACAACACTGAGGCTAACATGATTCAATCAAATATGTATAGATGTCTGGATATGCAATATCCGGACACTGTTAGATGGGGGAAGACTGAAAGGACATGGCACCGATCGGCCATAATTTATGCTCCGGTTCTAGCAAGATCACAAAATAATTATTAGATGTGTATTGATCAAACTTTGTTTAACGAGATGAATGCATACAACCTTGTCAAAATTTCTGATCTAAATGCACATCAAATTGCATTGAAGTCTATGGGATCTTCGGTTTTGCTTCCCCAAAAGGGAAACAATGGCCTTGACTTTTTGTGAAGTACCCTTAGGTGTCAGTCTAGTGTATAGGTATATGGACAGAAACACATGGTAGTAAAGACATTCAGAGACTGAAAAAAGGGGGGAAATAAGCACAGTATATGCGAGGAGAGTTAACCCGGGGTGAAGAGGTTTGAATTGGAGCCCACACAAATTAATCAGCAAGTGATGGACCAAGAGGGGCGATTAGGGGACATGGAGGGAGGAGGTGAGGGATGGATGAGTGACTGCAATGGGGGGAAGGCAGATAACGAGGACAGAGGGAGAGAAGGAAGGATGGCTATAGGAAGGGCAGATCATCCACGGCCCCAGTGGGGAGGACAGGCAATTACCAGCTGGGGCAGATATGGCACTGGGATTGGTGTGTGTGAGTGTTAGGGGAGTGTACAAGGGAGAAGAAAAAATGAAAGGAAGCCATACAGCCGCGGGTGAGGAGGGTGTGTTTGACTTGACAACTTAACTGATCTAGAACTGAACCTTTAAATCATAGTTTTTCAAAATAAGTGAATGAATGATGATTTGACTAGTTTGCTGTTCAATGTGGCTTTTAGCTGCTTGATAAAACACTGCATACATTATTTATTTTTTCACAGCAGACATCTTGACTTGTCAAACACAGGAGTACTGGTAATTAATAACATCACAAGTTGCTGCATTGCACAGCAGTAGTGGCTCAAACAGACACAACAAACCCAACGGCAAAGAACTAGCGGTGATGAAGGCCAATTGTCGCATCACCTCACGTCGCCTGTGTTTCGACCAAAAAGTTGCAGTCCGACACACCGCAAAGACTACAGACAATCAGCATGAACGCTCTGCACTAGTATAGTCAATCGTCGCTTGCTTGCTTTGAACACCACCTACATTAAGAATTCCAGTCTGAGCTGCTCTTTGCTAAGAAGAATTACAATACAGTTAAGCGCAAATATTATGTGTGGGCCACAGACCATTATATTTTTAGACTTTGATACAGGCCAATTAAAAATGGATGGCGGGCCGCAGTTGGACCGCGGGCTGTAGTTTGGACACCCCTGCCCCATGACATCAAAAAATTTGAGTTATAGCACTTTCATTTTTGGATGTGGGAGAGAGGTGTTTAGATTTCCTGTCTTAGGCCATAGGAATAACATGTATGAATTATGAAAATGGCTGCAGTTCCCCTTTGGTTTTGTTACTGTGATGATGACAAAGTGAAAACTAGTGAACATGCGTCACTTCTATTGATACTCCTGTCTTTGCTGTATGGTTTACATGTGCATTTCCCGTGGTTTTCTGTTTTATCTGTCATTATATTATGCGCCACAGTTTGACGGCGTCTGACAGTTTCTGCATGTGCAGACATCTGTCGTGAGCGTTGTATTAATATTCCACAATGATGTCACATGTTCCTGTTTTCGTGTTGCTTAACCCGGCCTACACATGCGTGTCTGTCTCCTATTTGCAGAGGAGGGCATCAATCATGAATGCAAGCTGTGTAACCAGATGTTTGATTCACCTGCCAAGCTGCTTTGCCACCTGATAGAGCACAGCTTTGAAGGCATGGGAGGTACCTTCAAGTGTCCCGTCTGCTTCACAGGTGAGAGACGCACACACACACACACACACACACAAACCCATTTTCACCTTCAAGGACAGTATTACAGAAAACTAACTCACTTGTGTCGTATCTGCTTTGCATTTAAAAAGAGTTACACACACACACACACTTCAGATGTATACCATAAGAAACTATTAACAAGGATATAAGGGATACATTTTCTACCATTCTGTTGTTTTGTGTGTTTCCATTTTACATTACCAGAACCCCAAATAGTTTCTGATTTCAACAATCAAAATCAAGAGCAGGTCTGACGATTTTTTCTGTCCCCGCCTATTTGTGTGCATATGCAGGAAACAGCCTTCTCACTCATGGTTACAACCATAAACCCAGCACAGAAATCTCAGTTACCACCATAATCCGCCATGTTCTGAACAGACATATTACACTACAAACACTAACAAAAATAGCATTTGCATTTTGGAACAGAAAACAGAAACTTAAACTACTCAGTCCAGCACTCGGGACTGGGCAGGCATGGTGGGAATTGTGGGCATCCCTGTTGCTGCGTTACTCAGGGCACTTCCTGTTCAGTAGATGCCTTTATAGTCTAGTGGCTAGCTGACTTTAGTTAGGTGAGTTACTTTTCCTTACTCTTAGCTCTTCTGCTCTTACTTGGTTCAACATTAAGTCACTGCATCTCCCGACATGCATGTTTTTTCAGCTCAGCATTGTTGAATCAGAGCAGATGATATTGGTAGCGAGAGCAACTTGACTGCTGAGTGCAAAACCATAATTTTGTAGATTACAGCACAATTGCAATGGTCTGCAGAGGTATTTATATTTTGTTTTTGTAATGATTATGTGAAGTCACGCACATACTGGTATTGAAACAATGCTGCTTATTATATTGTATACTGTTGTAGTCTCAACTTTGAAACACTTTCCAATTAAAGACAGAACTCAGTTCTAGAAGAACTGAAGTGTAAATGACAGTTGTCAAGACATAAAACCAATGGCTTGTTGATCTTTATGAACAATGGCATTTTAAAATCAAATCTAATCTTGGATTTGGAGAATCGTAACGCCCCTAATTCTCATAATGATTTTTGGCAGTGGTAGCTGTCTGTGTGCTGTCACTTTTCAAAACTATACTTTCTACTTCAAACTGATGGTTCTCTCTTAGTATTGACCCTTTGTCTTTGAACTTTGGTGGGAATGTATATATATGTATGTCTCAGACTGTATGTTTATCAGAAAATCTCTTAAAGTTAGCGTCTCTGCAAATATTAACACTTACTGGCAGTAATCACAGTGACTATACCTCACATGAGGTGTGCTTCTGTTTTTGGTGGTACATAACATAAAGAATGAATACCATGTTTTCAAACATAGATTCAAAATTTATATTCTTCAGTAACAATATGGAAAATATAATGACAGTGAAAACACTCCAAATAACCTTTTTTTTTTTAAACAGGCTAACATTTCTGCTGTACTGATTTGATACAAAAAGTAATTTGTTTTTGGATTCCTGAAGACATTCTCTACAAATCCATGTGATTTATGTGTCCTGGGGTTTTTTATTGACTTTTCCAAAATAAACAGCAAACAAATATTTTTCTAAAACTGCAATGATTCACTCTACTGAAATTGGGCACTATACTGAGAGTGACACCAATGACAGTTTTCAATGAGAAATTTCTTTTAACATTTGATGAGAAGTCAACTATCATTGTGACAGATTTCAGTGTAGAGGGATCGCTGATGAAACAACACCACTGGGTTGAATATACAGCATACTGTATGTTGTACTTTATATTGGCCACTTTTCAGAAATGCCTATTTTAGAGTAGTATTATGTCAATGTCTATGTTATGTCAGTGCAATGCTACCACATATTTTCGAACTAGAGATGTACACTCACCAGCCACATAATTAGGTACACCTTGCTAGTGAAAGGTTGGACCCCTTTTTGCCTTCAGAACTGCCTTCATTCTTCGTGGGATACGTTCAACAAGGTGTTGGAAACATTCCTCAGAGATTTCGGTCCACATTGACATGATAGCATCACACAGTTGCTGCAGATTTGTCGGCTGCACATCTATGATGCAAGTCTCTTGGATTGAAATCTGGTGACTGTGGAGGCCACAGTACAGTACAGTGAACTCATTGACATGTTCAAGAAAGCCGTTTGAGATGATATGAGCTTTGTGACCTGGTGCATTATCCTGCTGGAAGTAGCCATCAGAAGATGGTACACTCTGGTCATAAACGCAACAATACTCAGGTAGGCTGTGGCATTTAAACGATGCTCAATTGGTACTAAGGGGCCCAAAGTGTGCCAAGAAAATATCCCCCACACCATTACACGGGGTGGCTGTGGCTCAGCAATCGGAAGGTCAGTGGTTCAATCCTCAGCTGCTCCGGTCACATGTCGATGTGTCCTTGGGCAAGACGCTTAACCCGAAATTGCTCCCAAAGGCGTAGCCATCAGTGTGTGAATGAGTTGAATGATTTAGATTAGATCCTGATGGGCAAAGTTGGCACCTTAGCAGCCTCTGCCATCAGTGTATGAATGTGTGTGTGAATGGGTGAATGTGGTGTAAAGAGCTTTCAGTGGTCAGAAGACTAGAAAAACTCTATATAAATGCAAGTCCATGTACCATTTTCACCACCACCAGCAGCCTGAGCCGTTGATACAAGGCAGGATGGATCCACGCTTTCATGTTTTTACGCCAAATTCTGACCCTGCCGTCTGAATATCGCAGCTAAAATCGAGACTCGTCAGACCAGGCAACGTTTTTCCAATCTGCTATTGTCCAGTTTGGTGAGCCTGTGCGAATTGTTGCCTCAGTTTCCTATTCTTAGCAGTGTCACCCAGTGTGGTCTTCTGCTGCTGTAGCCCTTCTTCTTCAAGGTTCGATGTGTTGATTGGCTGATTAGCTATTTGTGTTAACAAGTAATTGAACAGGTGTACCTAAGTATGTGGCTGGTGAATGTATATCTCACCAAAAATCACTATGAACATTATTCCAACCAACCCTATTGGCTCACAGACTATGCATCACTAATAACCAGCTTTACGCAAATAATAGCTTAATATTATGAAACTATTTAGCCTTGTGTTTTTATTGCATGGTAGTATGTTGTAATCATAGATGAATATGAAACCAAAAGTGTTTTACAGACCAGGATAGTACGTTCCATATTAAAGCAGACCGCCACG
Source organism: Pterois miles (assembly GCA_947000775.1). Taxonomy (NCBI): domain Eukaryota; kingdom Metazoa; phylum Chordata; class Actinopteri; order Perciformes; family Scorpaenidae; genus Pterois; species Pterois miles. The sequence goes on along the minus strand of CAMQGK010000144.1, from coordinate 15,543,283 downwards.
TTGTCTATAACCACCACACTGGTCACATCTTGTCCCTTATTTTGGTAAAAAAAAAAAATGCCAGTTGAGGTTAATATTGCAGCTGGAAGCAAGATTCACACTTAATTCAGCTCCGGTGCATTTTGTGGCTCAGTTAATAGCTCTCTCTGGGTTACCTGCACCGTGATACATAGAGTGGATGTTTTGGGTTAACAGTAAAATCTCATTAGGAACATTCATTGTTTTATCATATCTAACTGTGGGGGTACTGTTCCAGCAGGGTGCTGCTGCTAAAGAAGTACTGACAAAGCTCTGCATGTGAAAAAGGTCATGCAATATTACCTCCAAACATGCCAAATATGAAGCACCTTGTGTCTGAAATTCACTGGAGGACCCCAACAAAATGCTGTATGACCAAATTAGGCCTGTGGTTCGGTGTGTTTTACCAGAAACTAAGTCTCCACCTTTGCTCGCTCCCTCTCTCCCATCTCTTGACTCTCTTTCCACCATACTCTCTCTCTCTCTCTCTCCCTGTCCCTGTCACTTCATCACTCTCTTTCCTCCCCTCTGTTGTTGAGTTTGTCTTGTGTTGTGTGCCTCCTCCTCCTCCCCCCCCCAGGTACACAGCGATGCTTTAAACTTTAACTCTATTCCTTGGTGGCTTATGAATTAGTAAGATGGGCACCACTCCTATGGGGAGGCTTAATAATTCAACACATACACACTCACAGTGAAAACCAAAAGTTTACTGAAACAAAGGGGGAGAGAAAGAAAGAAAAAATGTGTATGAGACAACACTGAAGCGGAAGTTAAAAAAAGAAGAGATAATTTATTGATAAATATCACAAGGTCTGCTGAGGATAGCTCTTCCTGTTTTCTCTCCTTTCTCTTGCTCCCCCTCCGTTCCAGTCAACCCATTCATTTGCTTTGTTTGTGTGTTTGTGGGGTTATTTGCACTGCTGGTACAGTATATTGTAGATAGTACTGTACTAATCGTGCAGTGTTCATTTCAGTCCAGTTGTAAACCGTATACCTCAGTAGATCGGATCACATGACTGAGTTAACTGTAGTAACTTACCTTCATCTCTATCCTTTCCCAAAAATTTAAGTTATCTTTCACTGACAGACAGGTTTAGACCCCACACATGAAAACATGTTATGTTAAATTTAACAGTTTTGTTCCTGTCCCAGCTTAAAAAAAAACACAGAAATCTCACAAAATCTCTATTAAATGTGATATTATAATATCTATTAAATGTGACTTTAGTCTAAACAAACATGGCAAATGACAGGTGGGAAGAACTAGCGATTTTAGTTTTTGCACTACTTGTGCTGAAATTTCACAAAGGATGGATGAAGTCATGGAGATTTGCATTGTTGCCATAAATCAACAAGTTGATCCTCCATTTCTGAGGTTCATCTCACTGCTACGTTATGCTTTGTGTTTTGCTTTAGCTCATGTATTAACCACGGCCACCATGACAGTGACGGTTGTCCTTCCTTCTTCAGTCGGCTTGGCTCTCAATTGGCAATCATTCTATCCCACTTGTCCTCGGGGTTCCCCACACACAACAGGATATCTCATCGTAAACACTGAACATGTTTAATATTTATGATTTGAAATCGAGGCGGTGGTGATGATGGACTCGATCAGGAGAGTTGATCAGGGGATGCAAAAAAACACTCTCAACATACCTCAAACCACAGGAATATCTGGAAAGATAATCTTTAGAACCATCAAAAATCATCTGGGCTTTGCTGTTGTTGTCTGAAGGGGGGAATTGGGCCCAAAATCGGCTTGATTCTTGCGTCCTGTGTACCTACAGCATTAGTCAATGAACCCGTATGTTTTTGTCAACTAACCAAGTAGTTTATTTTATTAACAGATCTGTGGGGTTTCTCCACAAAGAATCACACAAAAGCACCACTTAATATCTTGTGTTAACAAGTGTGCCCATGCATTTCTTGGAAATAAGTAATTCAGCATGAAAAGTATAAATAAGACTACCGGTAGTCGCCGAAAGAAATCGACTAAGATCAAAACAGAGTAGCCAACTGATCGACTTAAGGCCATTACACACTGATAGCGTTTTTGTTTTTTTTTTTTTTGTTTTTTTTGTGCAGGTAATTCACACATCAGTTAGGGATGCTAATTTTGAAAACAAAATGTAACCAATAACCGACCCTCGTTAACCGATTATTAACCATTAACTGACAATGATGGTGTGGTGCGCCAGCAGCAGTGTATGAGCACAACAGACAACTGAGTCCCCGTTCACCCGCAGACAGACTCGCAGACATGCAGCCACTGTCCCAGTAAAAGTCCACCATCATCGCATCATTTAGTTTAGCAGGTTGTCAGCTATGTATCTGCCAGTCGTAACGATACCCTGTCGCCCGGCATGACTTTAGCGAGTGTCCGACAGATCGTGTGTATGTTGCGGTGTCGAAATGTGTTCAGTTTATTGGTTGGTGAATAAATACTATGAGGTTACATCTCCTCTGCTGAAACGAGCTATAGGCCAGAGCCAACTTCCTGTATTCGGCTCAGAGTCTCTTAAGGTGGGCTCTTAAGCTTTTCTCCTTAAACGACAAGCGACTGCTCTGAGTTTTGCTCAGCTTTTCAATTAATTATTAATATTTCTTTAAACTGTTAAACCAATAGTGTTTAATCGGCTAAATTCTTAATGTTGGTTAACAGTCAAATGGTTAATTATTAACATCCCTTACGTCAGTATATTATTAAACCTGTTGTTTTTGTCTTGAATACTTTCACGCTGAATGTGAATATTACGCAGGGAAAAAGTAACATAACTTTTTTTCAGAATGAGGTTAACTTTGAGTTTTTGCGCTGCAAATAAAGGGATCAAGCAGTCATGTGCAGAATGGGTTTTATTTATGAAACAACAACACGGAGGCTCTGTATTCTGAATCAGGACAGCAAACCTTATTCTTTCAACTTTGACAATGCCTTCTGTTCTTACCTTTCACAATAAAAGCCCTAACTTTATAATATTTTGTAGGCGAGTAATTTGCATTTTTGTGTTCTTTATTCGTCGCGCCCTGGTGTGTAAAGACCTTAAGAGACAGTAACCCTACTTCTAACCATTCAAATATTGCAAATATTGCAGTCATCTGGCAAATATTATGATAATCCAATTTAATTTGAAACTGAAAGTGATGTTGCCTTGAGTTTGGCACCATACTATTGATACACCCACAACAATGCAGATTCATCTGTTATTTTGCTTAAGATGCAAATTTCAATAAGAAAGTACCCTTGAGCTCATTTCCTTGAGTTTTTGGTCTGTGTAATCTGTTAAAAAAGCCTTCAGATGTGGCAAGAATTGGCTTATTGACTAACGCTGTATAACGTGTGCTGTATGTGTTTCTTTCCCAGTGTTCGTGCAGGCTAACAAGCTCCAGCAGCACATTTTTGCCGTCCATGGCCAGGAGGACAAGATCTACGACTGTTCCCAGTGTCCGCAGAAGTTCTTCTTTCAGACAGAACTACAGGTAGGTCCCCTTCAGTCTGGTTGCGTGTTGACCGTGACCTGATCTCACACTGTAGTAAGTGGACTGTGTTTCCAAGGAGACTCACTATATCAGAGAATAATAATCTAAACCCAAACAAGATGTACACCCCTTCCTTACACCTTTCTAAGCTTCCACCCGTCCCTCAATGTGTAGTAATCTTCTTCAGCAGCTCCTTTCATGCCTCCCAGCTACTCTACATCATTTTACACAATCCCTTTATTTACTGTTCATCCCCATTTCTCCCTCCACCCTCTTTCCATTGCTCTGTCCCTGTCTTTCCATCTCTCCTCATGAGGTCTGAGCAGGGTTCTGGCAAGCCTCATGTCATTAGGGTCCGGACCCATTTGTGTGTGTGTGCGAATGAAGGAGAAGAGAGGATATAAGTCACCCAAGAGTAGGTCCTGGTCCAGCTGTGGCCAGGTCTGTGATGATGTAAACCTTCCTGTCCTCTTCTATTTCTTCTTCTCCTCATCTCTTGTACCCCTTTGGCACCAGACTAGTGACCTGCAAAGTCTACAGGTCAAACATCAGCACTGTGAAAGGTGAAATCTGTAACTTTCCTCATGCTGTTGCCTGCTGTATTGACCAAACGTGTGTCAAAGACAGCATGGTTACTGTTGAAGATTGTGTGAAGGCTTTCAGTTTATTTGAATCCACTACAAAACTTGGAAACTTCACCAGCTAGTGACAATTGATACTTATGTTGATACTCAGGCTGGTCTCATACACCATTTGTACATGCCTACACCTACAAAAAGCAATGCACTGTAATTCATATACATCCCACAAAATCAGTTTGAATGTAATCCACGTAATCGTGACCTCGGAAGTATAAAGAGCACCAAACGCCACATAGGGAGGAGGTCGGGGTGGATGGGTGGGTCAAAAACACCAGAATAGGAGACCAGTGTTGTGTGTGTGCAACCAGAAGTCAACGCTGATTTATTTGTCACGTAACTTCCATACTTACGTTATGTGACTTCTGGAGTTATTTTAACCCAAACCACAATCTTTTCCAAAACCTAAGTAGTTTTGTTTCCTAAACCTAACCAAGTTCTTTTCCTAAACTTAAGTCATTTTTATTGGCTAAACCTAACCAAGTTGATCTTTTCTTAAAACTAAGTACCTTTCTTGCCTAAACCTAACCAAGTTGTTTCCTGTGAAGACAGAAGTTTATTATGAAAAGACTGTAAGCATGTAATGAGCGAAAAGATAGGAAAACACATGAAAAATGAGGAATAACTTTTCATAAGATATCATATGAACCGTTTTATGACGATATGTTGTTAAGTTTGATGCTTGTGTGTAATTACTTGCACTGCATGTAATTTATCGACAGCCCGTCAACCAGGACAGGTACAACCCTACAATCCATAGACAGATAAATAACAAGTGGATCAACATGTCTCATTAGCACTGAGAGAATCTCCAATGATATATTTTTGGTTTTTAAAATTCCACTACACAGATGAAAAAATATGAATAATTGATCACTAAAAAAACAAACAAACAAAAAACAAACAAAACTGCAGTGTATCTTAAAGTGGAGTCTGCAAAAGCACCAAAGCCATCGCAGTGTTTGAGAGGCAGAACAAACTGTGCTTGGTGTAATGATTCAGTGTTGAACCTGGATGTACGACCATCTGTGAATACAGTGTGCTGTTAGCTCATAAAGTTGCTTTTCAAAACTTGGAAGCTCAGTACTTACAGGCTACAAGTTGAACTTCTCTGGCCATGATTTCGTGGTCATTACAGCAGGTAGTCTTGATGCCTCATCAGTCGTTAAGTTAGTGGCAGAAGGTGTTTACTTAATAGTATGTTCTGTGTTCGACTTGTACATACACGACCCAACAACACAGAGGCCCCATAGGCCAAACCAAGATGGGAAGCTTTATTACTCCTTTCAACCTTGAAAGGATAGCAGGAACTAGATCCACTCCTTTCTTAACTTTTACAATAAAAGCTTTAAACGTGATATTCAACGAGTGTTTCGCATTTTCGTGTTTTCATCACACCCCCAGTGTGTAAAGACCTGAAGACAGAGAAAGAAAAAGACAGAAATTGAAATTCTATGAGAGATTATTTGAGTTTATGAAATGCCTTCCCCAGCCACACACACACACACACACACACACACACACACACACACACACACACACACACACACACACACACACACAAAGTGGCAGTGATGTAGGGCCGGAGGTGGTGGGCATATGGCTGGCCAGTCCATTTAACAGCAGGGTGACTGCTGGACCCTGTCGGTTAATGTCCACACACTCCCACTCACCTCCACTCCTCTTCTCACTCCTCTACTCCATCCCAGATGACTCCTCTCCTCCTGTAGTCTGACCAGGTCACAACATCTTTATAGACTGACGAATTGTTGACTTGTAATAATCAGTTGGATAAATCAGGGTTGTCAGGTTTGGATTCAGAAGACTACACCTCTCACATAATTGTCGCTTTGGTCTGCTTTTATTTTCCCCTTACATGAATACACTGTAAAGCAAAGTATAGTTTCAACTATCAGTGTTTAGTTGTATCAGAGTGGAGTCACATAGAGACAGACTACAGTGTATACTGTACTGAAAATGACATTGTAAGAAAACTCGGACTGTCAAAGTCAACACGTTTTAATTTGTTTTAACACCACTAATTTCTAAAGGCATTCAGTCAACTTACGATTTCAAAGGTCGTAGTGGGCTCAGTGGGTTTTAAAGTGAGAGTGGACATACTGGCATCATGTGAAACTACAAAACATAAGGAATCCATCGGCATCAACCACGTCTTACTAGCTTGTCGTGAAAGAGGCTAAATTACGCTCCGAACTTCCGCTAAATTTTGGTGAGGAAAAACTGGCATGGCTATTTTCAAAGGGGTCCCTTGACCTCTGACCTGAAGATTTGTGAATGAAAATGGGTTTGATGGGTACCCACTTTATGATAATGACATGCAGTTTGGGGCAAGTCATAGTCAAGTCAACACACTGACACACTGACAGCTGTTGTTGCCTGTTGGGCTGCAGTTTGCCATGTTATGATTTGATATATCATATATTTTATACTAAATGCAGTACCTGTGAGGGTTTCTACACAATATTTGTCATTGTTTTGTGTTGTTAATTGATTTCCAGTTACTTGACAAATCTCCCTTTTAAGGTATATTTTGAACAGATAAAATGTGCTTAATTTGTGATTAATCACAATTTACTATGGACAAACATGAGATTAATTGCAATTAAATGTTTTAATCAATTAAAAAAACTAACAATGCTAATTCTTTTTGTAAACAAATTAAACACTAATTCATCAATACAAATCAGTGTTATTTTCTTAATGCTCTTGACTTCATTGCCTCATATTAAGCTTGTAGAGTAGAATGTCCATTTTTTTTTTTTTAGTAATATCTGAGGGGTAGAGGTTTATATAGCTTGACTTGACTCAACAACAGAGAGTTATTCTTCCCATAAACTCAGCAGAGTTTGGTCAGGTCACATGAGTTTAATTCTGTTGTTTTCATTCCAGCTAAGTTGAGCTCAGTTCGACTTCTTTTCTCCCTCAGCTCCTTGTACTTCTTCCTCTTTGGCCGCTGCACTCTGGCTATATCCATCTTGTTACACTTTGGTCCTGGCCCAAGTGTGTGTGTGTGTGTGTGTGTGTGTGTGTGTGTGTGTGTGTGTGTGTGTGTGTGTGTGTGTGTGTGTGTGTGTGCTGCGTGCGTCTGTGCGTGTGTGTCTGTGTGCGTCTGTGCGTGTGTGAAAACTTGCAGCCCGAGCCCGACCTGCCACAGCTCCATTGCCCCATGGGAGGGCTCTCTAAGTGGGCTAGACAGAAAGGCTGACTGGGGGAGATGGAGAGCTACAACCACGGAGGTTAATGCCACTGCTAGCTGTTATCGCATGTGTGTGTGTGTGCATGCATCTGCCAGAGAAAGTGGAGTGGGTAATTTGTGTGTGTTTTAATGAGGTGCGGATGGATGAAGAAAGCTGGTTGGCCAGCTAGAAAAGGCTTTGGCCTCTTTCAACCCCTCAGAGGGGCCATATGATGTCAAGCCCACTCTCTCTCTCTCTCTCTCTCTCTCTCTCTCTCTCTCTCTCCCTCACACACCCACCCAAGGGTCACTGTTGCATGGGCACGTCGCTGCATCATCCTCTCTCCCTCCTGATTGCACTCTCTCAGTCCCTCTTTTCATCTCTTTCTCTGCATACAAAGACCATTGCTTTCTCTCCGCCTCTCTCTCAATCACTCGCTTTCACCTCTCTATCCACCTCTTACATACCACCATTTCCACTCTCTCTCCTCCCGTCTCTCTCCCTTCTCTCTTTCTATCTTTCCTCCTTCTCTCTCTCTCTCTCTCTCTCTCTCTCTCTCTCTCTCTCTCTCTCTCCGACTCCCCCCACCCCCGGCGTCTGTCCCAGAAGAACCAGCCCCTATGCATATTTTAGCCCCTCTCCTCTCTTCCTCTCTTCTGTGCCTCTCCCTAGTGCCCCATAAATAGTGCAGACGTAAGCTGGTAAATAAGAGATGTTTTGGTGTGTGTCTGCATGTGTGTGTGTGTGTGTGTGTGTGTGTGTGTGTGTGAAATAAGAAATGTTGTGGCCCTGATCAGTGGGGTCCTTCTGGATCTCTCTCTGCCTTTACTCCCAGACTCCCAGACACACAGGACTTTTTCCTCATTCTCTCTGTTTTAGTTTCTTCCTTTCAATTAGCACAACTGTTTTTGTATCACTGTGTTCCACCACTAACATATTGCATTCATACAATATTAGAGTGCATGGTTTCTATTATCTAACCATTATCCACATATCTGATCTTTGGAGAATGTGTTTCCCTCCTGTAGAAGTAGTTTGAAACAGTCATGCAGCTGTACGTCAGCTCTGGCTCTCTCCCGTGTTACATTCCCTGACAGAATTCTTGATCCTCACATTCGTTTTAAACCTCCAGGGGGTGCTATACTGCGGCTTCTGCCCTCACTGCTTCCTCCACTCGCTCGCTCCATCCATCACCTCTCTTGCACTCCCCCCCAATCACCCCTCTCTTTTTTTTTTTATCAGCCTGTTGTGCTACACAATTTCCTTTTGCGCTCGTTAATATTTAAACACAGCTAGATGGGTGGATCGCTGGTCAGATGATTAAATGGATGGATGCGCTGGATGGATGTGGAGGATCCTTACGTTTGTTTGTGTGTTGATTCCCTCCGTTGAATCTTCCCCTGTACGCGTCCCAGCGGTGTTGAATATTTGAGAGTTGTGCGGCGCATGCAAGCACAAAGACGAGCGGGGATCTGTTCCTTCATAGACGCAGTTAAAAGAAAATGTAGTGTACACACTGGATGGATGGACGGACGGACGGATGGATGGAAAACTTTGAAATGAAAAAGCAGATATACAGAGAGGACTGGACAAATCAGCAGCTATACAGTATACTGTACTAAGGTCTAACTAAATCCAATTTCATTATACATTTTCAACACAGTTGGACCACTTCCCAACATCAGAGCTACTATATCAGTGACATGTTATTAATTAGTATGCAGCCAGCATGGGGTACCTTCCCAGCAGTTACGGTATGTTGTCTATACCTGGAAAATGAAAGGATTATCTAATCCCTCAGAGCTAAAGTAATGAATAAAATCGTTACTTTGGTAGTTAATGCGAAGCAGAGAATAACTTGGCAGACTGTGTGTGTGTGTGTGTGTGTGTGTGTGTGTGTGTGTGTGTGTGTGTGTGTGTGTGTGTGTGTGTGTGAAACACGCTGTGTTTAGTAGTCTGTCTGTGAATAATGTTGTCTTTGTCTTTGTCTGAATCTAAGAGCCTCACTGTCTCCCTCTAACTGAATTATGGAAAGGTGTGGATGTGGCTGAACTGGCAATAGGGTTTATCTGTGTGTGTGTGTGTGTGTGTGTGTGTGTGTGTGTGTGTGTGTGTGTGTGTGTGTGTGTGTGTGTGTGTGTGTGTGTGTGTGTGTGTGTGTGTGTGTGTGTTTTCCCCATTGTCTCTGGATGTTGCTGTCAGTTGTGAGTGTTGTGTCAAGCCATAGTGTGTACTCTCTGATCCATGTATCCCTTGGCTCCCTTGGTGTGTGTGTGTGTTTGTCTACATGTATGCATGTGTGTGCGTGCGTGTGTATATGAATTTGATCCGTAGATCCCTGTGGCGTTCCAGGGGAGCGTACTCAGCTGCCCCACCGCTCACTGGGAGACTCTGTGTTATTAGAATGGGGACCTGGGACACATACATACACACACACACACACACACACACACACACACACACACACACACACACACACACACACACATTAACACTGTTACCTCCCTGAATCCCTGGACTTGAAGGTATTTGCAGCAGGGGAGAGAGACAGAAACAAAAAGAGATTCAAAGAGAGAGGCAGAGAGACAAACGGAGAGAGACTACAAGCCAGCCAGCCAGCCTTACCTGATACTACTTATTACTACCACCACAGTACCACAGCTACTACTATTTCTATTATCTTGAAGTACTACAGATTTCACGGAGCCAGATCTATCTAAACTAGGGATGCACTGATCTGACTTTTTCAGTCCTGATACTGATAGAGATACCTGGGCTTTGGGTGTTGTCTGATACCGGGTCCTGATCCGCTACCAGCATTTAATCAATAAGCTATATGTCTCACTGTGTGGAAGTGACTGGGATCATTATTTCATGTGTAGAGGCCTTTACACACCAAGGGTGTGACAATTTAAAGACATGAAAATGCAAAAGTACTTGCCTGTAAATTTTACATGTCTTTTATTGTGAAAGGTAAGAAAGGAAAGAGGTGTCTGCTGCCTTTGTCAAGGTTGAAAGGGGAAATAAAGTTTGCCGCCCTGGTTTCGACTAGCTTCTGTGCTGTTGTTTCATAAATATACCCAACTCGTTCTGCACGACTTGATTTGTTGAAGCCTTTATTCACAAGGCGAAAGATTGGAAAATCAACCTTTTTTTTCCACATTCTGTGTGAAAAAAAATGACAAAAATAACAGTTAAAAAGATGTATAGGAGGATATGTAAAGAAATAACTGCAAGAAAAAAATGCTGCTGATGTGTAAAGGCCTTAAGGCAACATCAGCTCAAACACTGCTCTCCTATCTTTGTAAAACAAAATGCAACACATTAAGAAGAAGAAGAAGAAGAAGATATTCCTTTATTAGTCCCACATTGGGGAAATTCAGTTTTACACTCTGTTGTTCACAGTACACAGTACATAGTACATATACATGTCAATGGAGAGATGTCAGAGTGAGGGGGCTGCTCCTGACAAGCGCCCAGAGCAGTTGGGGGTTTGGTGCCTTGCTCAGGGGCACCTCGGCAGTGCCCAAGAGGTAAACTGGCACCTCTCCAGCAACCAGTTGGTCTTGGTCCATGGGGGATTTGAACCCGGGTCCTCCACATCCTAACCCAAGTCCTTACGGACTGAGCTACTGCCGCCCCCTAATACATACATAGCGTAAATTTGCTGAATTGTTATTTATTATTAAAATAAAAAATCATACACCAGCAATTTGGTAAAAAAAAAAAAAAAAAAAAATTAGCAAGAATTACAACCTTTTTAATGCAGCAACAAATCAGTCAAAACATAAACAGGCATTAAAATTCCAGTATAGCGTATAATATATACTGTATATAGTATATTAAGATAGAACTGAATTGAGCTTTTTGATAGTTGATACCAATGTTTTAGTTTATTTTGTTTTTGTTGTTATTTATTCCCCTTTTGTGCTAAAAGACCTGTTTATTATAAAAGCTGTTCTAGTCATTCAGCATTTCGTTACACTATCTGTGAATGAGCACATATCAATCTTACAGATCTATGAAACAGCCTTTAATGTAACCTTCTTTCACATGAACACTGTTCTTTAAAAAAATAAATAAATATAATCAAGCTTCAAAAACCTTTTCAGCTGCTATATAACTCCCTACTCAATGAGAAGTTTCAGTAGGCTACCTACACAGCAAAACATAACAGAAATATTTGTTTGTTGAAACATAAATCAAATGTAAAAGTGATTACTCCCCCTCAGATGTGTTAACAGCCACCTATATTTGCCGATTATATATTTTTATCTATCCAAGCAAGTGGCTTCTTTTCCAAATCAGCCACTGTTTTCTGTATAACCAGATTAACCAACACAACATTTAGCCGGTGCAAAACTGATGAAGCACAGCAGATAAACATCAGCCACTGCCATCAGCGAATGTCACTTTATCTGCCGATAGGCCAATGGCAGTCAACAGGGCCAATATCTGTCGATACCGATGTTCGGCCAGTAAATCGGTGCATCCCTAATCTAAACAACCTTAATAATGGAAGAAATCATACAAAGAAAATCAGTAAAACTAAAAACTAGAGCCAAAGCAATACAATCAAATCAACACAAATGTGTTTAAAATGTCATTTCATCTAACTGTCCTTAGTCCTGGCAGACGTTTTTCCACTCCGACCACCTGAGGAACAACTGAATACAAATTGTGTCAGTGGCTGTTAACACTGTTGAGATTTTTGTAGTTTCCATTGTCCCACACTGTGAATGCAAAGCACACTCTGTTCATGCTGGATTTAAACAGAAGAAACCAGTTAATCACCCGGAAATGTTATATTTGTATGTGCATGTTTGCATTTAATGCTTTGAGGAACTTCCCATCACGCTGGTTGTCAGAGGGAAAAGCAGTTGCTTGTTGCTTGGATGTAAAGCGGAGGACGAAACAGATGGACGCAGAGAAACAAAGACGGGTAGAGTGAGATAAAGAGGGAGAAAGAGATAAACAGACATAGGGACAGATACAAAGGAGTGACTCTCTGTGAGCCAGCACCTGGTGGCTTTCTAACAGCTTGGACCATGTTGCTGTCATGGAAGCGGGCGTGCATGTGTACGTGCATGCGTGCGTGCGTGCGTGCGAGACAGGTGAACAGAGGCAATGTGTCACAGAACAGGAAAGACTCTGCATGGTGTAGTGTCTAAAATACACCAGATTACACACTAACACAAAGCATGTCATCGCTGCTGAAAAAAGTCATTCATTTGTTTGTCTCTGTAGAATCTTTTTCAAACAGAGTATCTGTTGGTCTCTCTGTCAACAGTTGGTTTATACGTTTTCTTTTCTTTTCCTCTGGCTAATCCATTTTCTTTCTTTCTTTTTGCACACCTATGACGGGCATGATTCATTTTTGCTCTCGGGCTCTGTTTCATTCTGAGAAATGACAAAAGTATTAGAAGCTGAATGTGTCTTTAAGTGTCTCAAAAATGTAGTAAAATTGTATTTGTTAGTATACATTTTCTGACTGTTCAAATGAATGAATCAGTAGTATTATACCAGCCCATTCTCGTTCCCAGAGCCTAAAATTGCAATCATCTGTCACATTTTAACTTCACAAACATATTACTTTTAAGCCCAACCAAGTTGGTTTCTCCTAAACCTAACTATAGTGGTTTTGTTGCCTAAACCTAAGTAAGTGTTTCTGTTTAATTCAAAACATTAAACGTGTTTACTGCAACCATAAAGTGACACTAAGGGTCTGACAAAGCATCAGTTAGCTGATGAGGTGGGGTGAGAATGTGTTGATTATACTCATGTCATTTGACTTTTTATATCTGTAAAATATCAGACTGAATTTGTTAACGATTTCCCCGGTTTTTGGCAGTTTAAAAGGCAGCTTTAATACGTATTAAGTAATTGAACATTTCCCAGTATTATACAATACATATTATTTGCTATGATCTTGAATTGTACTTTTTAACCAGTGGTTTCATGGACTGTTTACTTTTTTGCCAGAATATAGTGAAAACAATTCTCCAAGGCCCATATGGACATATTCAGACAGTTTCTTTTGTCTGACAGTCTAACAGTCCAAAACTCAAAGATATTCAGTTTACTATCATACCAAAAAAAAAACAAAAAAAAAACAAACTCAGCAAATATTCACAGTCGAGAAACTGGAACCAGATAATTTTGAGCATTTTTGCTCAAGAAGAAGAATAAGAAGAAGATATTCCTTTATTAGTCCCACAGTGGGGAAATTCAGTTTTACACTCTGTTGTTCACACAGTACATATACATGTCAACATGCAACAATGGAGAGATGTCAGAGTGAGGGGGCTGCTCCTGACAAGCGCCTAGAGCAGTTGGGGGTTTGGTGCCTTGCTCAGGGGCACCTCGGCAGTGCCCAAGAGGTAAACTTGCACCTCTCCAGCAACCAGTTGGTCTTGGTCCATGGGGGACTTGAACCGGCGTCCTCCGCGTCCTAACCCAAGTCCTTACGGACTGAGCTACTGCCGCCCCAAGAAAATGATATAAATGATATTTGATGTTAATTTGAGTATCAAAACAGTTGTAACTAATCAGTTAATTACCCAGTATGTCTGTGGCTTTCAACCAAAATATAAAGGTATTAAATTTAAATTTATGTTTAGAGGCCTTTAAAGCAAAGATTAGATCAGTGGTTCCCAACCAGTATCCAAGAAAAAAAAAATTACCCCAAAAAAATTTACCAATTTTCAAGCAAAATCTTCAAATTGAATAAAGTGATTCAGTATGTTTAATGAGCTAGTCTTTTTTTAGTAAATTAACTTATTTTAATGAATGCAGCAGAACTTGTCAGTGTGTGCGCAAACAGTTTTTTAACCGCCGTAAAAATGCTGTTTTTGAAAGGCTAAATGGCAACAAATGTCCGTTGAAACAGACTTTTCCGTTAAATAAAAACTGGATTTTGGAAATGACTTCATCTTTTTTCAATACATTTTGACTTTACAACAATTATGATTTTAGTTACACATGTGCAAATCTAATTTTGACAACCTCAGAGCAAACAAATCCTCGCTCGGCCCCTGTGATCTGTGGCGCCCACCCAAAAGTGAATGAACCTCACCCCTTAAAATACATATTTTACTATATAATATAATACTCTGTTTTGTTTTGCTGGTGCATTCATCAGGCGTACTCGTTCACATACATGTACTGTCCTGCGTCTCTGCTCTCACTTTTCCCTCAATCTTCCTCTTTCTGTTCCTCCCTTTTCATTCCTTCCCATCTATTCCTCCCATCAACCCAACCCATTCTCCTCTCTTTCTTCACTCATCCATCTTGATGTGAACGCTCTCTCTGTGTTTTTCCTTCTGTCCTTTCTGCCAGTTTAGGGTGCATGGTAATCAAAAAAAGCTGGCCCCCTGGGACTCATGGGGATTGGGTATGTGCAGTAATATGACAGTGACACGGAAAGCCGGCACGCTCTGCTGAATCGTGAGCTCATGTGTGTGTTTTGAATGGATTGTGTCTGTGCATTTATTTGTACATCTGTAACCTTTAAATGCATTTTTTTCATTTATTTCTGGCTGACGTTTTGCATTGTCCAGTGTGTGTGTGTGTGTGTTCCTGCCTCCTCACACACATGTTATGCATTCAGTGTCGTGCTTGTATTTTTATAGTGTTTGTTTGGATCCTTGTGTGTTTGTCTGTCTTGTCACCCATGTCTGCAGGCTTTAGTCCTCATCTGGCGCTCAGCTTCGCATTCCTCGGCCCTGAGAGTAGTGAGTGCGCACGAGAGTGAGGGAGAGATCATTCATATTTTTGAGCAGACCCACATTGTTCTTTACAGCGATGTAACTAATTTGTCGTGCGGTGCTCAGGAATGATCGGTCATTTAAGCGGGAGGTGAGGTCACTTCCTATTTTGTGTAACGGCCTCCAACCGGGGAGCTCTCTCACCTTCGCTGTGAATCTGGTGCAGATCCATGTGTGTTTGCCTTTGACGTCGTGGTTGTGTGTGCGCCCTTCATGCTGTGAGTGTATTCTGGGTTGTGTTTACCGCTCCAGACCTGGCTGTTTGGGCCAGGAGCAACAGGAGAGGGGAAGTCCCCCGGGTGAAAGAGCTCACCAAACAGGATGTGGTCAGAGAGGTCACCCTGGGTGGGGGCGACGGAGGAGAAAAGCAGGGGTCATCGTGACTTAGCTGGAAACAAAAAGGGGGCTAAAGGATAGATAATTTGAAATTTGATTTATAATAGGAGGAAGAGAGAGAGATGATGGAGAGAGACAGGGACAATGACGGTGGGAGGGGAGCAGGGAATACGTGTCGGCGGGATGTTAAGGGCAGGGGGTGCGTTTATTTTCGATCTGCTCCCGAGGCAGCATCCTGTCCTGGACGGGTGGGGCTAAAGACAAGCCAGGGAGCAGAGGAAGAGGGCTAAGACAGCCCATCTGCTAGTCCCAGACACACACACACACACACACACACACACACACACACACACACACACACACACACAGACAGAGACACGCTCACTCTGTTGGAAGAGTGTCAACTCTGAGCTATAAATACACTGAACCCAAAGAAGACCACAAGGCGACTAAGGTGATTTTTCATTTTGTGTTAAAAACAGAAGTGGAGATGGGGCACACACACACACACACACACACACACACACACACACACACACACACACACACACAGAGCTTTTGGACTGCCTCCAATTACCCCCACATACACACACATTTGACACAAATTCACATACTGACAGACGCTCACTCGCTGCTACATGGAGGAGGTGCGCACACACACGGCATTGTTCCAACAGCAGTGCTTCCTCTTCCTGTGTCTATTAGAGATTTGGCACCTACATTTCAAGGTGTAGCTGTTACATCATTACAGAGTAGCGAAGTGTGTGTGTGTGTGTGTGTGTGTGTGTGTGTGTGTGTGTGTGTGTGTGTGTGTGTGTGTGTGTGTGTGTGTGTGTGTGTGTGTGTGTGTGTGTTGTGTGTGTGTGTGTGTGTGTGTGTGTCAAATAACTGAGAGAAATTCTTATTTCGCCATCCTACCGACTTGGCCCCTAAACAAGGTCATCGTCGTGTGTCAAGTCTTGTTCTCATTTTACTTTAATCTGATGTTTCAAGATGACCGTGTTTTTTTTTTTTCTCTACAGTCTCAGTTCAAGCTAGATGGTGCATGCAAAAAGATACCTGTATGTTTCTGCTGTACACCTGAAGCTGACCAGGCGTAACACTGATCATCTACATGCACACACACCATAGACACAGATGGATGAGGCATCACCACTTCCTCCTCCTGTAGAAAAGTGAAGCCAAAATATCCTGGATACAGGAGCTGCCATCTTGGCTTTTGACATCATTTGGAGCCAGAATCTGTGCAGCAGTTATCAGAGGGCAGGAGCCGCAGTATCGAGATTCGGCCCACAAACCCGCCCGAGTCAGTCACGAGCTGAGCACGGCCACTAATGTGAGCCACCTAGCAGCTACAGTTGCTATTTAGCTAGAAAGACACATGTAACCATAATATCGCTATAACTACATTTCTGATCATTGACACTTGTTCTACACAGACTCCAGATGATTATGTTACATTAAAGTTACATCTCCTCTCGTATTCCTGAGGCAGCAGCTGCACGACTTCTTCACTCAGAGCAGTCAATCATGACGTCTCCTTCCTTTTTCATAGCATCAAAAAACTCCAAACTTATCAGAAAATGAACACTTTAACGTACATAAGTGTGATAAGAACTACCTAAAATGACAGAAACCATCTTTGGGAAAAGCTTATTTGACGTGTATTTTGACTTTTTAGTTTGGCCCATGTCCCATCCGCTAACATGAAGAGGGCAGGGTTTATGACCTGTACTGCAAACCAGGGGGCAATCAAGATGTTTTGGCTTCACTTTTGGGGAGCTGTCATGTCATCCATCCTTATGTACAGTCTATGCTCATGCACATATACCATATTAAAGGTGACAGCGGTGCTCCTCAACCCCTCTAAATCAGCATCATCACCACAGCACAAAAGCACACATTCAGCATGTAAAGCAGTAGATAACACAGAGGAGCAGGACAAGGCAGATTACATTTTCTCATATCTCTATCTGTCGGTTCCTCTGTTGCACCCTTCTGTCTTTCCCCTTGAGACTGTGTGTGTGTGTGTGTGTGTGTGTGTGTGTGTGTGTGTGTGTGTGTGTGTGTGTGTGTGTGTACTATTGGGTATTCTAGTCTTTGTAAATTCTTTACTGGCATTGTGTCTCCATGCACGTGCTCTTAGCTGCGAGTGCAAGCCTGTGAATCCATTCCTGAGTGTGTGTGTGTGTGTGTGTGTGTGTGTGTGTGTGTGTGTGTGTGTGTGTGTGTGTGTGTGTGTGTGTGTGCATGCATGCGTGTGCGTGCGTGCGCTGGCTGTTTTGTGCGTGGGTAATGCGACAGGGCCATATTTCCCCTGGGCCCAGGGCTCTGCAGGCTTTAGCCTCGCTCTCTCTAAGCAGTTTAGGAAAAACAATGACAGGCCTCTGTATTGACTGGTCTGGCCTGGCCTGGAAGACGGGCTGTTCTCACTACAGCACACACACCCTCTGCGATGAAAAGAACAGTAGACAATATGGTGAAATAAAGTCCAAACCAGGGTTCCTGTTCATATTTATTTAATTCAAGGATTAGGAAGTGTTTTACAAAACAACACAGTCCATATGGACTCTCCTGAACTGGGAGAGGCTGTTCTAACAGTGAAGAATCCTCACTCCTATTGGAATAAATAGACAGAAAACAGCACAATGCCATAGAATGGAATGTGTGTGTGTGTGTATACTGTACTTTGTATAGGGCTGTCAAAGTTAATGCAATGATAATAAGTTAACATAAGTTGATTTTAACACGACTAATGCCTTTATCATATTAACACAACCTGTGATTTTTGGTTGTAGCAGGCTACTGGGATCATATGAAACGAGAACACCTAAGAAGTCCATCGGTACCAACCATGTCGTACTAGCTTGTCTCCAAGGAGGCTAAATAACGCTCCAAACTTATGCTACATTTTGGCGAGGAAAAACTGGCATGACCGTTTTCAAAGGAGTCCCTTGACCTCTGACCTCAAGATATGTGAATGTAAATGGGTTCTATGGGTACCTACGAGTCTCCCATTTACAGACATTATGATAATCACATGCAGTTTGGGGCAAGTCATACTCAAGTCTGTTGTTGCCTGTTGGATACAAGTTTGCCATGTTATGATTTGAGCATATTTTTTATGCTAAGTGCAGTACCTGTGAGGGTTTGTGGACAGTATTTGTCATTGTTTTGTGTTGATTGTGTTGATAATAAATAGCACACATCACATTTTAGTGAGAAGCTTTTTGGTTGTTTACTCTTAATTCAAATTCTTTCACACTTGCTTCATTTGTTTCACATTAAAACACTTCCAAGTTGAGGGACAATAATCTCTTTACTTTGCTGGAAGGCTTTTATTGTGAAACTTCGGCAGGTGTTGAGCTTCATTAAAGCCGCAGTAATCACAGGGTTAGAGAACCACAGTAAACACTAAACATACATAAGTCTACTTCTTCTCCTCCCCTTCACTCCTCCTTCCGTCACCCTTTTTTTCCTCTAGAATATATCAATTACTCTGCTGTAGAGCAGATGTCACACTGTGGCACGCACACACACACACACACACACACACACACATACCCGTTTTTACTACATCAGGGGGACCAATGACTGGATGCAGCCCGGTGGGATCCACCTTTTCTGAAGGGTCTAGAGACATGATTTTAACTGCTAAAATCATTATAATTTTTTTTAAACATGACTAGGACTTGAAATATCAAAAACTCTCCAAAAAATTTAAAACCTGAATTCTGTTCCCCCCTGGGGACTGGTCCCCAGGGTGAATAAAATTCAGGTTATGTCTAATGGCATATAGTCAACAACACTGTTAGGCACTGACAAGCATTTAATAGAACTAATGCTAGATTGAAAATTTAATATAAGATTACATAAACATTGAATCTATTAATCCAGACTGCCAAATGCCAGATTTTTCTTCAAAAGCAGATCATACTCTGATTGCAAACTAAAATTGTTGGGCAAACATATGATTAAACATGATGTGTAATGTTCCTGGCCTTTTTAACAAATCAGGTGTGCAACTCCAACTGAACAGTCCTATTGGTTCTACATTAAAGATGTTATCACCACCTCAACTATAAAACTGGTCTTTTACTTAATATGATTGAACACATGTTGCAAATGAAATCATTTTGAAATTGAATACTAATTTATCAATTGATAACACCTGACCTACATTATGACTTTTTACTGAATCTGATGAGCTAAAGTATCTTGTATAATGTTTTCTTCCAAAACACATCTGGTGGGAAAAAAACCTAGTCCTACTGTATACAATGTATATAATTACATATAATTATATAATTACATATATATGCTATGCATATACAATACCCATCCACCTGCTGCACTTTACTTATTACTATTTTACTTATCTTATTTATTTCATTGCCATTTCCTTTATTGCACCTTCTCTTTTACTTATACTGTATTCATCTGTACTGTTGTTGCTGCTGCTGACACCCGAATTTCCCTCCGGGGATTAATAAAGGTTCATCTTATCTTATCTTATCTTAAATAGAGGAATAAATTAAGCTCATATTTTCACAAAACTTTTATTTCAAACAACCTTTGTACTTTTTTAATAAATTCATCCCCTGCATCCTATGAGCCTCGCTCTGTCTCCATTTTAACCTTACTTCACATGAGAAGCACAACTTTGGGACATGTAAACAACCAGCGAACACAAGTTTTCTACTGATGTGTTTCACTTCCATGCCAGTAGGGGGTAACAATGATTTCAGCTGTGACCTAAAACCATGAACTTTGAGACCTAAAGGTCTGTCAGAGAAACAGAAAGACGAGTATCATGATGCTCTGTGTCTCTGTGCCAAAGAGCAACACATTTTGAACATGTGATTAGAACAATTACAACAACCACAAAGAGCATCATGCATATCAACCCATGTAAGAACAAAGTCTTGGTAGTCAAAGCCGTTCAGCGAATTCTTTTTGCACTTTCACGCTGAAGGGCAGTGATCCGATTTTTTACATAAAACTTCACCGCCGCCCAGCTTCTTTGTTTAAGCGCGTCTGGTGAAGCCTTAATACAGGCAACACACTCGGCCTTTCCTGGTACTTTACCACATGTTATGGAGGCCATTAGAGTTTTTTCCACAGCGTGGACCTCCGCAGGTGACCAGTTCCTCCTCTTTGAGGTTTCTAAGAAAGAGAGACAGAAAAAAAAAACCAAAAAAGACAATCAGGGCTAAAGACTGTAAAGGATTATGTCAAGCTGCCTGCACTACCCCAAACACATAGTAAAACCACTACGCAGCACTTTAGTAACCACATTATCTCCTGCTGTGACTATAGATGTGTTAATTCTTAACTTTTCATGGCAGTTAGATTCTCGTGATGTCACAAGATCACGCGTCAGTTGCGGGATCTAATGTCACACGAAATCCCATTTTGTCAGGCTCAAGTTATGCGTTTGAATCTGGCTCGCCAGACAATGGACCAATCAGCATCCTGTGAGGAGCTACTGTGGCTACAGGTGTGACGTAAGTGTGTGAGACAGTGAGGCCTAGTAAATCCATAGTGAGAGAAAACATAGAGAGGTGACCTTAAATAACAGTCCTAAACAACAATGGTGGCTCCTGAAGAGGTTTGTATGGATGCTGCGATAACATCAGTTATATCAGAACAGGAGAGTATTTCTTCATTGAAAGAAGAGCAAAGAATTTCATTGAAGGCAATGTTTTGCTTTTGTTAGTGTGATTCTAAATTTCTCCACTGTGGAACTAATAAAGGAATATCTTATCTCATATCTTATCTTATCTTATTGACAAATGGTTCATCCAATCACCTGTCAAGTACTTCTTGAAAGTACCTGCATTTTTTAAAACATTTTCCAATGACAGCCTCTCAGATGGTTCTGTGGAACAAACCACCTAACAAGGTCTGGTTAGTTGTTTTTAACTGAGCAATAGACCTAGAAATAAGACTTCCACAAGATTTCTATAGTTGAACTTTACAAAGTCAACAGCTCAGTAAAAATCTGCCCACCTGAAGAGCAGCGCAGTCTGTTCATGAATTCTAAACTTGATGACAGCATTTTTAAACATGGAAATAATATATTGACATAAATCCACTTAAAATATACCTGTGCTTGGCTGAAAAAGAACATACATCATAGGCAGAGAAATCTTGACTTTTGAGCAACTACAGACAACATCAAGTTTCAATATCAGTAAGAGATTAATCTGTGACACAGAATTAAAGATTGATAAAGAAGGTAGAATATCAGAACAGTAGCACATTTTCTATAAATTCCACCCCTTTTTGTAAAAACAGCTAACTACAAACTGACAAATAGCAAGGAGTGCATATATTTTGTGTGAAATACCTGTTTTAGGGTCACCACTGTCAGGCGGAGGTTGCTGTCTTTTCTTTGATTTTGAAGGTCCTGTTAAAATAATAAATGATTACTATATTAATACAATTGACAGCTAAATTGCAACACACCTGCACTGTTTTGAATGAAAGACATCTATGCCAAGACTTAATCCTGTATGTACATTTACGCATGTACCTGTATGTATATGATGATAGCAATAAAGTTTAAGCTTAGTTTCGATTTAATCAAAACACGTCAACTGTACAGAGCATATAATTTTTTTCTAGAATTACAATTATACATTTTGGTAGTTACTTTTATCCAAAATGACACATCTGGCGGTATAGTTAATGCTACTGAAGGTGTGGTTGGACCAGGAATCAAACCTCTCAGAGGTAAAGCAGAAATCTTAACCATCAGTCAGTTACAGTAAAAGGCCCCTTTCACAGCAGCCATTTTGAAAAGTCATATCTTGGTAAACACAGATGAAATTGATAAAATTAGTTATGGTCTCATTCTATTCGTGTCATAGCCATTCCAGTAAGCCAGCTACACTACACCAGGGCCCTAGCTCTACCATTTAGAGTTGAGTTACCCCAGCCAGCTGAGGTAGAAACCAGAGGACTGGCTCCACCCACACATTTCTGGTTGACTGCATAATTTGAATTCAGTGACGCATGTATTCAATTCAAAAGTAGTCGGTGTATGTTTGGTAGAATATTAGAAACTAGCACATTTTTCTTTTAATTCCATCCTTTTTGTAAAGGCAAGTAACAAAAATTAAGAAGTGCATTTAGTGTGTGAAATACCTGTTTTAGGGTCATCACAGTCAGACTCAGCAGTTTGCCGTCTTCTCTTAAGTGTTGAGGATCCTGTTAAAATAATTAAGAAAGACAGCACTGTGCATAATTTATCAGTAAATTTACTTAAATAAGTTCTTTTTAAAGTTGGTTATGGCCCTAATCACACAGAGTGTGTTTTAGCAGCCTGGGTGGCATTTTGTAATTGTTTTCAATGAAATTGATGCATTTTGCACGCTGCTGTTGTGTTGCTAAACGGCTCACATTTTTCAGCTCTATGCGCCTTGCGTATTTAGAGGAGAAAAAAATTAAACTCAGTAGAAAAGCACTATGTCAGTAGCATTCTTTTCTTGGATACCCATAGCTATGTGTCTTTACCAACCATAGCTACCATGATCTAAACAGAAAACAGCAGGCCTGGAAGATGTTGCTGGATATCCAGAGCTACCGTTAATGAGTTTACCAATCTTAGTTACATGATCTTAACAGAAAACATCCATCCATCCATCGTCAACCGCTTATCCTGTTAGGGGTCTCGGTGGGGCTGGAGCCAATCCCAGCTGGCATTGGGCGAAGGCGGGGTTCATCCTGGACAGGTCGCCAGCCCATCGCAGGGCACATAGAGACAGACAACATAGAGACAGACAACCATTCACACTCACATTCACACCTACGGGCAATTTAGAGTAATCATTTAACCTAAACAGCATGTCTTTGGACTGTGGGAGGAAGCCGGAGTACCAGGAGAAAACCCACGCTGACACGGGGAGAACATGCAAACTCCACACAGAAGAGTCCCAAGCCGGAATCGGACCTCTTGCTGTGAGGCGAGTAACTGACACTGCACCACCGTGCAGCCCCCTCAACAGAAAACAGCGGAAGCCAAATTAGTGCGGAACTTGAGATTTCAGTTGCTGTTCATGAATTTAAACCAGGGGTGTCAAACGTACGGGTGGGAATTAATCTGTGTAAAAAATGTAAAATGTAAAAATGTGTAAAAATTATCTGCGATTTTTCAATGAAAGAAATGTTTTAACGGTGTCCACTGGATGTTGCAATAGCAATTCTGTTACGCAAGCCAACTGGTATACCTGTATACCTGACAGCTGGCTGATGCCTATTACGTCTTCTACTTTCAGTAAAGCACTTGAATAACTTCAACAAAATGCTGCAAGGGTGCAACAAAGTTGTGCTAAAATAAGTTTGGCAACCCTGATTTAAATTGTACTATTAACTATTAGGTAGTGTACAGTTCATGGTTTGTGTTAAGCTAGCATTAGAAAGATGCAGCAAACTGCACAAAAATGTGTGTGTGTGATTGGGTGACAAAAAGGCATTTTCCACTTGCAAAACACTCTGTGGGATCAAGGCCCAAAAGGTGAAATTAGACAGATAATCAAATAGCAAGTACAGCATTTAGTATGGAAAAGTACCTCTTTCAGGGTCATCACACTCAACAGGGTCATCACACTCAACAGATTCAACTGTCTCCTTTCTTCTCTTAGGTGTTGAGGATTCTGTTAAAATAACAAATAATACATCATTATCTTTTAAATTTCTCCGTGTTTACAAAAATAGGGAAAGAATGGAAAGGTCCACTTCGTCTGTAGCATACCTATGGCTGAGATGCCATCACCAAAATCATCAGTGATCGACTGTCTTCTTCTGGAGCTTGAGGATCCTATGGTTAAAAAAAGCAATAAAGTTAATAAGTTGGTACAAGGTTGATTTCAGCACACATTCCACAGTAAGCAATGCCGACTGTGTTTGAAGCTAAAAATGTTTAAACGTATAACTCACCTGATGATGACGGCGAGCAGAAAGGTGAGTTTGCCTCGGTCTCTGAGAGATCACTGTCCAAACCTTCTGGCACTTCCTCTGAAAAGCAAGGAAAACAAAAGACATGAAAAAAGATATTTACTCTGAAATTACACAGTACGTATGTATGCATTTATACATATGTATATAGCTATCTGTCTATAGATATAAATAGATATAGATAATATTTCCTTTACCAGTAGGATCGATTTGGATTTGGTCCAGACTCATTCCCTTGAAGTCTGACAGTCGACCTTGTTCTAGGGCAACCAGTACTTTGCTGACTTTAGCTAACTCCAGTGTTCCTTCAGGTAGTCGATAGTACTGCCTATGAACCCGAATGTCATGGCCAAGAAAATTTGCAAGTATGTCCATCTCATTGTCTTTCAAGTTTAGAACAGTAGACAGCGTGGAGACATGCTTTCTTAGCTTGGTTGAGGACAGAGTTTCAGGATGTTTGGCCCCGCATTCCCTTGCAATCTTTCTGATGGCATCTGATCCCCTTAAGTGAGTCTCTGCTTCAGGTCTGGAGAAAAAAAAGGGATTCTCATCAGGCACACCACAGGTCCGCCGATGTGCAACCAAGTCTTCCATTGAGGAGAGCATGTCTGGTGTTAGAAGGATGGGAACTTTCCTGTTTCTTTTCCCTCTTATTTCAATGCGTTGAAAGTGCTGGCAAAGCTTTTGCTCCAACTCTGAAAGTCCTAGAGCCAAATCTGAATGGACTCCTGAAGTGTCCCTGAGGGTGTATGCATTAAGCGGCATTTTGGACACCTCCCCCTCTCTTCTGCGATTAAACAGAATCACTTCACAAAGAGTCAAATTGGCCAGCTTTGACCAATTCTTCTTATTTGGATCATTCTTCAGTCGGTTTCTGTATTCTTGTCTGCACTTATCCAGATGAATGTGCATGTTCTTTACATCCTCGGTGAAAGGGAGGAGCTGAGGAATGTTCCATTTCCCCTCTTTTAGAGATTGTAAGGCACGTGATGATACACAGACATCCCACTTTTTCTCATACAGACCCCGGCTCCTCTCCAGATTCTTCAGAAATTCCTCATTGTCAGATTCTGCCATCTGCGCTTCACACTCAAGAATATCTGCAATCTTCTTGAGACTATGTCCCAGTTTCAGAGCCAAGGATGGAGTTTTGTAGATGTTTTTGTCTTCATCAAAGCCAGCAACGGCCTTTACTGCTTCAACCACAAAGTTGAAGTTGGAAGGTACATAGAAGTCCTCAATTTGTTTCAGTCTGCCAGCTTTGCGTGACTGACGAATCAGTCGTCCTATTTCTCGCATTTTTTGCCTAATATACTCATGTTTGGTCTTGTCATGTCCATGCTTTGCATACAGATGTTCTCCAAATCTCAAAATGCTTTTCTCCTCTTTGATGATGTTTGTGACTTCATCTTGGTGCATAACATTTATTAGCTCCCACACTTTTCTGCTAACACCATCTGGGACAGGCTGTGCATAGGCACAGAGCGATTGGATCCGACTTTTGCCTGGCTTTGTTTTGCTGCATTTTCGTGAAAGCCTGCACCTGGACATGTGCCTCCATAATGATTTTCTTTTAAGCAAAGCCTCACAGTTGATGCAGTGCATGTAGTCACTTGCTGTCCCTGGATTCCCAGATTGCTGACTTGGGATTAGTGTTCCACTACCAGTTTTTATGACTTCATTGTTATGAGCACGGTTTCCTTTGTTTCTTATGAGGTCAAAGTGCAATTTTCGTTCTTTTGAGTTCAAAGGAAAAGCGACTGCTTTTGCTACAGCCGTTTCACTGCTGTGTTTGCGTGTTAAGTGCCTTGCCATTTTATGGCAGTGCATGGGACAGTACAGACAATAATGTTTTTTACTGTAAACTCTGGCACCATCTTTCTTTTTTTGCAGCTTCATTACTGACACTTTACCTTGGTTTGTGTCATCAGACTTTTCACTTTCTGCCCTCCAATTATCTCTATCTGAAGACGTACTGGACAATGGCTTTCTTCTATAAGTCCTCAATGACTTCTTTTTCTTCAGTTTAACCAATGTAACCGGGCTTGTACGATCATGAGATCCCTCTGAACTGCTTCCATGTATTGAGTGCTTTGAAGGAATGTATTCATCCCCACTGCTTTCAATGCAGCTCATAGAGGCATCTGATTCATTGGACACCTTGGAGATGGATTCCAGGTATTCTTTGGTGAGCTGGAAATTAAATATACAATTATTAACTCAATTATAGCTAAACTGTCTGTAAAACACACTAACCAGGTATGCCAGCAAACGCCTTAATTACAAATGATACGGTTCTAATCAGCTGAGTTCAGAGCAGGAGCGACATTGACTGCATTTTATCCTGATTGCTTTTCTTGAACAGCATACATGTTTTCAACAGCTTTTTCCCCTAATTAATTAATGTCATAATCATTAATGTGACAGAAAACATTTTATACTGTTGCTTTTTTTTGTTAATAAAACGCCCTTGTGTGTAGATGGTAGAGAAGAGGGTGGGAAAATTGTAGGAAGCAACCCATAGGGCAGGGCAGGCGTGAGTTATGCAAATTGGTGGGGCTGTACTGCAAGGCTATGACATGCACGTTGGTAGTGCCTTTCAAAAACATTTTTGTCATGTTAGTTGAAATTGTCTTTACATCCTGACAGTAACAAATAAGTCAAACTCTGACAAAAGAGCAAAAAATCCAGTATCCATGGCTGTCGCAGGACTGTCATTTCATATGATAATTTTGGGGAGTGGCTTTGGATTGAGGCCTGAAGGGATGGACTGTCAAGTGTTGATGACATGGCGACTTTCTGGTTAGATTCAAGGACTTGTGGAGCTAGTACTGCTAGCTGCTGTCATTGGAAAAAAGTTTCCACACTGGGCTGAGTTTATAGGTTGGATCATTTTTAAATTCTAGTTAATTGTTGCTGGTTTCTCATCATTAGCAAGTCCAGCTCTAACAGTTACAAGGTTAATAGAGGGCCATAGAGGACCATTCCACTGACTTATTTACCAAAGGATTATTTGAAATTAATATTAAAGGATATGGCTGGCATTTTTCAAAATTATTCTTCTGTCAACAAATCTCATATTTTCATCTCATATTTTTGGGACAAAAACAGAGTTCTCAAGACTTGTTGGTAGATCAGTTCATTGTTGGTTTGGATCTAAACATGAGATTTATTGCCAAAAAAATATATAGAAAATTACTCTAAACATTCTTTGTGTTTATTTTCTGTTGTAAAAGCAGTCTCTCTCTAGTTTTCATTATGCAAACTTACAAATACGCTGTCAGTTCTTCTCAGGGGTGGTACATCTGGGTCATCATCAACACCAGAGTGTGAAGTTTCGGGGGTGCATATCTCTGTGTTGCTCTCATCTTGGTTTGTGTCCTATGGAGATAAAAACAATATAAAGCAGTGGCAGACGTAGTTACGGTAGGGATGAGAACGGTTTGGGTAAAAATCTGAAACATTCAGTTCGCTAGTCACCTCGGGTTGGGTAGGTATCGTAGGGTTCATTTGAAATAGGTTATGAGGCCGATTGTGTATTTTTTTTTTCATCACGTTTATTGTCAAACTATGAATCAAGGCCGTTATTGACATGGGTCTGAACTATGGAGCCTCAGTGTTCTTAATATATTATCCGCATGAAGTTTAGGAGAACGTAACCCTCGGTTAATCAAGCTGAAACTAAAGCTGGCAGTAGACTGTAGTCTGACTGTTAGGTTAGTTTGTCATGTATCTCAGTAGTAAACTAAAGCTGGCAGTAGACTCTGTAGTCTGACTGTTAGGTTAGTTTGTCATGTATCTCAGTAGTAAACTAAAGCTGGCAGTAGACTGTAGTCTGACTGTTAGGTTAGTTTGTCATGTATCTCAGTAGTAAACTAAAGCTGGCAGTAGACTCTGTAGTCTGACTGTTAGGTTAGTTTGTCATGTATCTCAGTAGTAAACTAAAGCTGGCAGTAGACTCTGTAGTCTGACTGTTAGGTTAGTTTGTCATGTATCTTAGTAGTAAACTAAAGCTGGCAGTAGACTCTGTAGTCTGTCTGTTAGGTTAGTTTGTCATGTATCTCAGTAGTAAACTAAAGCTGGCAGTAGGCTCTGTAGTCTGACTGTTTAGGTTAGTTTGTCATGTATCTCAGTAGTAAACTAAAGCTGGCAGTAGACTCTGTAGTCTGACTGTTTAGGTTAGTTTGTCATGTATCTTAGTAGTAAACTAAAGCTGGCAGTAGGCTCTGTAGTCTGACTGTTTAGGTTAGTTTGTCATGTATCTCAGTAGTAAACTAAAGCTGGCAGTAGACTCTGTAGTCTGTTTAGGTTAGTTTGTCATGTATCTCAGTAGTAAACTAAAGCTGGCAGTAGACTCTGTAGTCTGACTGTTAGGTTAGTTTGTCATGTATCTCAGTAGTAAACTAAAGCTGGCAGTAGACTCTGTAGTCTGACTGTTTAGGTTAGTTTGTCATGTATCTCAGTAGTAAACTAAAGCTGACAGTAGACTCTGTAGTCTGACTGTTAGGTTAGTTTGTCATGTATCTCAGTAGTAAACTAAAGCTGACAGTAGACTCTGTAGTCTGACTGTTAGGTTAGTTTGTCCGGAGGAAGGACTGATACTGACTGATGTTTGTGTTCTTCAGTCTTTATAAATTTCACTCAGGAATCTGATTTATTTATTGATCTGTCAGATTGTTTCCAGTCAGACATTAACAAGCTTCTATGGTGACTTTGCTGTTGTCAACATTACTGTAGAAACAACTTGTGTCCTAGTTGGATTTAAATATTCAATTAATAATCTGGTTCTGATTTTTTATAAACAACCAGGCTGACATCAGTAGCGCTAATATGCACACTGCAATATTTATTTATTTATCACAAGTCATATCATCATCTCAGTATTGATCAGTGTTATTGCTCATGGCAGATTGTCCTCATATGGTGCTGCCTAGTTTATGTTACTGTAGTTTTAAAAGCTCGACTGTTGGCTGACCTGATGCTGACCTTTTAGTTGATGATTAGTTTTTATTTATTAATTCTTTTTAATAACTCAGAGTCACTTTTATTTTAGATCAGAAGTACAGCCATCAGATGTGACAATGGGTTTTGGCTCCTGATGTTAGGCTGCCGTTGTGAAGACAACTAGTTGTTGAGTTATTTTGACAAATAAATGAAATGCATGTTTAAATTGAAATTGGAAATTTTCCTCCTTGCTGTACCATAGAGGTACTGAACCACTCCGAAAACCGTGACTCCAAATTGTGATATGAACCCAACCATGAATTTTATGAACCATCCCACCCTAGGTTACTGTAATACATTAAAAAAAAAAAAAATGAAACATGATTTGTAACTTCCAGAACATTAGTTGAAAGGAGACTTATCTCCTACAGTGCCAAATCATTCCTTACTTGCTTGTGTTTTAAGAACAGCCTGTTCTTATGAACTCTTGTGGTGTGGAGTAAAGGTAAATGTGTGGTTTGGACCAGGTTTGCTGTTTTGTCTGTGTGCTGGAACAACAAACAGACACAAACCTGTACACTATGAAAAAGATAAGGAACTGCGTATAAGCAGATATTAAGTGTAGATACTAGGGGTGGGATCTTTCATAAAATTCACGGTTCGGTTTGATTCACGATTTGGAGTCACGATTTTCAGTTTAGTACATTTATGGTACAGTAGGAGGCCAATTTCCATTTCAATTTAAACAAACAAGCAGCTGAGGGAACATTAACATCTGCATACCTAGAAATGTATTATTTTTAGACTTTTAGAGGAATTATCTGTAATTTGTGTCAATAAAACCTCATGTTTAAAGCTTGTGGAGATAAAGGAAATCAACTCCATGCTTTAATCTGTTCACATAATCTCCTTTGTCACAGAGATGATAAAATACTAATTAAGTTCACGATGCTCTTATCATTAACCAGGTTACAATGGCTTCCTCCGGTTATTCATTATCTGTCAACAAAAAGCCTGTTTTCTGTAGGCAGGGTAGTGGATTACAGGTAACCAGGTTTCTAACCTGCTTCTTACAGGTGAGCAAATTCATAACAACAGGCTGACAGCATCGCGTGACGTAACAGGATGATCGCGGAGATCTTTACACGGAGCGACGCGTCCGCGGATTTAAAAGAAGTGCCACGAAAGTCAGACTGAAACTTAAAAAACAGCCTGTGGAAGCCTGAATACGTCTGTTTCCACTCCTGTTTCGTCGTTTGACTTTTACATCCAGGCAGCGCTGAATGTAGCGCTGAGAGGAGAGGAGACGCTCCGCTCCGCTCCGCTCCGTCTGTCTCACCGCGCTGTGCAGCTGCTCCGACACAGACCACGCGCTGCCCCTCCCTCCCTCCCTCGCTCCGCAGCCCCGTGAAAGGGGAGCAGCAGCGTCTATCACTAGTAACTGTAATAATATTCATAAAACCGACGATTGCAAAAGACGAATCTCTTACTGCTCTGTAGCATGCAAACACGCATTTACAGTAACGTGGTTAATGAGGTGCATGTAGACACACTGAGAAGACTGGTCAGAGTAATTATTTTCTTCTATTCTCCAAGATATAAACAACACGACTGTACTTTGCAACTCAACTGCAGCTTGTTTAAGTGTGTAACGCCTTTAGGCCTGTTAGTTAAATTGAGAAGGTAGTATAAGAAGTTACTCAACACTGGGAACTAATGCTAGCAACCAATAATTGTAGCTAGCAGGTGAAAAATATTCGTTTTAGACGTTACTCTTTCCTCTCCTCAGCTCTGCAGTCATTCCCTACCCCTCAATATAACATTAATACAGTATCTGTAACCAGCCAAGTAAAAGTAAGTGGCAAAAGACAGTCCATAGCTGGAAAAATGCTAGCGTTGTCCGACACTGGTGACAAGCTGTAATGCTACCATTAGCATACCATACTAATATAAAAAATAATGAGCTTTTGGCTGCAAATACATTAGCCTTAGCCTAATTAGTAAATACTAAAAACAGTTAACTAGTTTGGTGCACTTACTTCATTTTCATTTGTTCTCCCTCCAACGTCAATCTGCTCTCCGTCGTCTCCCTCCATTTGTGCTGCTTCTGCGCATGTGCCATCTGAAAGTCAGCACGACGCTGAATCTCCGTGACCACAGAGTGGGGGATGGGCATAGGTGAGATGGGGACCGCCAATGTCAGGAAAGGTGTGTTCCTCACTGATGTATTTGATTCAGTGCAGTAATTTGATCGTTGCATCAGTGAACTTTTGTTTAACCAAAATATTAGAGCATCCAAAAGAAAAGTATTTAAATATGTTTTTAATATAAAAGTTATATTAGTATTACAAAGTTGTGCTGATATTATCAACCACTCTGTTGTACATTGACAACATGCTGTGCATGTATTAAAGTATATTTTATAACCATTGCTCTTTTCAAATGTAAATGTGCATTAAACAAAACCTAGTTATTCCATGCGAAAGTAAGACACATTTCACTTAAATTGATTTGTTTAAATATCTGTTACAATATGAGAATTGTATAGTTAACATTGTAGATAATATTACTGTTAAAGTACAAGTAATATTACTAACAGTTTGAATATAAGTATTTGAACCAGTAGTTCTGCAGGCAGCTGAAGAACTGCTTAAGTAGTAGAAATACAGTAATAGTGGCTTCTTCTTCTACGTTCCTGTAATGTAGTTTATATGAATATTAGAACACCAGCAAACTTCAAGCTTCAGTTTGTATGACTATAAAGCCAAAGCTAATGTATAGCCTCAGACTGTATGAATAATGGACCACATCTAACATAGGCCTATAGGCCTAGCCTCATTTTGTATTAATACAGAACACAGCTATAGCCTCAGTTTGTATGAAAGCCAGACCACAGTTAATGTATAGCCTCAGTTTCTATGCATATCAGGCCACAGCTAACACAGACCCGTAGGTCTAGCCTCAGCTTGCATGAATATGACAACACAGGCTAACTTAAAGCCTCAGACTGTATGAATATGTCATCACTGCCTTCAGTTCTCAGCTTACAATATCAGACCACATGTAGCCTTATCAGAACACTGGCTAACATTTAGCCTCAGTCTATGTATATCACAACACTGGCTAACTTATAGCCTCAGTTTGTATGAATATGAGACCACCGCATTGTATAGCCTCTGTTTGTATGAATACCAGACCACAGCTAACATAGGCCTATAGGCCTAGCCTCATTTTGTATTAATACAGAACACAGCTATAGCCTCAGTTTGTATACATATCAGACAACAGCTACATTGTGTGAATATTAGAACACTGGCTAACTTATAGCCTTAGGTCATCTGAATATGTCAACATTATAACACTGGCTAGCTTAAAGCCTCAGTTTGTATAAATACCAAGCCACTGCTAACAGATAGCCTCCTGAAAACACTGGCTTACATATAGCCTCAGTTTGAATGAATTTCGGACCACTGAGAACGTATCGCCTCAGTTTTTGTGCTTATCAGACTATCATTAACATAGGCCTATAGGTCTAGACTCAGTCTGTATGATTACTAAACCACTGCTAACATATAGCCTCGGTTTTTGTGCTTATTAGACACTAATGTAGGCCTATAGGTCTAGCCTCAGTCTGTATGATTATCAAACCACTGCTAACATATAGCCTCAGTTTTTGTGCTTATCAGACCATCACTAATGTAGGCCTATAGGCCTAGCCTCAATTTGCTTGAATGTTAGAACACTGGCTAACTCATAGCATCAGCTTGTATGAATATGACAACATTGGCTAACTTAAATCCTCAGGTGGTATGAAAATCAGACCACTGCTAACGTATAGCCTTATCAGAACACTGGGTTACTAAAGCCTCGGTTTGTGTAAATATCAGAACACTGGCTAAATTAAAGCTTCAGTCTGTATGAATACCAGATCACATCTAATGTATAACCTCAGTTTGTATGCATATCAGACCACAGATAACATAGGCCTATAGGCCTACCTCAGTTTGTATGAATATTGGAACACGGGCTCAACACTGGCTAACTTAAAGCATCAGCTTGTATGACTATGTCAACACTGGCAAACTTGAAGCTTCAGCTTGTATGAATATAGCTAATATATACCCTCAGTTTTAATGTATATCAGATCCACAGCTAACATAGGCCTTTAGGCCTAATCTCAGTTTGTATGAATACCAGACCACAGCTAATGTATAGCCTTAGTTTGAATGCATATAAGATCCATAGCTAACATAGGCCTTTAGGCCTGGTCTCAGGTTGTGTGACTAACATACCACAGCTAATGTATAGCCTTAGTTTAAATGTATATAAGATCCATAGCTAACATAGGCCTTTAGGCCTGGTCTCAGGTTGTGTAACTACCATACCACAGCTAATGTATAGCTTCAGTTTGTACGCATATCAGATCCACAGCTAACATAGGCCTTTAGGCCTAATCTCAGTTTGTATGAATACCAGACCACAGCTAATGTATAGCCTTAGTTTGAATGCATATAAGATCCATAGCTAACATAGGCCTTTAGGCCTGGTCTCAGGTTGTGTGACTAACATACCACAGCTAATGTATAGCCTTAGTTTAAATGTATATAAGATCCATAGCTAACATAGGCCTTTAGGCCTGGTCTCAGGTTGTGTAACTACCATACCACAGCTAATGTATAGCTTCAGTTTGAACGCATATCAGATCCACAGCTAACATAGGCCTTTAGGCCTGGTCTCAGGTTGTGTGACTAACATACCACAGCTAATGTATAGCCTTAGTTTAAATGAATATAAGATCCATAGCTAACATAGGCCTTTAGGCCTGGTCTCAGGTTGTGTAACTACCATACCACAGCTAATGTATAGCTTCAGTTTGTATGCATATCAGATCCACAGCTAACATAGGCCTTTAGGCCTAATCTCAGTTTGTATGAATACCAGACCACAGCTAATGTATAGCCTTAGTTTGAATGCATATAAGATCCATAGCTAACATAGGCCTTTAGGCCTGGTCTCAGGTTGTGTGACTAACATACCACAGCTAATGTATAGCCTTAGTTTAAATGTATATAAGATCCATAGCTAACATAGGCCTTTAGGCCTGGTCTCAGGTTGTGTAACTACCATACCACAGCTAATGTATAGCTTCAGTTTGAACGCATATCAGATCCACAGCTAACATAGGCCTTTAGGCCTGGTCTCAGGTTGTGTGACTAACATACCACAGCTAATGTATAGCCTTAGTTTAAATGAATATAAGATCCATAGCTAACATAGGCCTTTAGGCCTGGTCTCAGGTTGTGTAACTACCATACCACAGCTAATGTATAGCTTCAGTTTGTATGCATATCAGATCCACAGCTAACATAGGCCTTTAGGCCTAATCTCAGTTTGTATGAATACCAGACCACAGCTAATGTATAGCCTTAGTTTGAATGCATATAAGATCCATAGCTAACATAGGCCTTTAGGCCTGGTCTCAGGTTGTGTGACTAACATACCACAGCTAATGTATAGCCTTAGTTTAAATGTATATAAGATCCATAGCTAACATAGGCCTTTAGGCCTGGTCTCAGGTTGTGTAACTACCATACCACAGCTAATGTATAGCTTCAGTTTGTACGCATATCAGATCCACAGCTAACATAGGCCTTTAGGCCTAATCTCAGTTTGTATGAATACCAGACCACAGCTAATGTATAGCCTTAGTTTGAATGCATATAAGATCCATAGCTAACATAGGCCTTTAGGCCTGGTCTCAGGTTGTGTGACTAACATACCACAGCTAATGTATAGCCTTAGTTTAAATGTATATAAGATCCATAGCTAACATAGGCCTTCAGGCCTGGTCTCAGGTTGTGTAACTACCATACCACAGCTAATGTATAGCTTCAGTTTGAACGCATATCAGATCCACAGCTAACATAGGCCTTTAGGCCTGGTCTCAGGTTGTGTGACTAACATACCACAGCTAATGTATAGCCTTAGTTTAAATGTACATAAGATCCATAGCTAACATAGGCCTTTAGGCCTGGTCTCAGGTTGTGTAACTACCATACCACAGCTAATGTATAGCTTCAGTTTGTATGCATATCAGATCCACAGCTAACATAGGCCTTTAGGCCTAATCTCAGTTTGTATGAATACCAGACCACAGCTAATGTATAGCCTTAGTTTAAATGTACATAAGATCCATAGCTAACATAGGCCTTTAGGCCTGGTCTCAGGTTGTGTAACTACCATACCACAGCTAATGTATAGCTTCAGTTTGTATGCATATCAGATCCACAGCTAACATAGGCCTCTAGGCCTAATCTCAGTTTGTATGAATACCAGACCACAGCTAATGTATAGCCTTAGTTTGAATGTATATAAGATCCATAGCTAACATAGGCCTTTAGGCCTGGTCTCAGGTTGTGTAACTACCATACCACAGCTAATGTATAGCTTCGGTTTGTACGCATATCAGATCCACAGCTAACATAGGCCTTTAGGCCTAATCTCAGTTTGTATGAATATTACAACACTGGCTAACTTAAAGTCTCAGGTGGTATGAATATCAGTATACTGCTAACTGAAATTCTCAGCTTGTATGAATATTAGAACACTGGCTAACTTACAGCCTCTGTTTGTATGAATACATGACCACTGCTAACAAACAGTCTCATCAGAACACTGGCTTACATAGAGCCTCCGTTTGTATGAATACCAGGTCACAGCTAATATATAGCCTCAGTTTGTATGCATATCAGATCTACAGCTAACATATGCCTTTAGGCCTGGTCTCAGGTTGTATAACTACCAGACCACAGCTAAAGTATAGCCTTAGTTTATATGCATATCAGACAACAGTTAACGTAGAGAGTACAGGCCTTGCCTCACTTTGCATGAATATTACAACACTGGCTAACTTAAAGCCTCAGTTTGTGTGAATATCAGACCACTGCTAACGTATAGCCTCAGTTTGTTTGAATACCACACCACTGCTAACATCGCTAACGTAGGCCTATCAGTCTAGCCTTGCTTCATATGAATACCAGACCTCAGCTAATTTATGGTGTCAGGTTTTATGCATATCAGACCACAGCTAACATAGGCCTATAGGCCTAGCCTCACTTTACATCAATAATACAACAATGGTTAACATATAGCCGCAGCCTGTATGAATATCAGAACACTGGCTAACATAAAGCCTCAGTTTGTATGAATATCAGACCGCTGATAATGTATAGCATCAGTCTGTATGATTACCAAACCACTGCTTACATATAGCCTCAGTTTTTGTGCTTATCAGACCATCACTAACATAGGCCTACAGGTCTGGCCTCAGTCTGTATGATTACCAAACCACCGCTAATATATAGCCTCAGTTTTTATGCTTATCAGAACATCACTAACGTAGGCTTATAGGCCTAGTCTCAGTTTGTATGAATATTAGAACACTGGCTAAGTTAAAGCTTCAGTTTGTATGAATATCAGACTACTGCTAATGTATAGCCTCAGTCTGTATGATTACCAAACCACTTCTAATGCATAGCCTCAATTTTTATGCTTATCAGACCATCACTAACGTAGGCCTATAGGTCTAGCCTCAGTTTGTATCAATACCAGACTTCAGTCAATGTATAGCTTCAGTTTGAATGTATATCAGACCACAGCTAATGTAGGCGTATAGGCCTAGTCTCAGTTTGTATGAATATTACAACACTGGCTAACTTAAAGTCTCAGGTGGTATGAATATCAGTATACTGCTAACTGAAATCCTCAGCTTGTATGGATATTAGAACATTGGCTAACTTACAGCCTCAGTTTGTATGAATACCAAACCACTGCTAACAAATAGTCTCCTGAAAACACTAGCTTCCATACAGTCTCAGGTTGTATGAATATCAGACTATTGTTAATGTATAGCCTCAGTTTGTATGAATACCACACCATTAACGTATAGCTTTTGTTTCTGTGCATGTCAGACTATTGCTAATGTTGGCCTCAGTCTGTTTGAATATCTGAATACTGTCTAACTTAAAGCCTCAGTTTGTATGAATATCAGACCACGGCTAACAAATAATCTCATCAAAACACTAGCTTCCATAGAACCTCAGTTTGTATAAATATCAGACCACTGCTAACATATAGCCTCAATTTGTATGAGTACCAAACCAGTGCTAATATATAGCCTCAGCTTGAATGCTTACAGCTCATTGCTAATGTAGGCTTATAGGACTAGCCTCAGTTTGTATGAATACCAGACCTCAGCTAATGTATAGCCTCAGTTCTTATGCATACCAGACCACAGATAATGTAGACCTATAGGCCTAGTCTCACTCTGCATGAATACCAGACCACAACTGATGTACAGCCTCAGGTTGTATGCATATAAGATAAGATAAGATGAACCTTTATTAATCCCCGGAGGGAAATTTGGGCAAACCATCAAACCACAGGTAACATAGGCTTTTAGACCTAGCCTCACTTTCTAGCAATGGTTGAACACTTGATAAATTATAGCTTCAGCTTATATGAATATGTCAACACAAGCTAATTTAAAGGCTCAGTTTGTATGAATATAGACCACTGCTCACTTATAAGCCCCAGTTTGTATGCATTGTTTTACATTGCATGGACCAATCTACTATCCACAACGTTTTTAACCTCAGCTTAAACTGAAGTTTAATGTGAATGTGTTTTTCTCATTTTCATTAACTCATTACTCACTATTTTAAACACTTCATAACAAATAATGGTAGGAATTTCATTATGCAAATACCAATAATTGTTGTCTATGAGCCTTTTATTTATTCAAAAATATTATTTATATTTATAGATATTAATACAGATATTAATTCATATTTTTTACTTCTTCAGGCCAACAAAAATGTTATCACCGGTTTCTTCCAAAGAATAAAACCTTTTTGAAGGGAAGTTTAATGATTAAATACATTCCCT
>CAMQGK010000144.1:15200000-15502500 GCA_947000775.1 Pterois miles | reverse complement strand
AAATTCCCAGAGAAATATTTCCAATCATCTCCCACACACACAGTATCTCCACAGCCTTAGATGTGATTCTAGTTAAGTTCCAAACCAGCAAATCCAGATTATCACGAGTTCAGTTCCCCACTGTAGCTGATATGAAACAGCCACAGAGGACTGACTGTGGAGGGGGTGTGTGTGTTTGTGTACCGCTACCGTTGTGAGGACCGGTGTCAGAATCAGACCTTCAGAGCGAGGACATTTTCGGTCCTCGCGTTCAGACAGACCGTCAAAGGCCTGTTTGATGGTTCAGTTTTAATCTTCAGGGCAGTATTAGGTTAGTGTTGGGGCTGACCCGAATGCTTCGAAGCTTCAGCTGTTTCCATGGTAATAAATGTCCAAATCAGTATTCAGACTTCCTTTTAAAGAGAAAATAGGGTTAGGGTTGAAAAATTAAATATGTAATAATGTTATGTAAATCCCATGATTTAAGGAATAATCCTGCATTATTGATTATTTTTATTCAACATTAGTTGTAATTTTCAGGTGAGTATTGCTGTTTGCTTTGCATAGGGGTGTGTGTGTACAGTAGTGTGTAGTATATCAACCTGCTGCACAGTGAAGTTTCAAATACCTTCGAATATTTCCCAGCTCGAAGCTTCCCAGCCTAAAAAAGCTATTCAGGGCAGCCCTAGGTAGAGTTAGGGTAAGGGCTGGGGTCAGGCATGTAGTTGTTAAGGTTAAGATTAGGGTAAGTCAATGAGTGTCCTCGCAAAGATAGAAGTACCCAGTGTATAACATTCCCAACACTATACAAGGAGAGGCCCGTACAGGCCTGTTATCTTTCAGTCATTCAGTTTAACATTATTAGTTGTATGTGCGAGTACAGTATACTATACCTTTTTGTGCGTTCCTACTTCCGTCATTTCCGCACGCATATCCATCTCTGAATCTGGTTTCCTCCGCTCCAGTCTTTACCTAGAGATCTCTGCATCCCTCTCCCCTTGTGCTCTCCCCGCTGTTGTGAATTTTAATTTTGAAAAAAAAAAAAGCCGTTGTTTCTTTTTTGCATTGCGATTATGTATTGATGTGTAGTGTGCTGATGCCTTTGGAGAGCTGCGAGTGTAGGCGTCTCGGCGGTATGGAGACGGTGTCTGTAAAATATTAATCACGATATCAAAAGACACGAGGGTTTCACAGATCTGAATAAACAAATGGAGGCGCCGGGTTCCCTAAGATAAGAAACAGAACAAACACTTTTGTTCTGACCCAAACCAGGTTCTGCTTTTATTAGACGACGAGGTCAGTTTTTCTAAACATGCAAAAATAGCGTCTGACATGATCAGTTTTCTGTCTGAATGTATGATACATGTTCAAATCTACTGTCATGTTTTTGCCCTGTTTCTCCAAATCTTTTGTGAGCAACACC
The DNA here is from genome assembly GCA_947000775.1 of Pterois miles. NCBI lineage: Eukaryota > Metazoa > Chordata > Actinopteri > Perciformes > Scorpaenidae > Pterois > Pterois miles. The sequence goes on along the minus strand of CAMQGK010000144.1, from coordinate 15,501,098 downwards.
ACCACAGCGCTGCACCCAGTAGTTTATGTTTTGCCTTCTTTTCTTCCTCTCTGTTCTCTTCCTCTTCCTCTTCTTTCGTCAGACTATGTATAAAGCGAGGAGGCCTCGCTGTCTGTGCTGTGGGAGGCGGTTGTGTTTCTGTTCTCCTCTGTTTTATTATTGGATGGGGGTGCAAGTGGAAAGCACTATGCTCACGTAGCCCATTATTTCTCTCATCATGTGTTCTCACTTTTTCCCTCTATCTCTCCCTCTCCCTCTCTCCCTCCAGAACCACACACTGAGTCAGCACGCGCAGTGAGACCGAGGCCCGGCAGGATCTCTCGGCTCAGCCGGGGCCCCCGACCCGGAGCCGGCAGGGGACTCCCATCTCCACATCACAGCCAATCAAAGTGTCATTTGCTACTCACATGTAAAACTCTAACGATCGCGCCACTGGGCGCGGCTATTAGGAGCAGCGGGGGAAAGGAATATTAATGGGATATGCTATTAAATAAAGAAAGGAAAAAGTGGGTGAGAGAAATGGTAAGAGCTCGATGAAGGAAAGACAAGTGAGAAAAGGTATTGTACGTGCAGTATTTTTTATTGTCCCTGGCAACCCCCCCACCCCCCACCAGCTTCTTCCTCCTCCCCTTTTCCTCTCCTCCCAGCCGTCACTTCCCGGGTCAGGCATTTTATTTTTTTTAACAAATAGAAAAGGATAAAAAGCAAGAAAACACCCTTTGTTTTGGGATTTTTTTTTAAATAGATTGTAGTCCCCTCGGTTGCTTCTTGTATTTAACTTCATAGGTGCCAATTTCTTTGATTTTTCTTTCTGCCATATGCGCTTATTTCCTTTGTTTTCATTTTTGTACCTTTCATTTCTCGACGTAAGTAGGTACTCGTGCCGTGTTGTGATCGTTTGTTTGCCAGTCGTAATATTCCTGAGTTTTTTTTTTCCCCCAACTCTCCTTTTTATGATTATTGTTATATATATTTTTCCTTTTTGTAATTACTATCAAAAAAAGACATCAAACAAAATAAAGTGCAGAAAACCATACAGATGTTTCTTTTTTTTTTTGTTGGGATTGGGTTTTCCAGTCTCTATGGGGCCTATAATGGTTATTGTAAAAATGAATATCATCGATTTCAGTGCGTCTGGTCAATGACTGCTTTTTAAATGTGAATTAACCAGATTGCAATAATCTAGTACAGACAAAAAAGATTAAACAAATAAATAAATGACAAATAAAGAAATTGTGTGTGATGTGCATTTATTCAAAAGGACTAAATCTGTGAGCTTGCATGCATACCTAGTGTCCTCAATCACTAAGATCTCTAATATTCAAGTGTAATACTCTCCAAGTCGGATATACTAAAGAGGATAATTCAGAGGATCAAGGAAGAAAAATCCATAATTTCAGTGCAGATTTTAATAAGGCTGTCAGTAGAATAAAATCTTAAATTGTGATTAATCGCAAATTAATTACACATTTTTTATCTGTTTAAAATGTAACTTAAAGTGAGATTTGTTAAGTATTTGAAGGTGGACAAATGTGCTACTTTATTTTTGGAAGTCTATCAAATATTGGCCAGAAAACGTCAGCAAAGTTAAGATTATTGTGGAAGTGTTTTAATGTGAAACAAATGAAGCAAGTGTGAAAGAATTTGAATTAAGAGTAAACAACAACCAAAAAGCTTCTTACTAAAATGTGATGTGTGATAATTACTATTGGAAATCAATCAAAATATACCTTAAAAGGGAGATTTGTCAAGTATTTAGGATGTTAATCAACATACAACTGGAAATCAGTTAACAACACAAAACAATGACAAACATTGTCCAGAAACCCTCACAGGTACGGCACTTAGCATAAAAAATATGCCCAAATCATAACATTTTCAGTCACATATCTGGAGGTCATGGGTCAAGGGACCCCTTGGTCATGCCAGTTTTTCCTCACCAAACTTTAGCACAAGTTTGGATTGTTATAAAACTTCATGATAAGCCAGTACGACATGGCTGATACCAATGGATTCCATTTTATATGATATCAGTATTCATTCTAACTTCAAAACTTAACTGAAGAAATTAGTGGCATTAAAATGAATTTGCGTTCATGCTATATTATTGTGCTAGCCCTACTAAACACCTACCGCCAATCCTGAAGGGAGCATTGTTGAATGAGCGAGTGCGGGTGTATTATCTGGGTGTATTATCAAGTTTTCATCGTCTTTCTCTGATGTTAAGTTGTCTGAATGAGGAGGCTGCGCTGCACACTCCAGCACAGTGGAAGTCTTCATTGTCCAGTCTGGGTAGTGTTAATGTCACCGCAGTGTAAAGCCTTCTGTACATAATACAGTAGGCTATTAAGTACCTGCAAGCAACACTACCCCAGCAAATAACAGCTACACCCCTCCATCCTGTAACACGAGGAAACTCACTGAAGAGTGGAGTCAGGAAAACTGGAGTCCAATAGAAATCAAGAGAGACCAGTTAGATTAGATCCCAGCGACAGGTTCAGATTTCCCTAAAAGCTGATACCATTCAAGGCTTCAAGGCACATTACTGGAACACTACTGCACTGTGAGAGAAAATTCAACATTTGGCACCCACACTGTAAAACCCACGGACTTAGCAAATGGGACAAAGTTAATGTTGACCGGTTCAAACAGATGGCACATACTGAATCTAACAACTGTTGACAGAGCTCTTCCATCGCCACAGAGCATAGACTGTGTCATTAAAACCAGGGACTTCATTCACAAGGCTAACTCACACTTTGCCATAATCATCTACTGGTAAAAAAGACGTAATGCTGCTCAGTTTCACTCCTGTGAGTGACATCTAATGTCCCATACGCCTTCAGTCACTGCTGCATATAACTTTAAAATAATATGTTGAATGATAACATATTTCTATAATATATTATTTAGTCCTGAATAGAGTCACCATATTTTCTGGTTTATTAAACTGGGACCCTTATACGTCCTGCATGTTCATACACTCACACGTATGCGCTCATGCACGCACCATCGGGATGGGAGACGGTTATTTCAGCGCTGAGCACACCTACCAAGCGCACCTTTCAGCACCATGGACAGCGCCTCAAAAGAAGAAAAAAAAATTGTTTTCCTCCCAAAATCCACCAAAACAGTTTACTGGAAAAATCACAAACACAAGGATTGCATTGGTGTAATATATCATATTTTAATGTCATGTTTTAACACTAAACACAAGGTGTTTGTCACTGCCGGCTAAATGGCTGATTGTGACATATTCTCTGCCAGCTAATGTCTGCTGCTATCTGGATGTATTAATATGAGCTTTTATATCGGCATTTCCACCCCGTGCAACCAAAAATGCACCTTTGCAGTGTGTGCAAAATACAGCATTTTCACTGCAGGCCTACGTTACAAAGGAAGGAGTAAAGGGCCTTTCACACAGAACACGGTGTGAGGGACGTCTGGTCACCATAGATTTAAACCAAAGTATTTTGACAGAAATGAAAGGATTGTCTGTACCAATATTTTTTATGTCAATCTAGCCAATAGTAGTTGAGACACTTTACTCAAAACCACAAATGTCATTCTCATGGTGGCATTAGGGGACAAGTCACCAATCAGTAGGATTCATCGTCTGGGAACCGTGAATGTCTGAATGCCAAATATTCAAGATCTGTCTCTTGATAAGTCAAAGGTTTGACATGCTGGTGCTAGAAAATCACCAATTAAACATCATTCTCTGGGAAATATTAATGTCATTAATGCACAAAATTTAAAAAATCAGGAGATCACTTAAAGATTTATTGTCTGCGAGGCTAAAACTATCACTTTAAGGTCTGATAGTTTGGCACCATTTGGCGCGAGCTTGCAGATTGCAACCAACTGAAGGGCTTCTGTAGAAACATGGCGGACAGCTCTGTGAAGAGGACCTGCTCTCTATGTAGATATAAACGTCTCACTCTAAGGTAAAAAACACACAACGATTCTTATTTTCAGGTGATTATAGACTAGAAGAAGAAGAAGAAGAAGAAGATCTACCTTTATTAGTCCCACAATGGGGAAATTCAATTTACACTCTGTTAAACTCATACATGGTACATGCAGACCTGAAACACACATACATGCATTAATGGAGAGATGTCAGAGTGAGGGGGCTGCTGCTGACAAGCGCTCCGAGCAGTTGGGGGTTTGGTGCCTTGCTCAGGGGCACCTCGGCAGTGCCCAAGAGGTAAACTGGCACCTCTCCAGCTACCAGTTCACACTCAGTTTTTGGTCCATGTCGGGACTTGAACCAGTGACCCTCCGGTTCCCAAGCCAACTCCCTACAGACTGAGCTACTGCCGCCCCCGCAACAGGAATTCATACTTGTTATAATATTTCATTTCTGCCAGTAGAACCCCTTAAGTGCTACAGACTGTTCCTTTAATGGTTTTTAATATTAAAAATCGTTGGTATTTTGTGTTAATCACAGAATGTTAAATGACATTAGGAGGGGATTTGTTAATGGACAGTATGAACAAAAGTAAAGAAAGCAGCAAGCAAAACCTGCTTCTATACTGAACGCACTTATTGTTTAAATACATGACATACAGCATAGTGAACCTATGATTAATTCTACAGTATCCACATATCACAACTGCAAATGGGAAGAGGAAAGCTAACGAGAGTGCCGTAAATATACAGTATATTATGGTGATTCCCGCAGTGCCACAAATACAATGCTCAAGGCGTGTACTCAACACAAGCAAAAGTAACAACCAAAATGTCCTTATAATTCATTATGCACAATGAAGGCCAAAATTAATTAAAAAAAGAAGTTAGGAATGTTTAGCACCGAAGGATCTTGAGGATTCAGTACTTTGTACCTGCTTTTAACATAAATTACACACTCACAGTTTAATGTGAGCTGTGTTTTTTTTTACCGACGACTAGACTGACAGACTTGTCTGGCTGTATGCAACCTTCTGCTTCAGCAGTATCCCATCATGTGGCTGGGCAGCTGAGTTTCTGCAGCTGCTGAGAGCCTCCCCACCAGAAGGCTGCTGACTTGCTTGTGTATTACCAGAGCAGTAAAACTCTTCCTCTGTAGGCTCAGTATGTCTCGTGTATAAATCCAGTGGTTTCAAGGTTTTCTGCTGCCACTGCATCTGCAAAACATTTTTGCATGAATGACACTTAAAGCATTTAGTCTTTTGGGTCATATAACAGAGTAGTATTTGTTCTATTAAAGGGCCAATGTGTAGGATTTAGGGGACCCTATTGGTAGAAATGGAATATGATATTCATAAGTATGTTTTCATTTGCGTATAATCACCTGAAACTAAGAATTGCGTTTGCTTAGAATGAGCCCTTCATAGGAAGCGGGTCCTCCTCACAGAGTCCAACATATTGCACCACCTGTCACTCTGTTGAATGGACAGCCAATAGGAACGCTCTCCCGTCACTGGCTTGATTTTTTAAATCTTGAAAACAGAGCCAAGAGGAGGTGCAGAAGTCTAGTTTTCACCCAGTGAGTCCAAAAATATCCTACCTAGTGCAGGTTTAATTGAATTGCTTTGTGCTTACACTACCAACATAAACTGAATTTTAAATGACAAAGATGCCATATTTATATATGGCATATATATTTATATATATCAAGTTTTGCTTCACATTCATTTTATTGCTTTTTACCACAAGTACCTGTCCTCACCTGGAGGCCTACTCACGGGGAACTAGGATTTTCCAAGTGCAGCCCGCAGCAGATGAATCCAGTAGCTGTTTAAAGTGCATGGAAGTGTCCTGATTTTATTGTTCAGTGTCTCTGTTGTTGTGTATAAGTGACAGACCAACCACACACACATAGACGCACCAGAAACTGATTTTTCGAAAGGCTACCACTTCCACTATTTAACAGCGTTGAAAGATTCAGACGGTCCCTGAACGCAGCTGACGTGACAGATGAACTGCATCAACAAAGTTGGTTGAACTCAAGCCGTCCGGTCAGAGCCGAGCTATTAAAAGAGCTTCACGTTTTTTAATGTTGTCAAACACGTTATGTCAGATGTCTGGCGGATGACAGAGGTTGCAGCGGTTAAAGCTGAGAAATAAGTCTGCGTGTCAGCGCAGCTCCGTCCGTGTATTTCCGGGTGGTGCGAGGCTGCTCCGGTACATGATACATCCCAGCTAGCATCAGTCGGTCCAGCCTCCCTCCTCCATCCAGTCACAACAACAGCTTACCGGAGGCCGGGACACAAACCAAACCAACCAGCTATTGACCGGGACGTATCTATAATTGATGTCTTATAGCTGAAAGCCAACGCAGGGCGGGCAGCGGGGCAGGAGCTATGGCGGCGTCGCTTCTCTCCGAGACCGACATCAGGCACCGGTCCATGGCGGAGGAGGATCCGAACGGGAACGAGCACGGGGCGGCTGCTCGCAGCGCGGCGCCTCGCTGGGGACCGCAGCACGCCGGGGCCCGACAGCTAGCAAGGCTCTACTCTCCCGGTGAGGACGTGGCTGTTGTCGTTGGTGTTGTTGTTACTTGTTTTGTCGGTAACGTGGCTGAGAAGGAGAGGTGTTAACGGAGGCCTAAAAGCCACATTGCGACATGATGATGAAGATGATGATAACAGGGATGGTGATGATGATGAAGACGCTGTGGCTATAGGCTGACTATTAATGATAGGACATTTATGACTTATCACTACAATCCTGTTATGGCTACATTCTGCTGTAAATTATAGTATTTAACAGTGTGAAGGCCTGCTGTCTGCAGCTAAATGGACCACAAATCAGTCTGCTGATCACTGAAAACCATGTTTGTCCCTAATATATTTTGATATATTTTAGGCTGTGTGCACACTGTTTAATAACATTAAGCAAAACGCAACATTTTAAAAACCTGCACCAGTTTGTCTTTTAACTCAAAGTGGACGTCCAAAGGGAATCGTACCCAGGCCTCCTAAAGTTAAAGGTGCAGTAGGTAGAATATTTTTGGCATCATTGGGCAACAATCCCATAATAACTTTTCAGTATGTTGTAATTCAAGTGTCCTGACAGAAAACTAGACTTCTGCACCTCCTCACGGCTCTGTTTTTAGGCTTTTAAAAATCTAGCCATGACGGGAGACTTTGGCCAATCACGGGTCATTTCAGCGAGAGAGAGCGTTCCTATTGGCTGTTCATGCAAGGAGTACAGCTGTCAATCACTTGAGAACTCGAGAACTATTTCTCACTTCAACTGTTTTCTGAAGTATCTTGTAGTTACCGTTTAACTGTAAAATGAGGAAGTGTGCTCCGGCTGGTGGGCAGTGCTTGGTATTTCCCCAACTGATCTCAACATGGCTGCAGGCTAGATCACACACAAAAAGTTTCTGAAAACATTTTTTGCAAGAAATGGACATTACAATAACAGAATATTGATTCTTATTTGATCAGCAGTGCCTGGTTTGACCATTTGATTGGAGTTTGCTACTGTCGGCTCTCTAATGAAGGTATATTAGACCCCAACAAATATTAATTATAAAAATATTTCTATATGTCACTGAACAGTTTTACTAAACCCAGTACAGGTCTTTTTAATGTCTGTTGTCCAAATTTGTGGTGACTTAGCAAAGCTTTCCAGAAAACTCTGGCCTTTGCTGTATGTCTGTTAAAACATTTATAGATGTAAACAAAATTTTAACAGCAGCAGAAAATATAACATAATAACAGTGGCAGTGCATGTTTGTATGCAAATATCAGGGCTGTCAATTAATCATCTGTTCCGAATCTACCTTAAACGGAGATTTATGAAGTAGGTAATACTCTTATCGATATGGGAGTGAGTAAATATGCTGTTTTATGCAAATGTATGAACATATTTATTCTTGGAAATCAATTAACAACACAAAACAATGATAAATATTGTCCAGAAACCCTCACAGCATAAAACATTTGCTCAAATCATAACATGGTAAACTGCAGCCCAACAGGCAACAACAGCTGTCATTGTGTCAGTGTGCTGACTTGACTATGACTTGATCCAAACTGCATGTGATTATCATAAAGTGGGCATGTCTGTAAAGAGGAGACTCATGGGTACCCATATAATCCATTTACATTCACATATCTAGAGGTCAGAGGTCAAGGGACACCCATGAAAGTGGCCATGCCAGTTTTTCCTCACCAAAATGAAGTGTAAGTTTGGATTGCTACAACCTAAAACTCACAAGTTGCGTTAATTTGTGTCTTTTAAACAAATTAGTGTTAACATGGTATTATCGTGTTAACTTTGACAGCCCTAATAAATACTTTTATTTTAGTTTTAGTAAGGGGACCCTATTCAGCCTGTAAAAGCTGCTGCATAATGTCTTCTGTGGATCTGGAGGTTCTAACAAACAGTGATTGTAAAAAATGCATTATGGGAAATGTAGTGTTTTTGGCACTTGACCCATACTGGGAGTATGGTTCATATAGTCCCCAGACTATATGGAAGTACACTAATATGGAAGTACAATAATGAATTGCTGCACACAACCATTTGACGTTTGGAAAACAGATTGAGTCTTAAAGGCCAAACCCAGTCCAGTGCATGTATGTTTAAAATGCACCTAGCATTAGCAGGTAAAGGCCCGTACTCCCACCGGATTTAAGTTTTTTAGATGCGAGTGAAGTTATTGCCTTCAACTCAGAGAGACATATAGTCCTGGGACAAAATCAATGTCTGTGACACAGTCTACAGCAGTAATCCTTAAATCCAGCCCTTGGGGGTCCAGGTCTTTTTTTTCCTCGCTAGTTTAAATTCACCTGGCGTCCCAGTCCAAATAAGTTTCTGATTAGGCGTCTAGAATGAAAACTGCCTGGCGGAATAAAAACTAAGCAGCAGTCTGGACTCTGGAGACTAAATTTCAGGAGCACTGGTGCACAGGCTATAAATCCTTAGATAAAATCTTAGCGGTTGTTGTTGGCTGAATTGCCTCTTTCTAGTGTTGCCTCTGTATCATGACCCGGAGGCTTCGTGCAGTAGCGTGCGTTGTGGTTGTGTTAAATAAATGTAGCTTCTGGAGAATGTTTTCCCATCAGCTACAACACCCCCTGCTCTCTTTTGTATCTATGTCAATCCTTGTCTTTTTGTCACATTGGCTTGTATCCAGAACTGCTCTGTCATCAGGCTGTTTTGATTATCAAAAACAGTAAAAAAAAAGCTGCTCGTGGTTTCCAGGATTTTAAAGGGATAGTTTGGGTGTTTTGTAGTCAAAGCGGAAGGAGATGACAGTCGGCAGACAAGAGTTAACTCACAGAACCAAAGTACGTAACAGAAAGGCACACCTAAAAAACCCTGTATTTATAATATTTTCACTGCTTTATCTTGCCGTCAGACAGCCCTTTCTGACGGCGAACTGAAGCCATCTGTCCTCTTGCCAAAGCCACACTGAAAAAAACTGTAATTTTACCTCGCATAACATGAGGGTTGCTGGTCTGCCCTTGTTTAGGTTGGTTAGTTTGTTTGTGCCATTGTGTGATTTCGGTGAATCAGAACTAACCAAAAGTCTCACAATACTACAGAGAAATGAACAAATAGAGGCAGCGGTAGACCAGCGACACCTGTGTTCTGTGAGGTTTGAGTCGCTGTTTTTGTCAATGGAGTCTGGTTTGCTTTGGCGAAAGCATCGATGGATACAACAGCTTCAGTTCCCCGTCGGAAACATGGATAGTATAGCGGCCTCACAGCAAGGTAAACGGGCGAAAATATTCAAAATATAGTGTACACTTATATTGATATTGTTTGTTTTTAAGTGGGCCCTTCTTTTAGGTGGCTATGCATTTTGCTGCCGGCCTCGTCCACAGTAGTACATCGCTTTGGTTCTGCGTTGGTACGTCTGTCTGTTGCTCCAAGCTGGGACATGTTGACTGTCATCTACTGTAGGTGATACACTGACTATGGATTAATACCTTATACAACCCCACTTCTAAACACCCGGACTATCCCTTTAACCTCATGATCCGACCCAGGCATTTAATGACCTTCACTGGGTTTCGATCAAATGTGAGCTCAGAATAGTGAGAGGGTAAGCAACATTTGAGATAAATTGAGCCATTTAATCACGATAGATCCATTGATTTTTAGCATGGTGATGGCCGGCGTGCTGGGCCTCAGACCTCAGCGAATAAAACCTGCCTTACCAGTTGTGCATCAAGCTGGACTGTGCCACATTTTGCCCGACCATCTGCCCTGCTTCTCACTTCGCTGAGCATTTTAATTGCCTCTGGACGGACCATGTTGGCCACTTGTTAACGCTTCCTAAAATAGGAAATTACGATCAGAGAAAAGAAAGGTCTGCACCGCTAGAACCACAGTATTGTGAAGTTCATATGAGGGCACGACATGTGTCACTAGGTTTGAATCCAAAGCCCTTACAGCACTTTGAGTGCGCTCATGTTCACACGCCACTGACGCTGGCAGTGCCTCTGTCGACTCGCTGAGCTGAAAAGGGTCTCCTGACCTGACTGGTGACTTTTTATATACTTCATTTTCATTTAACATCTGTCTGCATGCAGATCAACGCAGAACAAACCCTCCACTCAGTGGAAGCTGGTGAGACCTTTAGAGTAAAGGAGTCACCTTCGCCACGAATGGAATTGGATCTACTTTGTTATTCAGTGCTGATACATGAGCGAGATAACCATCTCCACTCTGGCATTTGGTCTCTTCTACTGCCAGGCAACGCAAACATCACACACTCATGTAAACAGACATGCTGGTCTACGTGCACACAAACACGCACGGCCGATCATTTCGCTTAATTAAAGTTGGAGCTGACGACAGGGAGCGAGAGAGATGTTGGACCAGGACCAACAGGTTTTTGTGTTTGTATGGAAGCATCTTTTCATTAATTCATAGATCACAGCAGCAGCTAATGAGCATTAGTATTAACACTATCAGAGATGGAAACATTTTATGATGATCATGATTTGGCCGCAATTTACAATCAGCCCAACTTAAAGATGAAAAACGTTCCTGGTGTTGTCAAAGAGGGCAGATTTCCCGTTGAAGCCGCTGTAACATTTGGAAAATATGCCAGCTAGCAAAGTGTGATACTGTATGTCTGTGTTGTTGCTTGATTTTGATCTGGGTCTAGGAAGCTGAGTGACCTGCTCCCATTCTGCTTTCATTGATAATGAAAGATTTAAACAGCTGAGGAATTTTGTCAGAATAAACAACTTCACATGTAGAAAACTGAAGCGGCCGTACAGGTAACATCTCCCACCTTTGTCATCTGTTTTAGTGCGAGGTATGAACTGGTTTAAGAGTTTTATAAACAATTATCTTTGCCAAAGTGATGACATGATAGCATATTAAATCTCTAATCATATGTCCTGCAACTACATGCTAACATCCTGTAGATGGCTACTAGGGATGCACTGATACCGATATTGGATATTGGGCCGATACTGACTCAAATAGCTGGATCGGGTATCGTAACAATGGGGCCGTTCTAGTCAGTTCAGTTCTGTTAATATTAGGGCTGTCAAAGTTAAAGCAATAATGCGTTAATGCATACGTGTTTCAACATCACTAATTTCTTAAATGCATTAACACAACATATGTTTTTTAGGTTGCAGCAGTCTCAGTTTTAAAGGTAGAGTGAAGATACTGGTATCATATGAAACTAGAAAACCTAAGGAATCCACTGGTACTAACATGTCATACTAGCTTGTCATGAAGGAGGCTAAATAACCCTCCAAATGTACACAACCTTGTGGCGAGGAAAAACTGACATGGCAGTTTTCTAAGGCTGTCTCTTCACTTCTGACCTCGAGATATGTGAATATGTGATATGTGATGTGTGATATGTGAATATATAACATACATTTGCCTAAAGCAAGCATATTTACCCACTCGTATGTTGATAAGAGTATTCAATCTCCCTTTTAGGTACATTTCGAACACAAAAAAATTGCGATTAATTGCAATTAAATATTTTGATTTATTGACATCCCTAGTTAACATATTATATACATTACATACTGGAATTTGAATTCCTGTTTAAATTTTGACCAATTTGTTGCTGCATTTAAAAAGGTTGACACTTGAATTGTACTTCCTGTTAATTTTGAAGATTTTTTACCAAGTTGCTGGTGCATTACTTTAATAATAAATAATAATTCAGAAACTTTATATCTAACCTTGTTTGTTCCTTTTTGTTTTACAAAGTTACAAAACCAATTTTTTATTCTGGCCTGATGTTGCCTTGCACATGAAAGAACGATCCCAGTCACTTCCACACATGAAGCATACAGCATGACAATTAAGCACTGGTATCAGTACTCAGGTATGCAGGTACACAGGTACTCAGGTACTCAGGTACTCAGGTACGCAGGTACTCAGGTACTCAGTGTTGCTATGTTATTGTAATGAAAAAGTCAGTTTGGTGCATCCCTACTGGCTACACTTATGCAAACTAAAAGCTAATTTCTAACACAAATCATCACGTTTCAAGACTTTTACTTATTATTATCAAATATGAGAGGAGGAAGAAGCACTTGATAAACAAATCACATGGTAAACGTACTGTTAAACATTTGGATGAGAGGTTGGGATGCGTTAGCTTTGCGAGCCTGTTGTTGTTGAGTGTAGCGCGCCGCTGATTGACGGCTAAGAGGATAACACATGCATTTTAGGGTCCTGACTCTTTATCCTCTCTCACTTAGTGGCCACGGAGCTTAGTTAGCAGACTGATGGGTAAAAATAGCACAGGCAAGGCTGCGGTATGAGCAACTTTCTGACGCAACACACACTCTGCTGCTGAATTACACAATAACACTCAAAGTTTATAGTCGGCCATTGAACCTGAAGTTTTAGTGAAGGTTTATCTGAGGACTGTAGGGCGACAGAGCAAATATGGGAGAAGTCACCTGAGACTGGTCTGTTGAACAATGAATAATGTACAGTAAAACCTTACTACGGATACGAGCAGTAAAAAACTATAAAACAATGAAAATGTGAATGTGGCTCCAGCCTTCTTAAAGGGTTAGTTCACCCAAATCACACACCTGCAAAAAATAAGTTGCCCTCTTAACCCTGGTGTTATCCATGCAGAAAGATGTGGTTTTGTGTGGCGAGGTTTTCAGACATCCCCCTGTAAAACATCTGCTGGCTTCCCCCTGCAAACAGTTTTTATTGGGACTACCGTGGACTAAGTAAAGTTTTAGTCTAAGGCATTTGTGAAGTGAGTGTTGGGGGTGTAACAGATGCTACAATGAATTCCAATGAAAAGAGGTTTTAGTGAAAGAACCCAGCTGATACCAGTATTTGTACAACAAGTGAGAATGTGAAAACAGGAGCTGGCTGTGGAGGTGGACTGGGTTGTCCATTAAAGGGTAACTTTCCTATGTTATTGTGTCTAAGTGACTATTTGGGACCTCTTTTTTTGAAATTGGTCCAGGTTTGACTGCTAAATCTGGATCAAGACATGAGCTGTGTGGGCATCAATGTGACATTTCATTCATTAGAAGTGCCTGTTTTTGCCACTGACAGGCTCAGATTATTATAAATGTCTGACAACGAGGGCTGTCACTCAGTTAAAAAATTAATTGCACATTTTCTGTCCAAACTGTACCTTTGAGATTTAACATGTATTTAATATACTTATCAACATGGGAGTGGGCAAGTATGCTTGTTTATGCAAATGTACTGTATGTATATACGTAGTGCTGGAAATCAGTTCAACACAATGACAAATATTGTCCAGGTACTGCATTTAGTATATAAAAATGACTATGACTTGCCCCAAACTGTATGTGATTATCATAAAGTGGGCATGTCTGTAAAGGGGAGACTTGTGGCTACCCATAGAACCCATTTTTATAATAATAATAATAATAATAATAATAATAATAATAATAATAACTTTATTTGTACAGCACTTTTCATACAAAGGAAATGTAGCACAAAGTGCTTTACAATCAGCACTCACACAACTCACACATTTTTAGTCACATATCTTGAGGTCAGAGGTCAAGGCAGTCCAGTACATGTAGAGTAACATTACAGTAAAAATGCCGATAACGTAGGGTACACCAGCCATGACAGTTTTTCCTTGACAAAATTTAGTATACTTTTGGAGCATTATTTAGCCTCCTCCTTAGGTTTTCTAGGTTTTCATGATACCAGTATCTTCACTCTAACTTAAAAACTGAGCCTGCCACTACCTCTGAAAAATCGAATAGCGGCCGGGCCCGACGGCAGTCCATTAGATTTTGAAGAGGTTAATTAGAAATCGCAAGTTGCATTCATGCGTTAAAGAAATTAGTGGCGTTAAAATGTGCTTTAACGCGTTAACTGAGATCATCATAGAAAGGTCCCTGCAGAGAAAATAAAACATTTTTCTTAACTTCCTCTTGATCTGGTCTGTCTGTTGTGTCCAAGTCCTGTCAAGGAGAAGTCTCGTGGTGAAATCTGAATATCCGTATACTCTGGCTCAATCGCAATCTTTCGGATAGTACTAAGCTACGCTTTCTGTACTTCAACACCGCAAACACATATGTGTTTCCACTATGGATGTACTCTATTCCACCATTGTCTTCCAGCAACATGTCACCCTACAAAAACAAGACTCTTTCCATAATATCAGACACTTCTAGTAACATTCAGATCCTGTCATGGCAACATCAAGTACTTTAAATGGGTGTAAATGACGGTGCCAGCAATTAGACTCAAAAACATGTGAAGGAAGGGTCCAGGTTGGAAAATACCAGTTACCCTTAAATCACACAGTTGGTGGTTTGATTCCCCAGCTTCTCCTCCGCATGTCAGAGTTCTGTTGAGGAAAAGCACAAATTGCTCCCAGTGGTTATGCCAGTGCCGTGTTATGGTACGGTCGCCACCATCGGTGTATGAGTGTGTGTATGGGTAAATGAAAGGGAAATTATAAAGCATGCTTTACTTTGTAAATGTAATGGGCTTTACTTTGTAGTACTTAACTTAAAATGCTCTGAAGCATTTTCTCTCACCAGCTTATTATAGATGCCGTCCTACTGTACATGAACACAACATTTTGGAGCATTGTTCATCATTTAGATAACCACCAATTCAGCATCTATAATTTGATATACCGGAGATATTCATTTTTATATGACCTCAAACACATCTTTGACATTTTCTGCAATTTCTTGTTACTTGGCCACCATATCTGTGAGAAACTGAGAATTAGAGTAATCGTCGTCCATATGGATCAGTCAGGCTTGGGTTCATTGTCTAAAGTATTTTTAAATACACAGTGTATTTTTTATTATTATTGTTTTTTAGTGATTTGAGTTTACTGAAGTCATGCAGTAAGTTTTATTTCCTCTCTCTCTGTGTGTCTCCTATGAGGGCTACAAGAAACCAGAATTAATCGCTAAATATTGAGGTGATGAAAATGCACGTGAATTAAAAAATGGAGCAATAAATTATCAAGTGATTTGATTAATTTAAAGCAGACTTAATCGGTCGTGATACAATGAAAATAGTGCAGTGTTTCAGCATTTTCCGCATCGTACTTTCATCATTCACAACACAAAATTGCCATTTATCACTTAAGGAAAGTGGCCTCAGGGGTGGGAGTAACAAAAAATAACTGAAGAAAGGGGAAGTGATGAAAATGTATGTGAACTGAAAATTGAGTGATAAATCAACTGATTGAAACTGATTCAGCTGTCGGCTGTTCATCATTCACAATATCCGACTGACGTTCATCGTTTAAAGCAATTTTTGTTACCTCCGCCCTCGTAGTTCTTCTGCACAGCAGGAGATTGACCGAACAAGTTCAAATCCAGCTGATTTGATCAAAATCAGACTGTGGATGGTGTCAGGTGGATAAACAATCATGTTCGAAACTTTCACTGTCACGTTGACACATTTAGAAATGTCATGAAGGAAATGCTGCAGGAATCATTCGTGTGATGTGAACATGGAAGCCAGATGGGGATTAACATCAGGGACAAAAAGAGTGTTTTCGTTGCATGGCATTTTTAGTACAAATGTTTATAGTTCATAGCTGATTTTTTTAGGATTTAAAATAATACTATAAAATAAAATATGTTTCTAATAACTGTTAAATATTGTATCTTAAAGGGGAGCTACAGCTGTGCACGGTGGTGCAGTGGTTAGCGCTGTCGCCTCACAGCAAGCCCCTCTGTGTGGAGTTTGCATCTTCCCCCCATGTTAGCGTGGGTTTTCTCCAGGTTCTCCGGCTTCCTCCCACAGTCCGAAGACATGCAGGTTAACTGATGACTCTAAATGTCCCGTAGGTGTGGATGTGAGCGTGAATGGTTGTCTGTCTCTATGTGCCCTGCGATGGACTGGTGACCTGTCCAGGGTGAACCTCGCCTTTGGTGGCTGGATCGGCTCCAGCCCCCCCACGACCCCTAACGGGGTAAGCGGTTGAAGATGGATGGATGGATGGATAGATGGATAGATGGATGGATGGATAGATGGATAGATGGATGGATGGATAGATGGATGGATGGATAGATGGATAGATGGATGGATAGATGGATAGATGGATGGATAGATGGATAGATGGATGGATGGATGGGAACTACACCCATTTAAAAAAAATCATATGTGTTATTCCTATGGTCTTTGACAAAATATTAGTAAACATGAACAACCCTCTCATAAATCACAAAACTACACAAATTTCTGATGTCCTAGGGTACAAAGTGTGGAACTGCTTCATAGCCTGATGTTCTAGATGACACAGAGAGCATCCAGAGGAACGATCGGAGTATATGGGAACATTTTCCCTTTCACAATGGAGAACACTAAAATAGAGTAAAACTCATTTGGGTATTAAAAAGAAAAACATTCGGTGGGTCCATAAAATCAGTCTCACAAGTTTGAGATTTACCTCTCTGGTTTCTGGCTTTGAGGCAGTACACTGTAAAAATAATAATAACAATAAAAATAATATACATATATATCCCACTTCATTTTACATTTTCCCCTGTATTTCAAAATGATGGAAAAATCATGTTAAAAATACAAGAATGAACTTTTTATTGAAATGTGACGTTTTAACAAAAAATTATGCTGCATGCTGATTATAAACCATAAAAATAAAATATTTATTGATAAATGTAGCAGGATTTCCGTAATTTTACAAAGAAATACTGTTGTTATGCCGATAGATCACTGTCAAATACATAAAAATACTGTTATTAATCTATTTAAAAGTTTATAATTGCAAGAAAACATATAACTGCATTTTAACAGATTTTGACTTCCTCTTTATCACTACATTAGCGTAAATTTATAGATTTGATTGCTAAATAAGGGCATTTAATGTTATAAAAATGTAAAACCACAGAGCACATTTATATTTTTTTGTGTGATTCATTTGCAGTTAATCACATTTCAATATTTTAATCAACTGACAATGCAGTCACATATATTAGATCAACTTTTTCAGTGCACTAAACCACTCTGGGGGAGAAAAAACAAATGCTGCTTTTTGGTTGAAATTAGTGGTCAGAGGTTTTCTAGCCGTAATCATAAGCAGAATATGGTCGTGTGTGCATTTTTGTATTTCTACCAGGTAAATCTCCAAATGACTTATAAGCTTTCCCTCATTTCAGCCAAAGGGCACAGCAGGCTGCGAGTGGAAGATGTGCTCGGTGACGCTAACAATGCTGCCGAGCCATTTTACGAAAACTTAAAAGCAGAAATGTTTCCCACATGCTGACAAGTGTCTGTTGAAGAAAAAATAAATGGCTATAATTCAAAATGTCAAAGTGTCCATTTAAGGGAGCGCCACGCTGTTATGTGCTTAGTTGTTTGGGTCCGGTTCAGCGCTGGTAGGAGGTAAATCTAAATAGCAGTTTGGCTTGTTAGAGTTTGGAGAAGTTAGATGAGGCGTTGGCGATGCTCCATAGAGCCAAACATGTGCTCATTACAGCAAAGCTAGGATGGACAAACAGCTGGATGCATCCCCTCTCCCTCTGTTTCTGTGTCTCTCCATCTCTCTCACCAACTCTCTATTCATCCCCTCGTCTCTCTTCGGTCCTCCCATATGTCTGAAGTGTCACGGTCCGCCGACTGCCTCTCCTCTCTTCCTTTTCTTAAATGCTATCTCACATTCTTTCTCTTCAGCTTTCTATATGTTGCGATACGTCTAAGTCGAGTCAGCAGGTATGTTTTGTCTGTCTATTTCTTGACCTGTGTGTGTGTGTGTGTGTGTGTGAAGGCTGTCAGTGTACCGTATGGGTTGCGTGTGATCTCGAGTTACCCCGGAGGATCTGATGTCGGTGCCTGTAAGCGATCTAAAGAGCGATACTGATCTTCAGCCTCGCTCAGCTCATCCCACCGCTCATATGTCAGCCTGATCTCAATAAACACGCCTAAAGATGCTCTGCAGCACAGGAGCTTCTCTGAAATCCTCTCTTACAGGCGTGGGCATGGGGACAATATGAAAATTGATTTAATGTCACGATTATCATGGTCTAAATAATTGCGATTCACAATATTATCCAGATAATCAATAAAATAGGCTTATAATGCTTAAATTGCAATTACACCACGCCAAATTCTGTTCACAAATTTAACACTTCACAGTTCTTTAAAGCTTCTTTAAATATGTATTGGTTGCTTCTGTTGTGTTAACACTTTTTGAAGTCCTCATCAACCACTCTTCATGAATTAGATCCCCTTAAATCACTTATTTAAAAAGAAAATACGTCACTTAAAAGCTTTAAAAGCCGGTTCGCTTGTTAGTCCCACTCTTCCAAAACAGTGGTGACGAAAACCAGGAGTGAACGCCAGCAGTTGAGTTTTCAGTAAAGCAACATTATGACTGGTGTGTTAACTGCTGCGTGCCAAATTAATCAGTCCACATTGCCCCTTATTGCCTCCATTTGACCGGTTGCTGACAAGCAATGAAGCATTTAAAAGGCTACTTTTTAAATGAAGTCTGGTGAGTCAGCGCTCACGCCACAAAAATGCACTGAGGCTACAATACATCTAGGATGCTAATTGTGAAAAAGTTTCTTAACCGATAACCGGCTCTCGTTAACCGATTACTAATCATAGCTGCTAGCGTTGCCTGTGGCTAGTTTCCGACAGGCTGTGTGTGTGTGTGTGTGTGTGTGTGTGTGTGTGGGGGGGGGGGGGGGTGTTGGTGGCGTTGCAGCTGTGAACGTAGCTGTAGCAGACAGTGAGCGTACAGTTTATTTGCCGGTGAATAAATGCTACGAGGCTACAAGCTACAACTCCTCAGCTGGAAGTCCTGAGACAACTTCCTGTATCTGCGCCGGCTCTCTTTTAAGGTGGAGTCTTAAGGTGGACCAGCTTTTCTCTTTGAAGTGATGAGCTGCTCCTTTGCGTTTTCTCAGCTTTTTAAGTAATTATTCATATTTTGTTTAAGAAGAAGAAGATAGTCCTTTATTAGTCCCACGAGGGGAAATTCAATTTTTCCATTTAACCATTAATTGGATAAAATGCTTAATGTTGGTGACGAGTTAAACAGTTAATTATTAACATCCCTAATTACATCACTTCCAGCTGTCTTCACGGAGAACAACGAGGAAAAAATAGCATCAGCGATCTGTTTTAAGGGAATATTATCTGGTCTAGCTCAGCTAAACCCACAAAAACACAGAAGCATCAGCATGTTAGTGTGTCATTCACTGCCGAGCCGGTTTGGAACCGACGGGGATGCGACAGTGAGGACATTTTAACTGATTTTTGCAGTTTAGATAACAGACACTCCGCTGTCCTGCATTTATTGCAGACATGTGATCTAACCACAGACACTTGCCTCGTTGGTGGACTCACGGCGGTGTGCCGCTGCAGAAGGAAGGGAAACACCGATTCCTCGAGAAACTCCTAACACTCACTTCTTACATGTGACAGTTGATACACACACACACACACACACGAACGACCAGACTCCCTGAACTGCTGACCCCAAGGTCATGAAGGTCAGGGGGTCAGAAACCGTTTGAGCATGTGTGTCACATGGGCTGTACTTGGATTTGACCTCTGTGTGTGTTTTTGTGACCTCAGTGTGCGTACAACCAGAGTGTACTTTAGCAGAGTCAGCAGAATCATCTGCTCTGTTGAGGTACTAGTGTGTGTGTGTGTCTGTGTGTCTGTGTGTGTTACTGACCTGGTTTGTCTATTAATGACGACTACAGTGAGAAGAATGACACACAGCCTCCTTTTCTTACACTCCCTCCTCCTATGAATAGTATTTCTATTTTCCCCAAGACACAAAACACGTTGTTAAATTATTAATAAGTTATTGCTTGGTTGCAGTGTTATATACCTTTAAACTACTTTTTTGGCGCTTGACTTTTTGCCAGTTCGTGCTGCTGCTGTGGAGCACCAGAGAACCCAACAGATTTTCAAGGTGTAATGTTTTTGGTCATGGATAGTGATTTGTCTTATTGCCAAGCAAACAATAGAGATACACTTTTTTTTTCTAATAAAGTTCTAATAAATTGTGTGATCTGGTCCATCCCTGGGGTCGCACTATTTTTCCTTGAAGTTTCGGCTGATGCTGTTTCTATTGTTGGCTGCAGGGTTATTATAGTAAACTAAAACTGGATCTAAAACAAAAATAAGCAGTGAACCCTATTTCTAGTAAACTGAACCTAATATAAAAACAATATTCTTTAGAGTAGGGAATCACCAGAGACCCCACGATACAATATTATCAAGATACACAAGTCACAATATGATCTTATTGTGATTTTAAACATTTTGCGTTATGCTGAGAACTGATATATTGTGATTTATTACCTTTTTTCATCTGCAAATCATGCAGTTTGTGAACATGTGTTTTATTAATAAGGTACAGTTTAAACTCAGCTTCATCTCAGAGTTTTTATTTGCATATCTTGAGGTCAGAGGTCAAGGGACTCCTTTGAAAATGGCCAAAATTTAACGCAGCTTTGTAGCGTTATTTATCATTCTTCGTCACAAGCTAACATAACATGGATTCTGTAGGTTTTCTAGTTTCATATACGAGTATCTTCGCTCCAGCTTTAAGACTGAGCCTGCTACAACCTCTGAAAGACAGAATAGCGTCGGATTGTTAGGAGGGTAATAATTATTTAATAAAAGATTGATACTTGTTTTCTGTGTATCATCAAAATATCGTGATTCTATGCTGTATCGATTTTCCCCCCACTCCTAATGTCCTTTAATAAAAACTAAACTGGAATGACATTGCCTGATTAAAAAAATAAAGAAATAAATAAAAATGAACATAACAGACTTGACCTTCCAGGAGATGGTGCTATGCTGCAATTGCTTCACAAAAGCAACGAGCAGATTAAACATTAAACAATACGACCTACACTGTTCTCCAACTACGTATTTTATACGTATATGAAGCTGCCTCCTTGTAAGATATAGCTGCTCCTACAACAGCAAACCAAAACTACTGGAAAACTAAATATCAAAACTAAAACTAAACCTTTCTGAAAAACTAAAAGTTGCACATGCACCCTGAAAACTAACCAAAACTAAATTTAAAAGTCAGAACTGAAATAAAATAAAACTAATGGAAAATTAAAAAAAAAAAAATACAACCTTGGTGGCTACTGCTGCTCATAACAGTCCTAGTTTTCTGTTAATTACAAACTGATGCCGCTGCAGGAAATAAAATACATAACTCCTTGTATCTGTGTTTTCGAGATTGCTCTCATATCTTGAACATACTCACAAATGGAGAACATCTTTGCATCGTGCCACGCAGCAGTGGAGATGACGTTACATGGCTCTCCTGCCCACATCCTACAGTCTGTCACAGACATGTTAACTCGCTATCGCTGCCTGTCTTCCTCACACTATCCCACCCTCAACTTGTCCACGTCTCTTCATTTTCTGTGCTGTTTTGATCACATTCTCCCTTTTTCTCTCTTTTCCCCTGCAGCTGTCCCTCAGACACTGCAGCAAGTTGCCTCAAAAGTCCTGATTTAGACATCCACATTTTTGCAAATGTCATATTGGAACTCAAAGTCGGCACATTCATGCAGAGCTGCAATCAAATACCAGCGTTATAGGTGTCCTGGTTTACTGTCCAGTAACTAAAAGTTAATCCTCACCATCCAGAATTTTGAGTAGCCATGATATAGGAGAAGGAATCACCGCAGGATCACGATACGATATTATCACAGCATTTAAGTCTTGATACGATTTTATTGTTTTACGAGATGTTGAGTATTGCATTAAGATATATTCCAGTATTTTGCGATTTATTACCACTTTTCAACTGAAAATTATGTCAACATGTTTTATCTAATAAGATACAGTTTCACTCTGATCATCTCAGAGTTCTTGAAAATAAAAATGTCCGTGTTAGTTTTTCCTCGCCTAAAATTATCATATCTTTGCAGCGTTATCTAGTGCTCTTCTCTAGCTAACATGACATGGTTGGTACCAATCGATTCCTTAGGTTTTGTAGTTTCATATGATACCAGCTAGGGATGCTAATTTTGAAAGATCTTCTTAATTGGTAACCGATAACCAACTTTCGTTAACCGACAAGATTTGTGCCTTGCGTGCAGCAGTGCGCCAACTGCAGGATATGAGCACAACAGACAACTGAGCTACTGTAGCAGCCACGGTGCTGCGTTCGCTGTCACCAGTTCACAGTCAGGAGAGGTACTATGGCAGCAACGGTGCTGCGTTCGCTGTCCCCAGTTCACTGTCAGGAGAGTTACTGTGGCAGCCACGGTGCTGCGTTCGCTGTCCCCAGTTCACTGTCAGGAGAGTTACTGTAGCAGCCACGGTGCTGCGTTCGCTGCCCCCAGTTCACTGTCAGGAGGGTTATTGTAGCAGCCACGGTGCTGCGTTCGCTGTCCTCAGTTCACTGTCAGGGGAGTTATTGTAGCAGCCACGGTGCTGCGTTCGCTGTCCCCAGTTCACTGTCAGGAGAGTTACTGTGGCAGCCACGGTGCTGCGTTCGCTGTCCCCAGTTCACCGTCAGGAGGGTTATTGTAGCAGCCACGTTGCTGCGTTCGCTGTCCCCAGTTCACCGTCAGGAGGGTTACTGTAGCAGCCACGGTGCTGCGTTCGCTGTCCCCAGTTCACCGTCAGGTGGGTTACTGTAGCAGCCACGGTGCTGCGTGGTGTTACAGCTGTAAACGTAGGTGAAGCAGACAGTGTGTGTACAGTTTGTCGATGAATAAATGCTTCGAGTCCTGAGCCAACTCCCTGCGTCTGCGCCTGCTCTCTTGTTGTCTTGACATGTTTAACATGTTTACCGTGTTTACAAGTTGGGCCCATATGAACGTCCCCCTTTATTAATCCCCGGAGGGAAATTCAGGAAAAGAAACTATGGTTCCACTGGGGCTCGAACCCAGGACCTTCTGCGTGTGAAGCAGACGTGATAACCGCTACACTATGGAACCCGGACTAGACTTAGACATTAACATTCATATTGCTTTTACTTAGCAGTGATGCTCACGAATTAAGCACTTGAATGGCACGCATATCATGTACATGACTTTCCAGCTCGTAAACACGATAAACACAACCCCATTTAAAAGCATCATCTCTTAAGGTGGACCAGCTTTTCTCCTTAAAGTTATGACCGCTCCTCTGCATCTGTGAATTCCGTCATCGTCACAGTTGTGGACATCAAACATTTATGAAATGCTGCAGATTATTACTTTGAAAGTAAGTTTAGTAGCAGTAGAAGTCAGAGGGCACAGGTTGATTTTAAGGGAGATGTTTTATTCGATAGATGTGATTCAGATTTTTGGATGGTTGTCCGCAGTCATGCAGGTAATGCACAGCACACATAACATATAAATGATGTGTACACACATATTCAGACACAGGCACACTCGCGCTGCACACGCACTTTACACACATACATAGTGCATTTATGGCTCTAGGCGAGCCTTCTAGGCAGGATTTTGCTGTTGACCTTGACCGACGCTAGAGAGGAGCTGGAATGCTCTGCGTTTTCAGAGATGAGCTGTGTGTGTGTGTGTGTGTGTGTGTGTGTGTGTGTGTGTGTGTGTGTGTGTGTGTGTGTGTGTGTGTGTGTGTGTGTGTGTGTGTGTGTGTGTGTGTGTGTGTGTGTGTGTGTAATTATCCTTATGAGGGCCGCAGATGAATATGGTGGTAGCAGAAAGCCCAGGAGATGAGGTGATGGCATACAGCACACACACTCACACACAAAGGAACACACACATGATGGGATCTGTCCATCCTTTTTTTTTTGTCTCCACAGGGGAGGGAGACTGGAGCAGGGCCTACTTACACTGGCTCTCATGTGGGTTAAAATGTGTGTGTGTGTGTGTGTGTGTGTGTTATTGTGTCTAGATATATGCATCTGTTTGTCTATGTGTGTGTGCGTGCGTGCCATTGTGTCGGTATGCCATTATTGAATCTCATTTGCCACATTCCCTCTCTTTGTTGCTGTTGAATCTACAGGGTAATGGATTTATTAAGTTTGTCTGGCAGGGTTGTGTGTGTGCACATCCGCGCGAAGTGTTACGTACTGTTTGTGCTACTGCGTGTGCGCATGTGTGTGTGTGCGTGTATCGTTTCTTCGTCTGCGGTATGTGTACTTTGCGTTGATGTTGGTTTTGTGTGTATGCGTGTGCCAGTGAGTGTGTGTTTGTGTTGTGTACTGTTATGGCGTGTGTGCGTCCCAGGTTCTGTGGTCCGCTGAGATCAGATGAAAGGAAAGAGGCCTGTGACTGATCCACTCCTTCTGAACAAGGGAATTCGACCTCCCCTCCTCCCCCTCCTCCCTCACCCTCTTTGTGCCTCTCTACCTCTCTCCCACCCCGTCTTCCCCTGTTACTGTCATTCCCTCTCAGTGTCTCTCTCCCTCGTCGCTCTGTCTCCCCCTCTTTCATTCTCTTTCTCTCTGAGCATGTGACCCACTTTTACCACCCACATCTCTCCCTCTCTCTCCCTCTCTCTCCCTCTCCCGGGTCCCATCTGAAGACAGCCTACCGAGAGCAAACCAGGGGACGCAGAAAGACAGACGGAGAATAAAAAGAGAAGCAGAGCTGTCTGCTTTCTGTTCGTACATCCAGCATCGCCCTCTGTGATTTAGCGCCTAATGTGTTAGCAGTCGTTACACGAGTACGAGTAAGTGTTCGTAAACACAGTTTATCTCAGAGATGATGGGAAGAAGAAAAAGCCCTAAAAGGCGTGGTCGGGGCACGTGACTCCGTCTTTGAGCCGTCGTCAGACTCGCTGTTCGGCGAGTGTTTGACTTTCTTCTTGTCAGAAGCTCTGTAGGTGGTTTTTCAGCGCGCGACGGCGGCTGGCTCACTTGTTGTT
The DNA here is from genome assembly GCA_947000775.1 of Pterois miles. Taxonomy (NCBI): domain Eukaryota; kingdom Metazoa; phylum Chordata; class Actinopteri; order Perciformes; family Scorpaenidae; genus Pterois; species Pterois miles. The sequence continues at coordinate 15,475,856 of CAMQGK010000144.1, read as the reverse complement.
TGCTGTTTTGTGTTCTCGCCTTTGCTTTCGTCCCTCGCTGTGTGAGTGTTCACTTGATTGGTCATAAGAGAATCAAAAGGGACTGTTTTTCTCCCACTTCAACTTGGGAATATGTCCTTGGTGGTGGAGGCATATTGACAGTTAGCTAGTATAGTAGCACTGACTTGCGATTACAGGGATCTATTGGAGGATCAGCCCTCATCAGGTCAGTTCACCCATCTCTTTATTTGCAGACTAGAGTTATACTTCCTTTTTAAAGCCCTAATTATCATCTATTCCATTATATCATATTATGATTTATCAAAACTTTCAAAGAACAAGATTGAAATGTGTGTGTAGGAACTGTCAGTACAAGCAAGAAAATTGGTATTTAATAGCACACACACAACTTCACGCTAGAGATCGCTATGTTGTTTTTGGGGGCTGTTTCCAATACCGACTATTAGCAATCAAGGAGGCCGACAACCGATATATATTTGCAGTTCAAATAAAAGTTTTTATGTCAAAATTTATAATGACACAAACTCCAACACAACACTTTGTTTAAATGCCTGTAAGCGTAAACTATGTTTAATTAAATGCTGCGACACAGAACTTTTCAAAATTGTCTTTTTAAAAGAGCCATTGCTCTCCCCATGTTGACACCTTCTTTGTATGCATTGCAGACTGCCTGGTCCTGGTTGAGCGTGATACTCCCAAACTGCACTTTTCCACCTTTTCTTCAGTGCGTGGGAGTGGGTGGGTAAGGTTGTGCGACATGATGGCAATACCGTGCAATGATACAAAGGTGTCCACTGGTAGAGATTTGTAAATACTGTTTCCACCATGATAGCAATTCTTGCGTGATCTCGTGATTTGTGTATGATCTTGCAGTCTTGTGAATCCAGCTGGTAACGTGATTTGGGCAGACATGGAGGAAGAGAGTGAAGTTGTAAATACAGAGCAGAAGGAGGCATCCCAACCAATCCCAGTTATGGAAGAACTGCTGACATGATTACCAGACATTTGCACACTGTAGTCTTATTTCTTTTTGCATACAAATTTGTGTGATTTTTTGTTTTTATATTGCTCTGACTGAAGTCAGGCTGGTATTTATTTGCACCTGTTAACCTTAAAGCTTCCACTTTGAAAGTCGTAGTCTTTTGTTTTTAACTCATGTTGTCCTGTGAAACAGTTTTTCCTTGTTTAGCTCCAAATAAAAGAAGAAGATAATTTTCTTTGTCTGAATGAAGCGCTATGAGTTCGAGCTCTGGCACTGTGTGTATTTGACCAATCAGTGACGGTCGTCCCTGCAAAAAAAGTTCTGGTACTTTTAGAAAGTACTAACCCTGGACAGGACCTTTTTTGGGGGTTAAAATGTCACAGAAAATGTCCCCTGGACTAAATTTAGACCCTGGTCCCTGCGGTCGAAATGCTGAGTTCCTCAAAAGGTTCCTAGTTTCGGGGGAAAGTTCCTGCAGTAGAAACAGGGATAAAAGTAGCAAAAAAGATGATGAAAAACTTCACAGACAACAAGACTAAGAAAGAGCAAGCAGGCATGTCGGAAAGTTTCCCAGAATGCACCACAGCTTATGCACATACAGTACTGTAAGTGTCATTGTACATGTGTTTCTGCGTTATTTTTTCACATTGTGTTTTACGTTTTGACTTCTTCCACACCTCATGGTTGCCATTCAAGAGGTCTCTACAAGTGCACACGGCTGTTGTCGGCACATTCAAATACAGCGTAATGTCCAACAATTTTCTAATAATGTGAGTCCCGACTAAAAAAAAAAAAAAACAGAAATCTCGCAAAATCTCTTGTGATCAAACGGGATTTTAGTGTAAACAAACATGGTGGACGATGGGCAGGAAGAATTCACAATGTTAGTTTTTGCATTACTCTATACTGAAAATTCACAAAGAAAAAATTTAAGATATTAATGAACTTATGGAGACATAAATATAAATAAACACTTGTGTTGGTGCCACAGATCAACAAGTTTGGCCTCCATTGCTGAGACCCAGCTTATTACTTTACGCTTTGCATTTTGTATTAACTCATCCATTAGCCATGGCCGCCATGACGGCAGTTGTTGTACATCCAGTCAGCTTGGTTCTCAGTTGCATCATCAGCTGTCCTCTGGGTCCCCACACACAACAGGATATCCGATCATAAATATTGAATATGTTTAATATTTGGGATTTGAAATCATTAAGGCCAGGACGGACTTCCGAGCTGTTCAGAGGATGTAAAAAACCTTCTTAACAATCCTCACACCACAGTAAAATCTGGTAAGATGATCTTTAAAAGAGTCCTTATTGCAGCGGCCCCAGGTTTGAATCCCTGCGTATGGTCCCCTCTGTGTCCCCCTTTCAACACTGTCAATGTAAATAAAAAGGGAAAATAATATATAATATATATACCGATGATTGTCGGGAATCGGGCCCAAAACGGGCTTGATTCTCGTGTGGTGTGTACCTGCAGCAGAACACATAATAGACTTTGGGCCCAGGACCACTTTAGTGCCATTTGTGCACATTTTCACAACATAAGAAAATGTATAAATCTCCTCTTGCTCCGGTTTCTTTTGGATGAAGGGCCAAACGGAGAGGAAGGACCAGATGTGGTTTCAAATTTAGCCGGCTTAGTGTGGAGAAGGCCTGACCCTGCTATTATTATTTTATTTTTTTCTCCTAAACAGGAATCATCGTTTGACTCTGACCTCTGTCTCATTCCAGCACTGCCGGTTTTGTCCAAATATGTTCTCATTTGTGAGCAGCAAAGACGCTTAAGAAGTGACGTTTTTGAAGAGAAGTGTCACTGTCGCCATCTCACATGTTGATATTTTTTTTTGTTTTATTTTGTCATACAAAATAACATGGCTTTGATTTTTTTTTTTTTCAGTCTACAAGAGACCATGGCACTGATATGTGGCTCATTTTGTGTATTTGATTGATTACATTCTGATTACATTAGTACGCTACTAACACTTTACTGTTGCACACATTGTAACATTTTATGTTTGATATGTAAACCTTAAAGAAAACGTTTGTAAAACATCTATAGATATTACATAGAGAGATGGACCAGAAACTGATTAGTAACCATTGACAAAGTTTTAAATATCTATCTAAATAATGTTTAGAGATGCTTTTCAAAGTATTTATTACCCATTTAACAAGGTATTATGATCATCAGTTGCAAGTTTATTAGAGCCATCGCCAAATGATGGTTTACCAACAATTTCTTTAAGATATCTTCATCATTAACAGATAATTACATATATATTATATATATATATATATATATATATATATATATATATATATATATATATATATATATATATAGACACACACACAGACACAGTTGAGGCCAAACTTATTAGCCTCCCTGGAATTATGGATCATTTTCCTGATGTTTGCAGTATTCATAAAATCTGATATAATCAAATATTCACCAGTGCTATTTAGTAGCTTTTGGTGCATTTTGGAATATCAAATACATTTTTAGGCTTTCTTTATATCAAATATAGTGAAAAATGGGTGAAAAAAAAAATAATATCCAAAATAATAGCCCCTATGATGGGGCGGTCAATAATATTGTGGTGTGGCTTCAGGGCCATGGGGGTCAGGGTCAGGGTTTGGCCGTGAACATTTGAGAAGTAAAGATGAGTTTTGGAAGTCTGTGCTTTGGCCTGATGAGACTAAACTGGAACTGTTTGGGCACATGGATGTCGCTTATGTTTGGCAAAGAAAGGGAGAGGCCTTCAACCCGAACAACACAGTTCCCACAGTTAAACATGGTGGTGGGAGCATCATGCTGTGGGGCTGTTTTGCAACCTTAGGCACAGGGAGTCTAGTTCGGGTGCATGGCATCATGAAAAAAGCAAATTACGTTGAAATTTTGAGGGATAATATGCAGAAATCTGCTCCTAGTCTACCTTAGGTTGTCGTTGGGTCTTCCAACAAGACAATGACCCAAAGCGTGCATCGACATTGGTCCAACAGTTCCTGAAGGATACCAAAGCCAAGGTCCTGGAGTGGCCCGCACAAAGCCCAGACCTCAGTCCTATTTAGAACCTGTGGCGGGTGCTCAAAGTGAATGTCCGTGCTCAGAAACCACACTATTTGGACCAGCTGGAACAATTTGCAATGGAAGAATGGGCTAAAATCCCTCAGGAGACCTGTGCCAACCTAGTAAAAAACTATTAATTTTTGGCCTATACATATATAGTATAAAAAATACAAAAAAAAAATAACTTAATATTCATAAACATGCATTTATCATTTTGTTGTTTAACAGTAAAATAACTATTAACTAAGTTTAATTAACTCTCAGTTTAGCATTTATAAATGATGGTTCTAATAAAGTGTTGCTCATAGTGTGCATGTGTGAACGCTCTTCAGCGTTTGTCTGTTACCTGACAAACAGCAGTGAGGTAACAGGGTCTACTTCCTGTCTCCCTCTCCATTAGTCTATTAGTATTCAAGATGTGTTGCTCGCCTGCCTGCTGCCCGCCACTCATTCCCTAGACAGCGAATCAGCCGGCGTTGATTAATTTCAGCCTATTAGCACCCCTCGTTCCCCTCCCCCGGCTCCGCCCAGGTTAAATCCCCGTGCACACTCGCGTGCGCGCTCACAGGCGGGGGTTGCTGCTGGGTGAGCGATGGCAGCGAGGTTGCCAGGGAGCCAGTTGTTGTCAGAACGATATTAATGAGTGCGCTGCTCGGGCCCTAAGAGTGTGTGTAGGTGTGTGTGTGCCAGTGTGTTTGTGTTTATGTGTATTTTAAGTCTTACATTTTGGTGTTTGTATGCCAAGTGAAGGCAGGTCAGGTGTGTGTGTGTTCAAACATGCTAGCATATGTATGTCCATACATACATGCTTGTAGAGGCCGTTTTTGTGTGTCTGTCTGTAGCTGTGTGTGATATCCAGCAATGCCATGGCCTGAGGGACAAGGGCTTATATGTGTGTGTGTGTGTGTGTATGTGTGTGAGAGTGTGTGTGAGAGTGAGTGCGCGCTCTGCGGAGGCCTGTCCTAGTTTCCTTCCCCTCACCAGGGAGCCGGAGGATCCAAGGACTGACGCACATCACCTGACAGCCGCCCCACTGCTCCACGGCCCTGCACTGTGTGTGTGTGTGTGTGTGTGTGTGTGTGTGTGTGTGTGTGTGTGTGTGTGTGTGTGTGTGTGCGCATTTGTGTGTGCATGTGTACGTGACGGAGATGGAGTGTCTAAATTTGTGTATGTGTCAGAGGGTGTGTGTGCGTAATCGAGAGAGATGTGAGAATGTGTTAGGAAATCCATCAGTTGGAGGATCACTGTGTGTATGAGCGCTCACATGTATGTTGAGTGTGTGTGTGTGTGTGTGTGTTTGGGGATGCAGATGCAGTGAGAAAGTTGGAAAAAGTAAATTTTGATGTACTGATCCCTTGAGGTGTGTGTGTGTGTGTGTGTGTGTGTGTGTGTGTGTGTGTGTGTGTGTGTGTGTGTGTGTGTGTGTGTGTGTGTGTACCCTTGGGCAGAGTGGAGAAAATGGTGTCACATGAAGCTCGGAGACAACAGAGCTAACTGCGCTCTACTTAACCTCAGTCTGGACTTTGGGCTGTGTGGACTGAAAACACTTTACCTGGACTATGTGATGTAAACACATTATGTTATCTCACCGGACCTGGGACAAGCAAATCTGACAAAAGCTATTTGTGTTTTGTTGCCATCAGTAATAACTCCTTTCCCTCTTTGGCCACACTGTGTTTTCAGTGCGACCTGCGTTTCTCTGAATGGAGCCACTAATAGTCATTAGTGCCAGGTGTCTTTGGAAATGAAGTTCTTCTATTTAAGTTCAGTCATTTCCAGGATTGCTGCCTAACTGATCTGTTGCTGTTGTGTTTACTGTGCCACAGTCACAGCGAGTCAATCAACTTCCTTTTAATACTGTAAATGTCTAAGTGCCTTAAGGTTGGCTCACACTAAAAGATTCTCGACTAAAAATAAAACCCCGACATCTCGCAAAATCTCTCGCAATGAAACATGACTTTAGTGTAAACAAACATGGTGGACGATGGGAGGGAAGAATTATTGATGTTGAAATCATGGAGACGTGTCACTCTTGCATTGTTGCCATAAATCAACAAGTTGATCCTCCATTTCTGAGGTCCATCATACTACTATTTTATGCTTTTTGCTTTGCATTCATTCATGCATTAGCCATGGCCGCCATGACGGTGGTGGTTGTCCTTCCTTCTTCAGGCAGTTTGGTCCTCAGTTGGCTATAGTTCTTTCCCACGTGACTGTGCCTTTGGCTGTCCTCTGGATTCCCCACACACAACAGGATATCCCATCAGAAATTTTGATTTGAAATCGGTGCGGCCAGGATGGACTTCTAAGCCAATTGAGGAATGTAAAAAACACTCAACATACCTTACAACACAGGAATATTTGGAAAGATGCTGACGATTGTGGGAGAAGGGAATCGGGCCTGAAAGTGGCTTGATTCTCGTATAGTTTGTACCTGCCATTAGATGACTTTTGAATTCACCTTAAAACAGATCACTGTACAAATAAAATGATGTTTAATGCAAACAGTACCTTCACTGGAATGAATCACAGGTTTCCTTCTGGTCCAGAAGGATCTGGTGGTGACCCTGGTGGTCGTTAATGTAGCACTGGTTGTCAGACCTGTGTTTAATCTGTTGTCCTGTGAGCACTGGCCACCTTATCCAATGAATGGGCTTAATTTGCCCTCAGGTAGTGTAACTGGGGCATGAAGGTTAGGAGCAATGAAATAATGTATCAATTACGTATTAGGATGCAGTCTCACCGCATTTTGATAAGAAGATAACCTAGGTCCTGTAGTAGGGATGTCATGTTACCAGAAATGTTGTAGTCAATACCAATTCAATACTACGGCAAAAAAGGAACGCAAAACAATAAATACCATGTACTTTATCATCTTTATTATCATTTGCGTACTGGTTTTAGGGAGTTTAACATGTTATAATTCCATCTCTGTTATCTGGTTTATATTGCTTACATTTGAACACATCATGATAACGTTAGAATTTACCTTGGCCCATTACTTGCTTTTACTGAATTACGCCTGAACGCATCATAATGTAAATCAATGACACCTCCCATGTCGAAATCAGCAGGACAGCTTAATGTTAGCTGTTAGCTACCTGAAAGACTGTGCTGATTACTGCCTGTTAACCGCTAACGCTAACTAGCTCTCGTCCTGCCGATTTCAACACAGATTTGTTGTTCACAGTGTAGCATTGTCAGGGGAAATTAAAGAGTGCCTCCCATAAATGCGTCAATAGTGGGTTCACTATGTCCCAAACACATTTTCTATATATGACAGGACGCTGTTAGCCCCATCCCCTGACGGTCCCTTCTAACCTGCATTAAGCTATTGTTGAAAAATGAGCTCTGTCACGTTTTCACAATTTTGGCTTAGACTTAGTTAACCAATTAAATTAACCATAAATCAATCAATCGTAGTTGTTAGATATGTTAAAATGGTAGTTTTGGGAGATATGCTACAATTGTCTGTTTTGTTTCTGTGACTTAGATGAGGAGTTTGATACCAACATCATGTCTGTTTGGTAAATATGAAGCTACCGCCAGCTGCTGGTTAGCTTAGCTTAGCATAAATACTGAAAACGGCGAAACAGCTAGCCTGGTCCTGTCACTGGTTTAATCCAGACAAAAACTGAGATTTTGGCCAGAAGCTGTGACTTCCTCAAGTGCCATGTTGTCACCCTGAGGTTGCCCGGTAACCAGCGGCGACACCAAGACATCTCGGCTCCAGGAAATAGTTCAACAATTAACCCTGTAAAACCACAATTTTCATCCGACACAAACGTCCACGTTGTTCAAGGATGAACTGATTAGATTTTGGTGGTCAGGACAGGGACAGGGTCACCCTGACCTTGCGTCCGTCCCATATTCATGTGATATCTTAGGAACGCTTTGAAGGACACAAACGTCCATTTGGACATAAGGATGAACTGATTAGAATTTGGTGGTCACAGGTCAAAGGTCAAGGTCACTGTGGCCTCAAACACATTTTTCGGGCATAACTTGAAGAATTTGTACGCTATCATGACAATTTCACACAAATATTTAACAGAATAAAATGAAGCGATGATATTTTGGACAGACATTGATGTAAACTACAACTTGAGTGGTTGGTGGAGGCATACAACTGCAAGGCGGTAATTGTAGTCTGTTTTTACACTGTGTTTTTTCTATGGATTAAACACAAATATTGAAGCATATTAATTAGTGGTGCTCTTAGGTGGATTTCTTATTTTTGTACAGAGCCAGGCTAGCTATTTTTCCTCTGTTTCCAGTCTTAATACTGAGTTAAGCAGTGCTGGGCATCACAGCACCTAGAATAAGTCTTAAACAAAAATACCTGCTCATTTGCCTTGTCCAACTACATCAATAGCAGAAACAACAGAGCTTTTTCGAAACTTAAACTCATTTCGAAGCTGAACTTCGGTCTGCTCTTGAATTAGCCATCTGTCTCTTCACAACTTTGATATTGTCTATTTTTAGAAGGTGAAGGGTCACATTTGATGATTCGTAAAATATCCATAATCACATACTTTAAATCTCCCATGACCACTTCAATCCTTACCTTATGAGAGGCTGATAGCATATTCATAGTCACACAGGTCTATAGGCGCACAGGCCTGTGTGCTCTATTAAAAAAAACTGTCATGAATATCTTATAGGCTGCTAATGCTGGGTGATACGTTAGGATCTGAACACATTAATGTTTTAAAAGCACATTTGACTGGCAAAGAAAGAAGGATTAGGAGAAGAGTGACGGAGAGGGGGTGAAGAGAGACAAAGAACAAAAGACAGTAACTTAGAAATAGAACAGCGGTAGTTTATATTTGTTCGTTTTATAGTTTATTTCTGTAAGTGGGTGAGATATTCTGTTATCACATTTCCTGTTTGGGTTGATGGGTCAGACATGTCAGAACAAAGTAAATCAAGGGACAATTCATAGATGAAAGACATCGCGAAAGTACAAACCCTGCACTGGGATATGGTGCTCTGCCATATTAGATGAGTTATAGATCAGGGATGGGTGTGTGTTTTTAATAATTCAGTATCTCTAAACTTCAGGGTTGTGTGGCTGAAGGGTCCTGATTTTGACCCTCTCATCTCTCTCTTATAATATTGCTGATGTGTGAGATTAGAGTATGAGTGGTTTTAGTTAGTCGCTCTCCCTCTGTCCTTGAGTTAATACTGCTGACCTATGAGTTTGGCCTTGTCCCTGCAGAGGCCTACCTTCCCACCTGCGTGTGTGTGTGTGTGTGTGTGTGTGTGTGTGTGTGTGTGTGTGTGTGTGTGTGTGTGTGTGTGTGTGTGTGTGTGTGTGTGTGTGTGTGTGTGTGTGTGTGTGTGTGCGTGCGTGCGTGTGTGTGTGTGTGTCCATGCGGGTGTGGTGCAGCGTCAGCATTGGTGTTTCACATATGAGAGGTTGTGACCCCGCAGCCTGGGGTACACTTGTCTTCATCTGAGCGATTACATATTAACACCCCGGACACACACACACACACACACACACACAATCACACAGTCATTGTGTTCGAATGGTCCTTTGACCCTCGGTGAGGAGCGAGTTGTTCTCCCAGTGGTTGCAGGGACCTCACCGAGTTCATTAATACCGCACATCAGACCCGAACACCCTCAGCTCTTTATCGTTTCCACTCTTGTCGTCAGTGTCCTCTCCTCGATAACAAACAGTACCCAACAATACAATCTGTATCTTGAATAAAATGTGTTTTTCTTGTTGTTTGTGTCCTTCCTCAGGTAAGCGGCTCCAGGAGTGGGTGTGTGTGATTCTGTGCCTCTTCCTCTTCATCATCAACTTCTCCTTCCTCCTCCTGCACTTCTCCACCGTTCACATCTACAAGATCATCCTCGGCATCGGTGAGCTGGCGATCCCAAAGACTGGATTGTAGAGAAATGACTGAGCTAATATCGTTTTCACACCATTGACCATGGTTGGACCAGGGTTCTCTGACCTGGGTCACAACTCGGGAGTAGTGCATACCAATTAGCTCAGGTGATGTAAATTTCGGGGTGATAGTTGCATCATCAATATACGCAAACACGTAAAATTTCACAGAATGTAAATATAGTACAAAGAACATTTTTACCTTTGTAAAAGGTGAAACTACTGTAAGTTATACATTAAATGGATCTGTATCTAGGGTATGCAAAAACATACAGACAACCTACAGATTTACAGTATCTATCATTTAACACTCGTGAACCTTTTTTTCCTCTGGCTATCTACAGTAACCATTTATTATATGTTAGACTACACTGAGCTATTGAAGATGATAATAAAGGCTACATTTACAAAGGTATCAGAAACCTCTAAAGTCTGAAATGTATATTTCACTCACTCCACCATCCCAGCAAAGATTTGCTTTATATAGTTGATTTAACGTCCTGAGACCTGAGTGGACAGGTGGAACAGGCGGCAGATGTTGTTTTTTGCAGGATTATTTGAGGTAGTCGGCTACACGGTGTGTTTCTGTGTAACATTACGACGGATGTCTCTCTCATCATGCAGCCTTTTTATGTTCATGTACACTATGTTGTTGTCGTTCACCTCCGGTGTGTCTGAAAACATTCCTGCACCGTTTGTTTATGAGCTACGGCGACCTGTGACAGTTGCGCCATGGCAGTGTGTCCCTATTTGCAACCACATAGATTTGTCCCGCCCCGTTTGTGAGCGACCGTTTGTTACCCTGGTGTGTGCCGTTCAAATTGGCATGACCCACCTCTCGACTTGGGTTGCAAAGCCAAGTCAGTCGACACGGGTTAACCCTCTCATACACACAATCAGCCCTGGTTGAACCCTGGTTGAGCCTTCGGTGTGAAAGGGGTATAAGAGAATACATATATATTTTAATATATATGTGTGCGTGTGTATATATATACACACACACACGCACACTGAAGATCAGTATTTCAGCATTTATTTATTACATCTGGATCTGTTACACAACTTAGAAGGTAGCACCTTTTGTAACAGACCACCAGATTTTTAGGTGAGCCAAGTAAAGGAACAGATAACATTTAACAGATAATACTTAATATTTAGTTGTAATAACAGCCTCAAACCTGTGACCCACTAAGATCACCAAACTTTTACATTCTTCTTTTGTGATGCTTTTCCAGGCTTTCACCACAGCCTCTTTCAGTTGTTGTTTGTTTTGGGGTGTTTCTCCCTTCAGTCTCCTCTCTAGCAGGTAAAATGCTGCTGAATAGGCTTTAAGTCCGGAGGTTGACTCGGCCAGTCTAAAACCTCCCACTTCTCCCCCTGATGAACTCCTCGGTTGTTCTGACTGTGTTTTGGGTCGTTGTCTTGCTGCATGATGAAGGATCTCCTGATCAGTTTGGTTCATCTCTCTTTAAATTGGCAGACAAAATGTTTCTGTAGACTTCTGAGTTCATTTTGCTGCTGCCATCATGTGTTAAAATCATCAGTGAAGATCAGTGAGTCGTCCCCGAAGAAGCCATACAGCCCAAGCCATGACATCCTCCACCGTGTTTCACAGATGAGCTGGTGTGTTTGGGATCATGAGCAGATCATTTCTTTCAACAAACATTAGCTTTTTCATCACTTTGGTAAAGGTTCATCTTTGTCTCATCAGTCCAGAAAACTTTGTCCCAGAACCTTTGAGCATCGTCTCTGTACTTTTTGTCTAATTCTTATTGCTAATGAGTAGTTTGTATCTTCTAGTGTAGCCTCTGTCCTTTTGTTCCTGAAGTCTTCTGTGAACGGTGGATTGTTATTCCTTCACTCCTGCCCTCTGGAGGTTGTTTCTGATGTCTCTGCCGGTTGTTTCAGGGTTTTTCTTTACAGCTCTCACAATGTTTCTTGTCATCAACTGCTGATGTTTTCCTTGGTCTACCGGTTCCACGTCTGTTGCTCAGTACACCGGTGGTTTCTTTCTTCTTCAGGACGTTCCAGATGGTTGTACTGACTATGGCCAATGTTTGTATTATGGCTCTGATTGACTTTCCATCTTCTCTCAGCTTTTCTCCCATAGACAGCTCTCTGGTCTTCATCTTGGTTTCACCTTTTTAACTATAAATGCAGTCTGCACAGGAAAAACCCGATGCTGAAACTGAGTAGACATTCAGCGCTATTTTTTGTTTGAATAATCAATGTAATACGACACACCTGGGCAACAAAAAACACCTGTCAGTCACATGTTCCAATAATTGGAAATAGAAGCTGAAATGCTGATCTCTTGTCTCATAGTCATCTTTTGATGTGAGGGGACTGTAAAATGTAAAATTGGAAATCATTTTTTCTAAATAAGCCAATGTAGTCCCAAACCATTACTCCGGTCCACATGAGATTTTTGTAACACTTTTGTAAAATTGTGTTTTGGTATTTGCTTGCATGTCTAATAGCAACATATGTTATTCCTCTTTCCCGTGTGTTTGTGTGCCAGTACTAGGAATAGTGACGGCAGACTTTGCATCGGGGATGGTACACTGGGGTGCGGATACCTGGGGATCTGTGGACATCCCTGTTATTGGCAAGGTGAGCGCACATGCATATATATATACACACACAGCTTGACTGTTGATGCTGCAGGAAGCTGCTTCTTGTCATTTTCCATCAGTTAGCTACTGTACAGAGTAACGCCTCATGTTCCTCACTTGAAATCATAAGTCCACCACAACTGAACTGGCACATTGACATTTTTGGGGCAATGCAACAACAGCAGCTGTGTTGGTGCTACTTTGAATTTTTTGGCTATTTTTATCTGATGCACCCATCTCTATAACATTTTAGGTTGTAGCTGCTTTTAAATGTGTTGACCAACTATTTGACTTCCTTGTGTCAGGATTGTTTTATATCCTGGTCAGTTGCAGCCATTCATTATTTAATGTAGTGTATGTTTTGTAAGAACCTTTTTTTTTGCTGCTTAAATTAAGGCTTATCAATATATCTTTAATCTCATAAACCATGTACCATTCAAAATGAATTTGGTAGCCCCTGCACAAAAAGGGGAATCAACTCTCCCTTTTAATTGGTGGAAAGCTCACACTGCCTGGGCATTCAGTTTGATTTCAAACTTTATTTAAGCCATTTGCTTGAGGACATTTGGTGTTTTGATGCTTTACTTTTCATCCAAGCAGTGACAGTGTCTGGCAGCTAAATGGGATTTTTTGCTGTTGGATGTTTTGCCAATGAAAGAATCAGTCAAACTTTATTTGTGTAGCACCTTTCATGCAGGTTAATGCAGTTCAAATTGCTTCACAGATAATTGACAAGCCAAATGTAAGACAAAAAGGTGTGAACCATGAAAACAACAAAAAAGACAAAAACACTAATTCGAGACCAATGCATGTGACACAATAAAATGATAAAAATGTAATAAAATGATATTAAAAGCTATAATAACAGTAATAGTAGTAAAACCGTGTGAAGTAAAAACCAGATTAATAAAAACAATAAAATAGAATAAAATGATACAAATTAAATTCAATAAAATAAGTGATTAAAAGAATAATAAAAAAAATAATAAAATAATATACAAACAAGTATGCAAATTAAAAACAATAAAATAGATTATTTATAAAATAATAAAATATAATACAACTTGAAGACAATACAATCAGGGAACAAAATAATAAAATAATAAGCATTCTTAAAATAAAAGCTTGCAGTCAAGCTACAGTACAAGATGATGTGATATGAGATTATAGTAAACATTTCTGTGACCCAGTGAATCATGGACTACAGAGAAGATGGTGTACTCTATCAGTGTCCCCTCTCTCCCGAGGCGGTGTCACCATGGCAGCATGGTGGTTGCACCTTATTCCCCCTTGAGCCTCAGGACTGCCGTAGTGACCTGGAAACTAAATGTCAGTGTCTCGCAGAGGGACCTCCCTGTAGACCGTAATGTCCAAGGTCCCAATACACACAACACACACACACACACACACGCACATATGGACTCTGTGGACGCTGTGAGTGGCCTCACCCTGAACCTCTACAACCTATCACCATACAGCGTCAGAAGACACATATGCATATACATGTGTAGGCACGTATGAAGATGGATGCACATACACTTAATTCTCACATTAAAACACATTAATGCACACACATTTCGCTCCCGTTTCCCCCAGCCAATTAAAGTAAAGGTTATCCTCATTTTAGCCAATTAAAATCAGTGTGATCAGGTGCAGCTTGCAGATTGGTTCATTCAGGTGAACTTTGTTTTGACTGATGGGATGAGAGTTCATTGATGTGTTTATTTTACCAATATTTCTTCTATTTATGAAATATTCATTGATAATTAATTAGTGGAAATGTTGACTCCCGTGTGTGTTTAGAGACCTGAAGCATCCTAATTATAACAATAGTTAGCATTTCTGCTGAACCCTTATGTTAACATAGTTTGATTAATAATATTGTAATATTATTCAGCATTTAATTAAAATTGATGTGGTCTGTCACATGAACCTCAGACTACTACAACCTGGAAACAGGGCTTATTATGAAAATTAGATATGTTCATAAGTACTATATGATCATAAAAGTAGTAATAGTTTTATATGCTATGTACGTATTGACATTATTATAATGAACTGATTACATTGTAGGTCTTGTACCGGTTGCTGACGGATTCAGTAATGCTGTTTTGCCCTCATTGTTGTCTGTGAAATTTGCTTGAAGTGATGAGCTGCGGTACGTCTTATGTGGAGAGAGCACTGCCTCTGTTTAAAAAAAAAAAAAAAAAAAAAAGCCTTTTAAATGCAGATTATTTTAACAGGCAGTAAACACACCAATCATAATTTTGATTGAATGAAAACTCAACTCTGTTGTAGTGTAATTGTACCATGTAACATTTTTTTTCTGCTAAAATTTGATGAGTTTTGGTTTCTTTCTCTTTCATTGCAAACATAACCCTTTTTAATGACACACTGATAAACTGTTTATCAAGCAAATAAACAGGGTATTTTAAAGGAGACAATTTCAGTGGGGGCTGCACGGTGGTGCAGTGGTTAGCGCTGTCACCTCACAGCAAGAGGGTCGCAGGTTCGATTCCAGCTCCAGCTTCTGTGTGGAGTTTGCATGTTCTCCCCGTGTAAGCGTGGGTTTTCTCCGGGTACTCCGGCTTCCACCGTCCACAGACATGCTGTTTAGGTTAATTGATGACTCTAAATTGCCCGTAGGTGTGGATGTGAGCGTGAATGGTTGTCTGTCTATATGTTGTCTGTCTCTATGTGCCCTGTGATGGACTGGCGACCTGTCCAGGGTGAACCCCGCCTTCGCCCAATGCCAGCTGGGATCGGCTCCAGCCCCCCCGCGACCCCTAACGGGATAAGCGGTTGACGATGGATGGATGGATGGATGGACAATTTCAGTTGGCATCAACATCGAAATTTTGTTTTAAAAATAGCCTTAACTGAATCAAATTAAAGGCAGTTTGTAAATGAGTAGCAAAGGAAAGGCATAAAACATGATGATATCTTAATAATGAGGTGCATTCGTGCCTCTAAATGTTAATATTTGATGTAAAGATAGGGTTGGTAATGCTGAGAAACTAAAAGAATGCACTACATTTTAAAATTATCCAACTGAAACTGGCTCCAGAAGCTGCTAAATCTAGAGAGAAAGTCGCCAAGTTGGCAACTCTTACAGTCATTTGGACTGAATGAAATGATTGGACGGGCTTATGACAATCCTGCGACAGCCGCAGATACATATTATTTCATTTCTTTTTTTTTTTTTTGTCAGAATATTTGATTTATTGATTGCTGGGATGTAATGAGAAATTCAACAAATATAACAAAAATATATTTGAACAACACTACCAATCCTCATACTTACCAACCTTCCTGATTTTCCCTGGAGTCTCCTGTTTTTCATTGCCCTCTCCCGGTTTCCTCCCAAGGTCACCTTTTTTCCACTTTTTGTTATCTCAACCTGTTTCTGGCACTGTATAGCACATATGAGCCCTAATGCTTCCACCCAGACAGCAATAGAGCTGCACCAAATGTCTTTTCTTAAAAAAAAATCTAGCCCATGATGGGAGACTTTGACCAATCACAGGTCACATTTTTCCCGCATTTTGCGCGCTTGAGCAAGCCATTGGAAATAACAAGTTTCAGAGTGCAGTGGTGGTGTTGGGACCTTCAGTGAGTGACAGAAGGAGAGAGCAATAAGAGAAACAAATAAGCAGGGAAAAAGTGAATGAATGAAAAGTGATGAATACTAGTTAAACCAGAGATTCACACACATTCACATCAGAGGGCGAATTATTCTGTATTCTTTCCTGATTTAGCTTATTTAACAAAAATGCTGTTGCAGTGTACTTTGTATTTTGATATTTTAATTCTTTAAAAGTCACCAGAATGCAGGAAGCAAAGTCTCTGAAACTGACCACTTTTTGTGTGTTTGGCAAGTATGCCAAATCTACCTATAATAAACTATGATGAGTTTCCACGCAGGAGACTGTTTGTTGTTGAGGCTTTGTCACCACAACTTTGAGCT
This sequence comes from Pterois miles, assembly GCA_947000775.1. Classification (NCBI taxonomy): domain Eukaryota; kingdom Metazoa; phylum Chordata; class Actinopteri; order Perciformes; family Scorpaenidae; genus Pterois; species Pterois miles. The sequence goes on along the minus strand of CAMQGK010000144.1, from coordinate 15,459,312 downwards.
GAGTCCCATTGAGTGGCTCTAGATAGCACATTATTGACAGCCTGTTTACTCTGATAAATCCTAATGATTGATGCCATTCTTTTTGATCTGCTCTTGATTGAGATTTAAAGTAAAATTTTCTGTGAGGCTATTAATCATATCATGATGTCAAACCACTGTGTGTGTAACTCTGAACCTAATCCATTTTGATTATTTTGTTGCCACATTTTGTTTTGCAGACAGCGTTTTCGTACATGCATTGTTCCCTCAGTGGACTCTAAACAATGGGTTTTCAATCCCTGTGTTACTGTTTGCTGAAGGTACTCTGTGGTTTGATGTTTATTTATGGTGTGGCGTTTATTGCGGTTTGGGGTAGTTACTGGGACCAAAGGCGCGGCGGCAGCCACGGATTTGCATGGTGTGTCGGACACTGTAGGAGACTTCTAATAAAGACTTTAACTGGAAGAGAAGAATGGACCTTTGCGGGGAGCAGAGGGATGGCAATAGGCTGCCGGAAAATAATGTGTGTGAGAGTGTGTTGTTGTGTCTGTGTGTATTTTGCCACTGAGAATAAAGCAGGCGTGTGCTCCCAGTTAAGGTTAGTTTGAATATCAAAGAGGAGCACGATGGAGAACACCTGAGGCTAATAGTGGCTGCGGTTATAAACGCAGACCAAACATTTGAAGTCGATGTCGCTCTTTGTTACTTGTTTGCTCTGTCATTTCCTTGTTTATTGTGTACGTACTGTATGTACCGTGTGCGTACATGTGAACGTTCTTTCTTTGTTCCCGGTTGTTATTATTTGTGAAGACCTCTTTAAAGAAGTTGCTCACATTGTTCTATAGACACCATGCGGAGCCACTAATGCAGTCACAACTCGCATTGCCTGCACATATGGAGTCCTGCCCTCCGTAACTTCACCATAAGGGGATACCTAACAGTCATAAGAGTCGGCTGTCACGGTATCATAAATAATATTTCCAGCAGTGAAGGCCACAGAGCAGTAACAGCTGCCACTGGAAACTGCATCCTCTATCTGTCATAGTCATTGACCCAGTATGGCCAGTATGGTCTCCAGGTTCTCAGGGAAATCTTTGCCAACAAGGTCACAGAAAGGACATTTAATATGTTCCGTTTGCATATGCATTTACATATGAAAAGTAAAAAAAAAAGCCAAAATATTGAAAAAAAAAAATATTTTTGGCATCATGGGGCAAAGATGCCTTAATAACCTTTCAGCATATTGTAATTCAAGTGTTATGAGAGAAAACTAGACTTTTACATTTCCTCATGGCTCTGTTTTCAGGCTTTAATAAATCTAGTCTGTGACGGGAGACTTTGACCAATCTTTTCAGAGAGAGCATTCCTATTGGCTGTTCTACAAATACAGATGCGTGTCCACGTCCTTTCAGATAGCAAAAGCCTGATTCATGGTCGGAATATCCTGAAGGAAAAGTTGCTTTTCCAGCATTGGCAACAGCTGCACCGCAAAGCAACCCAAAACAGGAAGACGGACTTATCAAAAAGGGAGTGTGACAACATCAGTGAAGAGATAATGTTGCTAATAGTTTTAGTAAGCTGATAGTTTAACCTCCTGCGTGCAGTTAGCAGAAGGCAAAACTTTTAGTAATATTTCTCTCAGTCTCTGAAATGCTTCAGCTGTAGCCTGCGAGGGGTTTACAGGCCCACAAGTCTGCAAAGAACACAGGACGGTGATTCTCATAGAAAGGCCGCTATGTAACGGCATCGGGGTCAGGGTGATGTTTGTAATGAATAACTCATACAGGTTACTGTACAGTGTGTTCATATACCTGTGCTCGTATGGTGGGAGGGACTGTAAGATGAGCGCTGATTATGCTCAACAGTTATTGTGGAATTTTTAGCCAATAATGCCAAAAATAAACTGCCTCCATTAGCTTTAAAATGCAATTATCAATTTAATGGAAACAAAACTATCGTCTGCCTGTTCTGAGTTTCCACTCACTGAAAATCTGAGACAATTGCACCATGTTGACGTTAGGGCTGCAACTAATGATTATTTTCATAATTTATTTACCCAACTGGGCCTAAAGACTACAGTATATTTAGTATGATACGGAAAAATGACACATTTGTTCTGATTAGTCAGTAGTTGAAATCTGGTATGGACATACTTTGGGTTATTACCTAACAGTATAACTTTGTAATTTAGATAGAATAATGAAGAAAATATAAAAATTTAAATTGTATTAACCGTCAAAGTCAGGATTTTGGAAAAAAGGAAAAAAACGAATATTGTGTAAATATTTTTTATGTAATTTTTTTGCATGTGTTTGATATTCAGCTTGTTATAACTTGTTATTCATAGATATAAATACTTGATTGTGCTCCTTGTTTCTGTGATAAATCAATTTATTATATCTACTATTATATCTAGTCTTTGGGAACATGGGACCACTGTTTTTTTTTTTTTTCTAGATAGTGAGCATATTTGAGTCTATTGCAAAAACAGTTGTCCCATGTGCTGAAATACTAGATTTAGTTTGATAAGAAGAACTCGCTTTTCAGTCAAATGGTTTTGACCAATAGGCAAGCCCAAAGAACATTTCCACCAAAATAAAGAGATTTCAGTTGTGGACACAAATGTGTTGATCATTTTTCAATAAATCGTTTCTAACAGTCTATGAAACATCAGATCAATTGTGACAGATTACCTGTCTCGGCTTCCCAGAGCTTGAGGTGATCTCTGCTAATGTTGAGTTTTTCACAACCATACCAACTCCGATGACGAGTGACATGACATGAAGGAAGCTGGAACCAGACAATGTTTGGCATTTTGCTTGAAAAATGACTGAAACAATCAATCAGTTATCATAATGATTGCAGATATTGTTTTCTGTTGATAAACTAATCGATTAATTGGCTAATCAATCATTTGACTGATTCCTCTGGAATTACAGCATTTCTGCATTACTGGATTTCTTTCTTTGTACACTGTACTCATCTCTAGGCTAAATGACAATCCAAATCTTCTTCCTCTTATTATCATCATATTTATTATTATTAGTGAGCACATTGTGAAAAAGCACAATATTCGCAAAACACCTTTTTTTTTTTTTTGGTCATTCACACCAACATCCCTTCATTAACTGCAAGGTGGTGTTGCTCTACCTCAGAGTTATACTGGACGTAAAATAAACCCATACTGCACTCTGCTTATTCTCCTCATAATGAATTATATAACAATGATTTGCTTTGATTCGAATCCATTAAAGCCTTTTCACACTCCCCAGTGCTAAAACTGCAACACTATCTTAAAAAGTGCACTACATTCTCCCAGCGGTGTTTCGAACTATTCCTTAGCGAAGCTTTGGGCCGTGCTGGTGCTTTTTTTTTTTTTTTTTTTTTTTTTTGTCGCCGTCATGTCGTTGAGCTTTAATTGACTCAACAAGGATTTAGCAGTCCTCTAATGACACCACTTTGAGGACAAAGTCACGCTCATTAGTTCCCAATGATGCTCGATTCACACTGAAATTTGCCAGATGTGCTTACAGTTTAGGGATACATGTTTGAAGATCCTTAATCCCTGTTTGCAATCTTTAATACTTTTCTCCTTATGTCTGTCTTTTTAGTTACGTCTCTCACAAATATGTCTCCTTTAAAGCGACTCTCTAATGAGGCTGATTAGGAAGCAGATTTAGTTGAATTAAGTTCAATCTTAAGGGCGACAGTAAAAAGAAAGAATCGATGGAAATATGTGGCTAAAAGAGAAGCCACAGAAAGTGAGATGAAAATACAGTATAAAGGTCGGAAAGACAAGAAAAAAAAAAGAGGAAGGGGGTGGAAGGGCGTTTCCGTCCAACCAGAGGGACAGCGGTGGTTGCTGGGGCGATGGGCAATGTGAGCTGGTGATTAACGGATGTCGTGCGAGGCGGGCCGTTAAACGGTGTGGGATTAGAGGACACACAGCGACCGGTGGCCCGCCGTTAACTGGGAGCGCCGATGCCGCCCCGCTCGGCACGACCTCCGTGGCTTAGCCAGGCTTTCATCTGGCTGAGGGCTGCGGTGAGAGGAGGGGGGTGATGGGAGGTGGGGGACAGGCAGATGGGAGCGGAGATGGGTACATAATTGTGAAGATATCAACAGATAGTTTCTGTGTTTACAGTGGCACCTACCAACCATTTTCACTGATAGGCCCGTGTGATTGGTCCGAACAGCCAACACGACAATAATGAGTTTTCATGCTGATGCTTCCATGGCTGCACAGACACATGCACCACATTTTTTTTGGCTTTTTCCACAAGAGGGAAATAAATTACCTTTATCCTGTGTGTGCGTGCCTCTTTCTTGTCCGCTTTTGTGCTTCTGCGATTCAGATTCAGTCTTTCATTTGAGACCCCCATGCTCTCACAGACAGGTGTCTGCCGCTGCGCAGTGCAGGTGGGGTTTGCGAGTGTGTGTGTGAGTGTGTGGGTTTGAAGCTCACATATTTGAGTTTGTGTGTGTGGTGTCCACGGGTCATTTATGTGTATGAGTGTTTCTGCGCGGGCCGACTGCTGTTCTGTGGTTTATTAGGATGCTGGATATGAGCTTTGGGGTTGTGCAGGCTGCTGGGCACCGCTGAGTCGTGTGTGTGTGTGTGTGTGTGTGTGTGTGTGTGTGTGTGTGTGTGTGTGTGTGTGTGTGTGTGTGTGTGTGTGTGTGTGTGTGTGTGTGTGTGTGTGTGTGGCATTTGATCTGCATTTGCGTAAAGAGTGTAAACAATGCTTTCCAGTGTCTGTTGTGTGATTTAAGGTGAATGTAAATTAAGTAGAAGAATTTGCCCCTGCTTTTGTGCCTGTTGTAGTTCATCACATCAGCTCCGTTTAGAGAAAAGTGGAGATTTTTGTGTGTTTAACTGAGATAACAGAAGGTCAGAAACATGGGGAGAATTTTAGTTTACTGTTTATTTAAATGATTGTAATTCGGCCTTTAAATTCTCTTTCTTTTGCAATGTTGAGTTCAATTGGATCCCCATATATAGAGTATAAGATGCAACCTTTTCTGATGATTTCAAAATAATACTGTCTATCATGCTGTATGTTTTGTGCATCAGCCTGTAGACCGGTGAAAATAGAGAAACGGTTTCATTTTTCAGCACCTTTTACTGAATGCAGAGGTAACATTTCAGTGCTGTGTATTTCCATAAGTCGAGCTGCTATGACTCAAAAATGAACTCATGATTGGTTAAGTCGCTAACGTGTCTTTCAGAGGTTGTTGTGGGTTGAGTTTTAGAGTAAAGTTTAGCTTTAGAGTGAAGATACTGATATATGGAACTAGAAAGTAATCCACTGGTACCAGCCATGTCATACTAGCTTGTCAGGAACGAAGGTAAATAACTCTATGAATTTACACTAATTTTGGCAAGGAAAAACTCACATGGCAATATTCAAAGGCATCCTTTGACCTCTGACCGCAAGATATGCGAATGAAAAAGGGGTCTATGGGTAACCACAAGTCTCCCCTTTACAGACATGCCCACTTCATGATAATCACATGCAGTTTTTTTTAATGCAGTATTTATCCTATTATAAAATGGGAACAGATGATGTACACCACTTCACTGTGGCATCCCCTGTCGCCCACCCATACCCCTCTAAAAAAGAGGGTGGAGTGGTAATGATCATGTAAGGCTGTCACTTTAGACGCTACAGAAATGATTGTTTCGTTAATCTTACAGCAATAATTTTTATCTCTCTCTTTCTTTCTGCAGGCATTTATTCGTCCATTCAGGGAGCACCACATCGATCCAACCGCCATCACTCGCCACGACTTCATTGAAACCAATGGCGACAACTGCATGATCCCCATCCTCCCACTGGCTCACATGGCCTACAAGTTCCTCACATACACACCAGGTACTGCAGCATACGCACACAGAACTTAAAACCCGCTACTGATGATGTAGCACAGAGCCAGTTATGCACATGTAGTTTTTTGTATTCTGTTTTTTTATTCACATTATCACCTTTGAGTGAGAAGCTTTGGGGTGCAACACCAGCAGGGGTTTAAGCTATCCCCCAAAATCTCACCCCTTCTGTGACAAAGCAGCAGGAATCACAAGTGTTGAAACATGGACGAGATCACCCACCGTCTTCCCACCCACAAACGCTGCTGACGTGCTTGCAGTCACACTGCATAAAGCTGTAATAATAATATCAATAATGAACTTTATTTATGTGGAGCTTTTCTTAACAAAGTTATACAGTGTTTCACACCAAGAGAAAATACAATAAAACTAATAATAAAATTCAATGTAGACCCTTTTTGTGTCGACATCCTGATTAATGGTACCTTCAAATGGGGTCGTGTTTACCGTGTTTACTGTGTTTACCGTGTTTACGAAATGCTCACCGTTCACCGAGGCCAAAGAGGCTAACAATTTAGCAAGCTAGCAAGTGGGTCACATAATGCCATAAACGCAAAGGCGTAATCACAGAGGAGAAAGATGAGGTCGTTGGGAACATCAACATTTTCCTCAGACATATAAAAACAACAAAAAAAAAACAATATATGACTAAAATGACAATATACAATATTAACTTATTATGCATGCAATGAACTTTCATGGGCTCCGCCATTTCATACATTGTCAACAAATATATCACAAACTCTGAGCTTTCAGAAACTTTCCACTTCTGAGGTCATGAATACAACATGAGGAGGCGAACTCATAAACATAGTAAATATGACCCCATTTGAAGGCACCATATATCACAGTGTTAGCTGGCAACATTAGCAGTGGGCTAAATTTACACATTGAAAATGTTACTTACTTACTGTGCTGTAGGTTGCCAGGATTGATATTGCATACATTTGAGATGACAAACTGTGATTTTAAGCTCTACATAGCTACAATATCGGCGAAACATTTCATAGATGGAGAGTAAATATAAAAAGTTAGCCCTCTGCTAACTGCAAGCCATTTGCTGCAGTTAGCAGAAGGCTAAACTATTAGCAACCCTTTCTCTCCATCTCTTATACGTGTCATCGATAAAGTACGACTCTCTTTTTGACTGACTTTACATAAGGATAGTTAACCATAGACATCCAAATATTTATGTGCCCTCGATTTATCTTTACAGCGCTGCCTTTGGCCACCAGCCCGGTTAGCTAGCTTGCTAATTCCGCCATGCTGTCACGCAACACCAAAAATGAGCCGAACAAAGTTGTCACTCATCTGGCGATAGCGCCTATGCTGTGACAAGAGTGTGTGAATGAAGCATTAAGTTGTTAAATTTTACTCAATTAGCAACTGGTTAGTTAGCTAGCTACATAGCTCCAGAAAATGAGCCCAACAGCAGGCAGCGCTGGGTCATGGTTGCCACTCGGAGACTACTTTGCTTGGAGGAGAGCAGGCCTTAGCTAGCTAGCTTGTCCAGAGAGTGACAAGCTAGCTAGCTTACTAGCAGTAGTCTGCCAGCGGGTTGCGGGTCGGCTAATCTGAACACATTGGTTAATGTTAACTTTCAAGCCAACAAAACTTGCGTTAACGAATGTGTTCAGAGAATTATTCTGCCACCTCATAAGAGTCCAACCACAAAATATGTCATAATGTTTACAAACAGTAAAGGGGTCCATGGATAAATAATTTGCAGTGAAATAAAATTCACATAGAGATTGAAGCTTTTTTAAAAAAGAGTGATTGGGAAGAGATTTAAAAGTAGTAACAGATAGATTTAGCAGACTTAACCTCAGTAGGTAAGTCGTTCCAAGATGTGTGTAAAGTGAGTGTAAGGACTTTAGAAGGTCGCCTTTATAGGGTCCAGCAAAGTGTAGCATTGACTTAATGTTGCAGGACACCAAAGGCAGCGCAGACTCTGGCTGAAGTGTGTCCACTGGCCGTGGGAAAGCATGGGGCAGTTTTGCAGGTAATCATGTGCACTGACCTTACAAGTGCAGGGCAGGAGGGGAGGGACTGGAGGAGGAAGATCAGCAGGCGAAATGGAGCAACCTGTTATTGAGGAGGGGACATATCCACCTGTCATGTCTGCACTTCAACTTGAGCCGAAAGGTCACTGATGGGTGGAGAGGAGTTAACTTCAGTTAGCTGCGGGTTTGTGGGGTTGAGCTGCTCACAAGCATTACTGATCCACTTTGCTGTCATGAATAAATCAGCCAGCTGGGTATCAATATATACAGCAAGAAATCTTTGTCTGTGTGTCCTTCTGGATGTGCTTTGCATATCTGGAGAACCGCTCAGCTGATGTACTTCACACATGGTGTGTGGGAGTGCAGTATTGAATGTGGTGCAATTTGGCCAGATGGGGGCGCTATTAGAACAAGACAGTCTTCTCAGCCGGAATTATATCTGTACATGTTTAAATTTCAATAATTACTAAAACACAATGAGCATTTATCTTTTATTAAAGATAATGGATGGATGTTTTGTGTCATTAGTTTTGCTCACCTGAAGAAGCTGGATGGTCCATCAAGTAAGGGATAAAAAGAAGAATATAGTAATAAATACTGTAAATTTGGGGAAATAAACAATGAATGAAATACAAATGGAAAATATTGCATAAATAATTAAAATAAACAAATGTGTGCATGCAAAAATAAACAAATACAAGTAAATAAATGCAAAAATAAATACAGTTAAAATGAATAAACATAAAGACAAATAAAAAAATTAAAGGGAAAATTAAACAGATATAAATAATGGAATTAATACAAAGATACATGTAGATGTGTCTTTGTATTAGTATTGTATTTTTTATTAGATGTAAATTAATAAAGAAGCAATTTAAAACAGAAATATCAATTATGATATTAAATATCAATAAAAATATCAATTATGATGCATTTTATCAATTTATTAATGGCTACATGTATTTTTACTATTATTTTTTGCTACATTTAATGGTATATTTTATTATTTATTGAGCCATTTATTTATTTATTTATTTCATTTTGACCATTTTCTTCCTCCACAGTCTTGTAGGAGAGTAAAAATAGCAAAGAAAACTTCAGGGTATAATATAGGCAGAATTGGGTTTTTTTTCGTTAAAGTTTTTTGGAAAAATATTGCATCAAAATTGTCCAAGTAAACACCTTCAGTGTGCCGAAGGAAGATGATAAAAAGAAAACAGACTGAGTATTGTGGTAGAAATCGAAAGCATGTAAGGGATCGAAAAGAGGAGCGAAGGGGAAACTTGCAAAGGTCGGCTTCTTGTCCACAACAGGGATCAGCGGATGTGGGGGGGGGGCAGTAGTGAGATTCACTTGTAGGTGACATCCACACCTGTCATGTCACACACCGCAGGGAGTCAAGAGGTCACGAGACTGAGACGGGGAGAGACGTGGTGACATCTACACCTGTCATGTCCGCACCTTAAGAGGTCACCGCTAAGAGTTTGAGACAGAGGCTGAGAGTGCGTGGAGGAGAGAGGGAGAGAGGCAGCGAGAGAGCGCGGGGGGTGGCGGAGGGTCATGTAGCGGCAAGATGACATCTAAACCTGTCATGTCAAGCTCCTCGCAGTGTCAAGCGGTCACCAGACAAAGACGGCGACAGAGGTAGATGGGGAAAGCTGAAAGCCGCGAGGTGACATCTCCAGCTGTCATGTCTGCACTTGAACTGGGGTCAAGAGATCGCTGTTTTAACCAAAGACAGGGAACGAGGGATGGAGGTAGACAGAGAGAGGACAGCTGTAAGTCATAGCGACAGAAAGACTCGAGCGAATAACGCGAATAACGCAAGTGACAGACGAGCAGACTCCAGATTCTGCTCAAATGACAACAGTAGTCGCGTTTCAGACCGTTTTCATGCATAGTCTTAATTTGAGAACTGTCGCACTCAGCTGCTCCTGTGTTTGAGTCCTGATATGTTTGTCACCTGTCAGCTCACATCAACACTGACACAATGCACATGAACCACTTCCCTGAAACCAGTCTCTTCATGTACTCTTTTTATATTTTTACGTGGGCTGTCAACTTCACGGTAATAAATTCAGTTTAACATCACTAATTTCTTTAACGCAACTTGCGATTTTTAGGTTGTGGCAATTTCAAAGCTAGATTGAAGATACTGGTGTTATTACTGGTGTAATAACAATCAGAGCCTGTCACTGCAAAAACAAGCACTTTTACTGGATGTAAATAACCAATAGCACCGTGAGCAGCAGCTGTCTGCAGCGCTCTCCCTTAATACTGGACCAACTTCAGAAATTGTCGTCACTATTAGTCAGTTAGACACGAAAACATGGAAAAAAATAGGGTCCAAGTAGAAAAATATCCTGCTGCCATCATGAAAACAATGTAAACATTTTGCAGCTTGGTGCCATTTTGCTCATTTTGGGACCATTAACATCACATGGAAATGAAAGATGACTTTTCACTTTGGCAGGTGCTTTTCCCAACTGTAAACTGACCAACGTAAACTCTCTAATAAAAGTCTGTATTCAAATAATATCCAGGTTTCACTGCTGTTACCAAAACTTGACACTCTGTTGATTTTAATGCCTCCGCGTCATCTGATCCATTCTTGTGAAGGCGATATCTCAGGAACGCCTGAACTGATTCGATTTTGGTGGTCAAAGGTCAAGGTCGCTGTGACTTCATTGCTAATCATGACAAGTTTATACAAATGTCTGATAGGATAAAAGGGTGACATTTTGGACAGACTTGGATGTACAGCCATGAGGTGGTAATTCTAGTTTACAAAAGGAGGAAATGGATGATGAATTGTTGGAAACGTGAACATCAGCAGATCATTCTGAACAAAACACCGCACAAAATAGACAAGTTACACACACACACACACACACACACACACACACACACACACACACACACACACACACACACACACACACACACACACACTACTGGTGTTGGAGATGAACAGCACTAGAATCTGGTTGATCTTTGACCCCCTCCACAGAGTTCACAGCAGATTGTTATTCATTCACTTGTGTCACCCACATTTTCCAAAACACACTTTAGAGTGAAACTGTTGCCCTTCAAGCCACCGTTGATTATTTTTTTATTTCTTTTTTTTTAAATAACCCTTAATGGTCTCACCCAAAAATAAATAAATAAATAATGGGCAAGTTTCACACTTCTTCATTGTCACATCTTATGTCTGGCCTTCTTATCTAAAAGAAAAGTGCCGCTGTGTTATTTAAAAAGAATTAATAATAATAATAATAATAATAATAATAATAATAATACATGTTTCTAGAGCTGCAAAGTCACCATCAAACTCATTAATATCTCACTGGAAACGATCTAACATGTTAACAAAATAAAATATATATTACAAACCTGTGAAATGCAGTTTTCATTTCATGGACAAAACCAATGTTTAAGCATGTTATATTTTACCTTTTGCTGCTACGATGTTGGCACCAAGTGTATATAAGACACTAAGCCCTGCTTCTCCTTAGGTTGAGATCATCAAAATATGTGGTCACTGTCTGAAAATGTGTGGCATTTTGTACATAAATGGAGAATAAAAAAGAACAAGTTTCCTCACTCTAAACCCAAATCAGCATTACACTGAACTGAAGCTTTTCCAGCAGCTCGTTCCCTTTGCCCGTTGAAATGAATCTACCTTTCATCCAGCTGCTTTGCTGCTTTGAATGTCCTCTCATTGTGTAAAGTCCTGGCCCTGTTTCCTTTTTCAAAATAAAATTCCTCACATTAAACAAAAAGATGCACTCCAAATGCTGTTTCAGTGTGACTTTCTCCCTATTCCCCAGCCTCCATCTGAACTCCAACTACAACTCCACCTTCATCTGAATATCATAAAAACACAGCACACATTGTGTCCAGTCCCAGGGCGCCTCTGTACCAATGATGTGTAATTCTTTTAGAGTATGAAAGTGAGATTGCAGCAAGTTGTTTAAATATTAAACGGTGAGGAGGGCTGATGATTCATAGATCTATTTGAACATCAGTAGGACTTTTACTCGCTTAATAAAGAACAGATCTGTTCAGAGACTGAGTTTCTTTTGTGGTGGCTCTCACGCGAGGAGGGCTGAAATGTCTCACCCTGACTAACGGCCTTAAATTTTCCTCTTGATACCTGCGGTGTTGAGGTGATATAAAAACAGTCAGATGTATTGATGTCAGATGACTGATCTCCACTTGGTCTCTGTGATTTTGGAAGATATCCTGACAGACAATGACTGCTTACCATCTTCCTGATTTTATGTTGTGTTACATTTAAGGCTATTTTATCCTCACGTCCTCATCATCCTACTTATCTGTCTTTGTCCTCTCATCTGCCACTCTTCCTCATCTCTCCCCCCCAGTCGTCATCCTCCCCCTCAGTCTCTTCATCTCTCCAAGGCTCCTGCCGGCATCCTCTCTGTGGGAGTACTACGCCTTCATGCTAGCCTCCTTCATTACACTAAACAGTTTGATCAATTATTCTATTAACTTTACTCTCTCTCTCTCTCTCCTTCTTTCTTTCTTTGTGTATAAATGTCTGTCTCTCTCCTGGCACCTTTTAGAGGCCTTGGCGGCGTCCTATCCGTGGGACTGCTACGTCTTCGCCCTGGCGGTTTTCGTTACGCTGACCAATCAGATTCATAAATGGAGCCACTCCTACTTCGGCCTCCCGCGCTGGGTCACGCTGCTCCAGGATTGGCATCTGGTGTTGCCACGGAAACATCACCGAATCCACCATGTCTCGCCACACGAGACATACTACTGCATTACTACAGGTAAGAACTGGTGTTATTGATTAGCAGAGGTGGGAAAAAAAAATCGATTCACTTATATATCATAGTTTTTTTATGATTTTGAAATGATATTTTTCGTGCCAGAACTGATATATTTGCTTCATTTGAGTCTATGCAGAGGTAGAGAGAAGTTACTGTTTTATTGTTGTAGTCTGAGTAGGGTGGCGTCCTATCTGTTTCATATCTGTCAGCTAGCTGCAGCGAGTCAATGTGAATACGACCTGCACCCTCACATTTTAAATCCAAAGTGGTAAACACTACACATACAGTAAAGGGGAAAGACTTTGAGTTTCACACATTGCAGGAAATGCAGAGCTAGACATAATGGCTAAAGCTGCATGCTAACTCTGTCATGGACAGGAAATGTTATCATATTTAGGTAACGCGTGGTCAAGTCTGCAGTCACTCTCATCTCCGTGGTCTTATGGGCCGGCGCGACAACTATAGAGTACCCATGTATTGACATTTATGTTAAATGCATTCAAACGGCCCCGATGGAGCTGAACATGGATGTATAAAGAGAATGGAGCTGACAGGGGAGCTAGTGAGGGACTTTGTTGGTGGAAGTAGACAAGTGTGACTACGTCCAGTTTTCCAGTATATACACAAAATACATACGGTATATGGAAATAACATTGATTTATATTTACCAGCAGTATAAAACGTTACATGTCCCTTAGAAATTAAAAAGAAAATACTCTGATTACACACATGCTGAAAATCAATAATTTTACTGTATTAATTTTGATATTTTCCAAAGTAAAAGTCCCTAGAAGTGTGTGATTCAACTTTTCCCCATGGTCTACTGTTAAAAAAAGTTAGCAAAAGTCACCATAAATTGAAATATTGAATCACTATACTATACTTGAATCACAATTGGTACCCAAGTATCGCGATGTTATTGAATCAGGAGATGAGTGTTTTGTCCTTGCGCTAATGACTAGTGTAGTGTATCTGCCACTTCTATCAGATGAATATATGGTTTCACATACTAAAGCTATTATTTAAGTACATTACAGAAACAATGAACCAGTGTTTTACACTGACTTTACTGACATTACAGTCCACTTCTGAAACCTCTAGGCCACCAGGGTGCCCCATAGCCAAAACTTTTTAGGGTGAACATGAACATAATGCTCTGATTATCCTAGGGGTCACTTTCTAGTGACATCAAATTTCTCATTGGATCCACAAAAGTTTCAGCTATCCAGTCATAGTAAAGTGATGTAACTCCAAGAAAATAACACATTTATACTGCAAGCAAAAAATTGCATATGATTATCATGATTATTATAAAGTGGGCATGTGTGTAAAGGGGAGACTTATGGGTACCCATAGAACCCATTTTCATTCACATATCTTGAGGTCAGAGGTCAAGGGACTCCAAGCCAGTTTTTACTCACCAAAATTTAGCCTAAATTCTGAGCGTTATTTGACCTTTTCTCAAAAATACAAGCATGACATGGTTGGTACCAATGGATTCCTTATGTTTTCTGGTTTCATGTGAAACACTCACACAACAACTCTCTCTAAAGAACTGAGCCATAAGTAAGCTAACTAAGCCATATTTGAGGGACAATGTTTGCAGACTTTACAAACATATTGCCAGCCCCAAGTGCATAATAGCAATCAATTCATGTGACCATTTTTCTGAATGATAAGTGAAAAGTTGCTGTTTTTGAGTCACTAAGAATGAATTATCTTTGCTTCTACCATGTCCATCATCAGTGGTGTTTGTCCATGAAATGAAAGGGTTAATGTCCCTGTAGAGATGTATAGATCATCTTTATACATCCTAGAACAGGTGAAAAACATTTGAGCAAAAAGAAAATATCATTAGACGACAACCAGCATCGACGCACTGAAGGACAGAGTGTGTAATGTGACTTTTGCTTACTGTCAGATGTTTATCAGTGTGTATGTTGCGGGCGGCCATTTTAGATCGCCATAATTGAAGCTGATGACTCCAGAATAATTTTGCTTACAATTCTCTGCAGATTGGGACAAAATGGCGGCCCTGTCTGTCTGTCTGTCGGCTTCGTATAAATAACTAAAAGAAAATGTTCTGTTTTGCGTGCGCGTGTGTCTTCAGAGACACAAGGCCTCCGTAATAGATCCACATTCAGTATTCTGTGTGCATCTGGGTGAGAGGGAGAGAGGGAGGGAGAGAAAAGAGAGAGGATACACAAGGGGGATTGAGCTTGTACGTCACCCTGCGCCCCAGCGGACGACAGATGTGTGAGCGAGCAAGTCGACGTGGGGGGGTGGATGTCAGGGAAAGTCTGTGTTTGTACGCGCGCACACATCTGCATACTCGAGCATCTGTGTGTGTACTAGTCTTTTTGACCTCTTCAGTTTCTAACCTGTGTGTGTGTGTGGTGGGAGGTGGGTTGATGGCGGTCTGGGGCCCACGGGGGACGGCGGCGGCCCCCCGCTCCCCCAGCCTGGCTGCCTGGGCCGGGCTTAGATTCCACCGGGGCTCGCCTAGCTGCCTTTGTGTTCGCCACCGGCTGACAATCCCCATGTATATTTAATGCTAACCTGCTGTCTGTTCTAACAAATAGGACTTCACAGGCAGAGGGGGGAGGGAGGACAGGGGAGGGAGGGAGAGAGAGCGGGAGGGCGAGGAGAGGGTGGTGTAGGAAGCGGGGATTTGGAAGAAAAAAAGTGGAGTATGTGGCAAAAGAAGGAGAAACAGAAAAAGAAGAGATGGAGGGAAAGAAAGAAAGTGAAATCAAACAAAACCTCTGGCTGCTTTACTGTCTTCTAGCAGGGAGAGGGTCACTGGAGGGACACACACACACACACACACACACACACACACACACACACACACACACACACACACACACAATCCCCGCAGCTATAGCATGGGCCCTATGCAAACACATCATGGGCGGTGGTGTGTGAGCAGGCAAGGGTAGCCTAAGTACACACAGCTCATGTGGATGTCTCTATTTGCTTCTTACCTGTGTGTGTGTGTGTGTGTGTGTGTGTGTGTGTGTGTGTGTGTGTGTGTGTGTGTGTGTGTGGCACTTGTGCATCTGACATCTTTTTTTATTTCTGCATTTGTGTTACTTCTGTTACTGTGGGCGTACAAAAGTAAAACTGCATTTGTGCAAGTGCTTTACTCTGCATACAAACATACAGATTGTGTCTATGTGTGTGTAATAATAGTAAAAAGCTCTTTTATCTTAAATGTCAAGGGAATGCCTCTAACGCAGCGACGCTTGTACGTGTGTGTGTGTGTGTGTGTGTGTGTGTGTGTGTGTGTGTGTGTGTGTGTGTGTGTGTGTGTACGCAGCGTGTGTGTCGGAGCAGTATGTATGTACGGAGACGGTTTTAAAGTCATGCATGCATGCATGTGTACATGTAAATGTACTTTGGCCTGCAGCCACACATACATTAATGTACAGTATTTACTTTAAACATACAGTAGATCCATCGCTGTGAAAGCTGTGTAAACTGTAAAAGAACAGAGAATCTGGAAAAGTGTGTGCGTGTGAGCAAGTGCACGTGTTTCTGTGTGTTAGTGGGGGCTAAGGAGGTCTCTTGGGAGACTCCCGTCGTCCCTTCAACCCCCCCTTGAAAAAAAAAATCTAGTCAGCATATGATGATGAGAGTGAGACAGGGAGGAGGTTAGATTGAAGGACTGAGGATCAGGGTGCAGATGGGGATAAAAAGACCGGAGAGGGAAGTCTGAGGTGAATAAAAAAGATAAAGTAAAAGAGATGATTGGAGGGAAGTGAAAGGTTGGTTGGAAACAGGTCAACATGAGCCAGTGTTCACCCCGTGGGTGCTGCTGAGCAGTGGGCAAGGCCACAGACAAAACAAATATCTTAATACCATAGTAGCAGCATCCCTTCAGGGCTCCAAGAATATGGACTGATCCATCTAGAGCTCATACATCAGTGTCAGGTCATTCCATAAAATCTACTTGAATAGTTAAACTTTGAGCTATATAATTTTTAGATCTGTCAATCAATTAAAATATTTTGTCCATGCTTAATTGTGATTAATTGCACGTTTTTTATCTGTTCAAAATGTACCTTAAAGGTTGATTTGTCAAGTATTTAATACTTAATTTAATACACGAGTGGGCAAATATGCTGCTTTATGCAAATGTATGTATATAGTTATTATTGGAAATCAATTAACAACACAAAACAATGATAACTATTGCCCATAAACCCTCACAGGCACTGCCTTTAGCATAAAAAAATATGCTCATGGCAAACTCAAGTCCAACAGGCAACAACAGCTGTCAGTATGCCGACTTGACTATGACTTGCCCCAAACTGCATGTGATTATCATAAAAGGGATAATCAAGGGGAGACTCGTGGAGACCCATAGAACCCATTTTTATTCACATATCTTAAGGTCAGAGGTCAAGAAAGCCCTTAGATAATGACCATTCCAGTTTGTCCTCGCCAAAATGCAGTGCAAGTTTGAAGCATTATTTAGCCTCCATCACAACTAGCTACTATGGCATGGTTTTCTACCTTCATATGATGCCTGTATCTTCACTCGAGCTTTAAAACTGAGCCCGTCTTACTTTTTTACTTCCTCCCAGTAGGAAACCTCCAATTCTGAACAGTGAAGCCAAAGCACAAGTGCCTTAAACTTGCATTCTTTCTAATAGCCAGCAGGGGGCGACTCCTCAAGTTTGATTGTATAGAAGTCTATGAAAAAAATGACTCTACTTCTCACATTTATTACCTCAGTAAACATTATAAACATAAGTTTACTGTCTCAATCGCTAGTCTTCTTCAACATAGTACATTTAGAGTCACATTACAGTAAAAATGATGATAAAGCAGGGTATGCCATAGCTACCAGGGGATTGACAGGTCGCTAGTGTTTTCACTTCATGAAAGCTGTAACCTTTTGGTTGTCTAAAAATGACTTCTCTGCGCTCGATTGTACTTAGCTCCACCCTCTTATGTCACTTCTGGTTGCAAAAAAGCAACATGGCGATGGCCAAAATGCCAGACTGTATGCTTCAAAACGGCAGTCCACAAACCGTCACGGTGACTACGTCCACTTCTTATATCCAGTCTATGGTTCTTCCTCTTTAATCCTCTCCTCCTTTCTCCACCGTGCTGACTCTTTTCTTCTTCCACTGCTCCTTTTTCTATGTCTTTCCCTATGTTTCCTCACATTCCAGGTTGGTGTAACTATCCACTGGACCAGCTCGGCTTTTGGAGGCGGATGGAGGAATTGATCAAACGACTCACAGGGCAGAAACCACGATCAGATGACCTGGCGTGGGCCAAGAAGACCGACAGATAAACACACAGACACATTGGAGGATGGACAGATGGGGCTTGTTGATCCGAACACACACAGTAGAAACAGAGATGGATGGGAACAAAAACTCGAAGATGGTTGGAGTGATTTCTATCGACGCACTGAAAGGCTAGCAAGGCTGTTTTTTTGTGGTGGTCCATTTTGTTCCTTTTTTTCCTGTGAAACAGGTGGAAAAAAAAATTCAGGCTGATATTTCTAAGATAGATTTTTTTTGTGTGTGAAATTTAGTAAAAGTAAATAAAAAAGTATTATATATATATATATATATATATATATATATATATATATATATATATATATATATATATATATATATATATATAAGTAAATACAATTGTTTATTATTAGTTTATTATTATTATTTGTTAGTTACTTGTTGCCTCTGTGTGAAAACAGGTAAAAAACTTTTAGGCAGACTTTTCTCTTAGTGGAAACAGGTGGAATGTTTTTTAGGCTAATTTTGTGTGAAAAATCAGCCTAAAAGTGTTTTTTCTTACCTGTATTCACAAAAACGCAAAGCAAATAAAGTAACCAGCCTTGTTTTCACACAAAAAAGTAACTAAACACAAGAGAAAATAATTTAGATGAAACTTAGAAACTGGATCACAGAAAAACAAATTTCTCTTTTGCCTTTCAGGGCCTCTGTAGGTTTCTGTATCTGCGGGAGTCTAAAACAAGCTTTGACCTTACAAGGTGAAAAACGTTACTAGATTATAACTCTGCTGTAATATCAGCTCGTAGTCCTCTTTAACCAATGACGTGTGTAGGTGTAGGGGGTTTCTGGAGGTTGGGCTCTCCAGAAGTGACACCGTGCTGCCTGTTGCGGGCAGCTACACACACACACAAACACACACACACACACACACACACACACACACACACACACACACACCAAATGTTCAGTCAACGTCTCCTGTTTTTTGTCTGTTTTCTAGCCCGTCCTGGAAACATCACCACCCTCTAAATTCTCACAGCTGTTTTAACACAAAAGAAGGTGAAAATTTGAAACATTTAGACAGTTATAAATCCTCTCTTTTGTGCCTGTGCTTGATGATCTCCACAGGTAAGACAAGACTTAGGGAGGATGAGCATGTAAAGAAAAAAAAGGTTTGATAAAATACATACTGTAGCTTCAATAATAACTTCTAGCACTAACAAATATGTCAGCAGTCAAGATGCAGATGCAGACTTACACATGTGCAGCTACATCTTGTGCAGACATTTCTCACTGATCTTTTTGTACAGAAAGATGCTCGGGACATTTTTCTTTTGTAGCTTTAGGAATCCACTTCTATATGTACAAAAGCCTCTAAATGAACATAGTTACTGCATAAAAACTAATCTGTAAAATCTTTTGAATGAAGCTGTTATGAGAAGATTTAATTAGAAGCTCTCTTTCACTTCAATCCAGATGAGTTCACAATTTTTAACACAACTGAGTAGTTAGTCGTAGTACAACAGCATTTAATCTTTTTGCACTTTCATGCACATTAAAGAGGCAGCCACATGTAGTCTTCGTCTCGTGGTACGTTATGTTTTTAGTGAGGAGTTATATTCTAATCCTCACTAAAAATGAAAGCAACAGTGTGGTCAGATTTCCATCTTTCTTGACAGACATGTAAGGGACACAGCTGAACTTATAACTGGTGGTTTAGAAAGTTAAAGCAGGCTCTGTCCAAAGGTAACAAAAGCTCCACCTACCAGCTCCTCTAACGCCCGGGACACACTGGACGTGGTGTCCACACCGACAGCATTGCTGCTGCTACATTGCTACTGCCAGCTGTTTATTTCTTCATAGAGTTTTCTTTCATAATGGACAACTCATGCTATTATAAGTGTCATTTCTATTTATTTTAGGACAGAACAGGCCTAACAGTAGTAGAACAGTAGTAGAGTTGTGCAAGTCACTGCGTAGTCAGTCACGAGAGTGGCTTCGGTCTCCTTACCTAACTCTCAGAAAGAAAGTGAATATGCATATTTCCCGAGATGTCGGATTCTTTATTTCTGCAGTGTATGTCATCAAGATGAAATGGAGAAAGTCTGGCATGAAGGTTGATGTTTAGACTAGAGTCTGACCTGTGTGTTAACATAAAGAGGTAGAGACAAGCAGAAGCTTTTTGGCATCAGTGGTTTCTCTTTACTTTACTTGTGCAACGCCTGCAGACAGAAATCTATCCAGCAGAAGTCCTGTTTCTTGGAGGATGCTTTCGGCTGCCCCAAAGGCTATAAAACAAGTCCTACATGTGTAGTTAGCATTAGCTTTTCACCACAGCGCTGGTCGGCTCAGAGCAGGAAGGCTCATCTTGTTATTGCCTCCTTCACTCTGCATCACTACAATATTTTTCTCAGCTTTTATCCAGTTCAGAACAGTCAGACCACATCTTGAAGCACTTTGCAGTCATTTAAATTCGTAGGAAAGCTTGAAAAATCTTTTTGCTGTTTATTTTCTCAACAGATAATTGTTTTGTACCGCAAATAAACGTGCAGTCTTTCACAAACAGATGCAGACGTTCAAAGCGTTCGGATTCCAAATACTTTTGTAGAAAAGACAAAGAAATCTCGCCAGCAGTTCTGCGAGATGCTAATTGGCGCCACCGTCTGCCCCACTGTGCTGCATATTTGACTGCAACTGTAAATACTGAACACACAACAACAAGAAATGTGTCACAGACCTCTAAACCTAAATCAGAGGGATTCATCTAAGAAATGCATGGTGACATTTTACATTAGTTTGAGTCAGTTGATGTGCGCAGAAGAGGAAAAAGGGATTTTCTTTTATTGCACTAGAGGGAAAAAAATATTTTTCAGCAAAAGCAGGTTACCAAGTTGCTTATAAGATGCAAATAATGTCTCCAGTATCTCTGATTTTTGTTTATTTTTCATACAGTGACATATGCACTCTAGTTGGCTGTTATAACTCCGTACTAGAGAGTCTAGCTGCTTGACTTGTAGCTTATTTCTAGGCTGGAAATCCCTTCAGTCACAGAAGGTCCATGATAACAGCACTTTATTGTTTGTGTCTGAAAAAAAAAAATGTCTGAAAATGTGTCCTGCAAGCACTCATTCACTTGTGTTTTCTCTGGCTTTATAATTTTCTATTTTTTTATTAATGGATCAAGCCTTGTATAGTTAAATTTTGACGTTCCATTTCGCAGCTCAACGCTCGCTGCTCGTCTTTGCCTTAATGTTTTTATCTGCTCTTTGATTTAAATAAAGATTTATGAACTCCAGATGTTCACTTGATATGGTCATCCTTAATGTGTAAATTGGAGATGTGTCATTTTTCTTGAGCATGTAGTTGTAATGCTGTTTCAAAGACTTCCATTAGTGTTTTAAGCTGTAGTGCAGAAGGGGCCTGTTGATCTGAGAATATGAATGGACATAATGAGAACGTGAAATGGGGACAAATGAGTAAAGGATGTGCACTTTTCTCACATTTTAAAGCATGTTTTTGTGTCAGGGTTAATGCTGTGCCCTGCTCAGAAGTTTATTTATAGAGAAATTCAACATGCTGTAGTTAAAAACCACAGCTGAACCACCAGCTCCCTCTAGTGTAAGGTTGAAGTTTCTCCTCCGGTTATATTATTTCTTTCACTTATCACAGATCCATAGGTGGATACAGTGTGGAGGCCTCAGCAGAGGTCAGAAGGTCAGCCCGCTCTGCTCTACATCCCCGCCATGTGACCTCTGAGATTGGTTCAGTGAGTCTTACCACCCAGAGCTACCTCCCCAGAAAGCAGAGGCCCTGTTGGGACACAGCTGCTGCAGCTGCCCCTCTGGATCCTGCTGAGAGCCGGAGGCAGGGCCGGTGCCGGGGAGGAGGGAAGGGAAGGTAATTAGAAGGGAGAGGAGGCAAGGGCAGGGGAGGAGAAAAGAGGGGAGGAAGGGCAGAGACAGGCGATGAAATGAAAGTGAAACAGGAGATAGACATCAATTTATCCACAAGAAGCTAGTTTTTTATTCCCTGGTTTGTGTGTGTGGACCACTGAAAGCAGATGAATATAACCAGCATTATTACTGGACTATAATACAATGGCAGTATTAATTTTCTGTCAGCAATTCAGTCAGTATTTATTGTCAGTTGTTTGTTGTTTGATTTTCAGAGTTTCACTGTAAATAGCCTTAAAACTCAGTTAAACCTGTAGTAGGCAGAATATCTGTGGCGTCATTGGGCAAAAATCCCATAATAACCTTTCAGCATATTGTAATTCAAGTCTTCTGAGAGAAGACTAGATTTCTGCACCTCAACATGGCTGTTTTCAGGATTTAAACAATCTGGCCTGTGAAGGGAGACTTTGGCTAATCACAGGCCATTTCAGAGAAAGAGAGTGTTCCTATTGGCTGTTCATTTGGCGGAAGCAGCCGTAAATCACTCGCAAACTCTGATCAACCGGTCATCATCTTGTGAATTTTGTAGCTGTAAAATGAGAAAGCTTGATCCGGCTGGTGGGCAGTGCCTGGTATTTCCTCAACTGATCTGAACATGGCTGCCGGGCCATAAACTGATACCACGCCAGTGCAATATTTGTTGTTTAAACCTAAGCAAGTTGATCTTTTCCTAAACCTTACCAAGTAGATTTGTGGTCTAAATCTAAGCAAGTTGTTTCCTGTGAAGACAGGAGTTTATTTTGAAAAGACTGTATGCATGTGACACGCGTTAGCGGACATGAGGAATAACTTTTAAGATATCTTATATTGAAATCATCAGTAAAACTAACACTGAATGTTTTAGCATCATTTTTAGGTATTCTCCAGAAGATCAGCCTCTCTGATTTCCACATTTGTTCTAATTTTAAGGATGAAATTTTGTTGTATTGTCTCTTTAAAAAAACAAAAAAGAATTGTGAGTACCATATTTGCATCACTTCCACACATTTGACTACACAGTTATGGGTTGTTCATCTGTTGGAATTATAAGAAGTAGCTGTAGGTTGGCAGATCGCACAGATGTAGAAACAGTGTCCATTACCTGAGTGTGAACATGTGCACACACACACACACACACACACACACACACACACACACACACACATCAGGGGATGTGACATGTTGCAGAACACTGTCTGATTTCGCACGTCTTCATATAGCTCACAGTGAGAGCTCCTTTGTCATTCCCACATTACTGCCACCACTTCTACTGTTACACCCAGCGCTAACAAGACACACATGCAGCTAGCCTTCCTCTCTCACACACACAAACACTCCCTCTCTCTCTGCGTGGCGGTGACATATTGGATCTCACTATGCTGATGTGCTTGGTTGATCGGTGTCTCACGCTGGTAGCTATTAAAGTTTCTATCAGACATACTGAGACACGGGGCTTGATGGCAACACAGCAGTTAGATGTAGGGACATGAATGCGCGGCTTTTAACTTAATACTTCATTATACATATGAAAAGTTACAGTTTTTACCAAGCATTGGCTTTATACAGTTCTACAGCAGTGATAATAGTGATCATGCATGTCATTAAAGGCAGGGTTGGTAATCTTGAAAAACTAGCACAAGTACAATCTATAGAAACTAGTGAGTGTCAAGCACATTTTAAAAAAAATGATCCAACCTAAATCTAGAGAGAAAGTCTGCAACACTGACAGTCCGTCCCTTCAGGCCTCCCTCCAAAGCCACTGCCCCACTATTATCATCAACACCGTAAACATCATAAAGATTGTGAATATCGATGTCTCAGCTGTCAAGCTAGCAGCTTGTGGAAGGCTCCAGTAATGCACAAGAGTGCACTGGCAGAGTGCATGTAGGTAGACAGGCAGGCTTAGATCGTTATAGTCCTGTGACAGATTTTATTTTATTTTATTTTATTTTTTTTTTTTGTCAGGGCATTTGATTATTGATTGTTGATTGATACAATCTCTGAAAAAAAAAGTTTGGAAATTTGTGTTTGGTCTATTATTTTTCTGTTGTTACTATGCTAATTGGCATTTTATTTTACAGCGTTGGAAGGCCTGTTTATTTACCATCATAATAATGTCCAACTTGTAAGGATCATGTATTTGTGGGATGATGCAGCACAGCTGATTATGTGGATAGCGCCCAAGTGAAATTCACCAAAATTCTCTACCAATGCTAAACAGTGTATTCTCCTGTTGGTACTGACTCTTGTTTTGCCTGATTGGCAGCACCTGCGTGCATGGGGCCTGCTGGATGCTGCGCCGTACTAAAGTGATCATTGTCATCAGCTGGGATGTGCTGTATGTGCTAGAGTGACCAACACAACCATGCTGGCTGACCTGCAGCAAATCCTGTTTGAGGAATTGAGTGCCATCCCAGAGCAGCATGTGACCAGGTTGATGACCAGCATGAGGAGGATCTTTCACCCACTACTGAGGCCACTGATAGGGTATTACATGAATAAAATTGTTCAATCAACCAACAGGAGAATATAGTGTTATATATCTAGCGCCCAAATTTCACGTGGGTGCTACCAACATAATCAGCTGTGCTGTTCATCCCATAGTTGGACATCATTGTGAAGGTAAATAAACAGGCTTTCTATCTATCTATCTATCTATCTATACTGTGTGCAGATATGCTTGTTTATGCAAATGTATGTCAATTACCAAAGCAAAACAATGACAAATATTGTCCAGAAACCCTCACAGGTACTGCATTTAGTATAAAATGTATGCCCAAATCATAATATAGCCCAACAGGCAACAACAGCTGTCAGTGTGCTGACTTGACTATGACTTGCCCCAAACTGCATGTGATTATCATAAAGTGGGCATGTCTGTAAAGGGGAGACTGGTGGGTATCCATAGAACCCATTTACATTCACATATCTTGCGGTCAGAGGTCATGGGACCCCTTTGGCCATGACAGTTTGGAGCAACATTTAACCTCCTTCGTGACAAGCTAGTTTGACATGGATGGTAAAAATGGATTCCTTCAATTTACTAGTTTTATATGATATCTTTACTTTAGCTTTAAAACTGAGGCCTCTAAAAATTGCAAGCTATGTTAATGCAGTAAAGACATTAGTGGCGTTAAAACAAGTATGACTTTGACAGCCCTTCTCCAAATCAAACTCAATAGCCAGCTATTCACCAAGAGCTGTTGTTTTTGGAAAACTATGATATGCAATAGTAAGAAATAGTTCAGGTTATTTATGTCAAAGAGAAGATCTCCACCATTATATCCTGCATGTGAGCTGTGTTGGCATAATGAAAATAAGGCAAAAAATACATATAAATCCATAGTTTTCATCTGCTCCCAATCCAAAATTGAACTATTGAGGCAGAGATTCAGCCCAGCTCATCACAGTTAGGTGTAATTAGTTTCATCAGGATTCGACAAAAGCAAAAACTGAAAGGGTGGAAGTGAAGTGAAGCGAGCCTCCACTCTCCTTTAATGACATCCGTAAGCGTGGCTGCAGGTGACTTTTGTCAAACTGGGTGTGAGAATCCCACCATGCTTCTCGTCAGAGATTGAGGTGTGTTCACACCCTTCGCAGCTGCTTGCTGTGTGTTTCTGTGTGTGCACACCTGAATGCATATGACAATGTGTTTGTCTGTTGCAATTTTTTTTTAAATGGTGCGGACAAAAATACAGTATATGCGTGTGTGTGTGTGTGTGTGTGTGTGTGTGTGTGTGTGTGTGTGTGTGTGTGTGGCGCCTCGCCTGCAGGTGCAGGTGAGAAAGCCAATTATGAGACCTGATAGAAGAGACTTTCATCACACATCTTGAGTCAGAATGAACAACAAAGTTTCGTTTTTTGATCTTTTGGATGAAAGTTGTTTTCCAGACATTTGAATGCATTTTATTTTACCTTAAGGATCAGTCTGATTATATATATATATATATATATATATATATATATATATATATATATATATATATATTTTTTTTTTTTTTTTTTATTGTAAACGAATCTAGAAAAGAAAACCAACGACGTGCTAGTTTGTCTCATGATTCTTCCTCTTATCGACCCTGTTTGTGGCATCAGCTCCAACCTCATTTGTTCCAAATGAAATTGTAAAACTAAAATTGTGTCACAAATATATAGTTTATTTTTTTTATTTTTACAAAAAAGGTTAAATAATTTCCTAAAAGACTTTGGCACTGTATTCTTCAGTGGAGCTACTTTCAGACGCGGATTAACACACATTTGGTGCTGTAATGAGGATTTAGGGCAGCAGGACAGTGTACGTGGGATTCAAAACAAACCACAGTGCCCATGTTCATTGTTTAAGTGAAGTAACATTGTGGCTCATTGATGTGTTTTTTTTAATAGTTTTTGTACAAAAAATGGAGCTCTACGCCACAGAGGAATAAGATACTGGTGTGCATCAGGCTTTGGATAAACAGACAATATTTGTTCGTAGGATCGATGTATTGTTAGTGTTCATGTGATTTGTTGACATTAAAAAAATGGAATATCATCAGATGTATTATCTTTTTAAAGCAGCAGTAGGTAGAATTGGAGCAAATATGATTTTAAAAAGTTATTTTTATAAAATGGTTATTATATCCTGACAGTAGTGCCTGACACAGGTAATGTGGAAAAACTGTGCCCTCTGGTGTCCTTGCTGGTGTCCCCCGGGGCTCCTGATGGCATCTGGAGGAAGGAGGAAAATAACAGGGCTGGGTTGAAGCCTTGTCGTTTTTGAACAGCTGTTAATCACTCGCCAACTCTGATTAAATGGTCAAACTAGGCAGATCAAATATGAATCAATATCCCGTTACTTTAATGCCTATTTCTCAGGTCAAGTCAAGTCAAATCAAGTCAGGTCAATTTTATTTGTATAGCCCAAAATCACAAATCACAATTTTGCCTCAGGGGGCTTTACATTCTGTACAGGATACCAAACCACCTGTCCTTTACAGTGTGACCCTCTCATTGGATGAGGAAAATCTCCCCAACCCCAAAAAACATGTTTTAACAGGGAAAAAAAAAGAAATAATATGAGCGAAACCTCAGGAAGAGCAACAGAGGAGGGATCCCCTTCCAGGATGGACAGACGTGCGCTACATGTACAGAGTTACAACATGATGAAAATACAACATAGACAAGTCATATGTGAAAACGTATATACATAACTGAAATACATATAATGTGAGTATAACTGTGTGAGAAAGTGGATCCTGAATAATGCCCATCAGCTTTCCGGTGTCGCCAAACAGAGTCAGAGCAACATGACCTCCATTCGACCAAGGAACCTTGAGAGAGGACCAGAATTTTGCAGCTGCTTAGTAATGTAAATGTATGTTATCCATGCCAGAACCCCCTTTGGACTAAAGTAATGTGTTATAGAGGCTAAGTCTCCTGGAGAACGGAGGTCCAGGTCTGTCACCGGCCGGAGAGGCAAAGAGAGGTCACTGGACCATGGAGCATAAACTTCAGTCAGGAGTTTAGACTTTAACATGGCCCATAAATTATTTTATTAATTATTGTATTTTATAATGAAGGCTTATAGTTCTTATAGAAGTTGATTACTTTGCACTGGGGACATGGAAAAATCGAGAACATGTACCAAAAAAGCATAAAGTAGTAAGTAAAAAGTATTTTTAATGTTTTTATGATAATCTATAATTTAAGTAAATCTCTATCTGGAGGTCAAAGAAGATGTGGGGAATATCACACACACATACACACACACACACACACACACACACATATGTATATATATATATATATATATTTTATTCTTTTTTTAATGCAGAACATCTTAACAGGCGAAGTAGTTGTGATGCCACCTGCTGGTTATATTCAAAACATTAATGCTATAAAGCTGGAAAATTAAAAAAATAAAAATATCTGAGATTTAATTAATCCAAACTGCAGTGGAGAAGCAGAGAAGTGTCTTTTCACAGACTTCTGTGTGCTGAAACTCTGACGTCTAATACTGTTGGTTCTTTGTAGCTTGTAAGTCAAAAGTACGCTGCCAACTCTTTCTTGTTGAAACAGGTCATTTTGATGGGTTCGAGTGCTTACACAGGTCATAGCTGAAAGGTTGTAATGTCCCTCTACAGCAGTCGGATATGTGCCCTAAAGTCAAATA
Organism: Pterois miles; assembly: GCA_947000775.1. Taxonomy (NCBI): domain Eukaryota; kingdom Metazoa; phylum Chordata; class Actinopteri; order Perciformes; family Scorpaenidae; genus Pterois; species Pterois miles. Next base: position 15,431,300 of record CAMQGK010000144.1, on the reverse strand, counting down.
TCCTTCAGTAAGCACATGGCTGCTTGTTCAGTGAGCTAAAATCCCAAACATATGTACATGTAATACATTGTATGTATAAAGCAAAAGTTTAGTTGAGTAGGCAAATAACATCACTGAAAGTCAAAGCTTAAAGAAAAAAACAAGCAGAAAAACAGCAGCACTTAAAGAAATGACTGATACCTGTAGGCAGGAAAACACCATCAAACACTTATGTGGAAAGCAAAGCTTATACTTAATAAGTTATATAGTTATATATTCTGGCAGCAATTGAATCAAAGGCAGCTGGACTTAGAGTTCGTCAGACTAGTGGGGACTAGTCAGACTGTAGCGTTACGAACTGATGAAGCCACTTGGATAAGGGGCGAAACGTCTTCAGAGACAAATCTAAGTCCAGTTGCCTTCGATTCAAATTGCTGCCAGAATAATTATGACCTGGATGAATGAGAACATTCACAGACCTATATTTATATATATTAATAAAGAGTCAATAAGTGTTTTGCAGCTTTCTTTTCCGGGGTGCTGTTTAGCTCAGTTGAAGGCTGAAGTCCTTGCTGCAGCAGTCCTGGGTTTAAATCCTGCCTGGAGCCCTTTGCTGCGTGTCGTCTCCCCATTTCACCACCGTCACTATCAATAAAAATGATAAAACTCTCTCCAAAAAATAATAATAAAAAAAGAAATGAACAATTACAGAAGGTCCACCAGTTAACCTGAGCTCATAATCTGGCAATCAGACATCTTTTAATTGTACACATTACAACTTATTACTCATCTTAATAGTAATTGGTTAACCAAGTTTTTATAGCATAATTAGTGATGATGCCTTTATTAGTATGCCTTATAATGTGATAACTTCTGTAACCACACAGCACAGTTAATTCACCACAAATGACACCTGAAAGAATGTAATGCGTGTAAGAGAGAGCATCTTACCAGGAAGGTGTTTTATGATTACCAATGTCAAGAAACGGTAGGTGCTATGTGCAGTTTTAATATATTTCCAAGATAAAAAAATCTGTTTAGCATGCATTAATACACAACTTTAGCTTCTTGTCATTTTCTGATGCATATCCCTGTCTGTCCAAAGGTAAAACCACAATGTGTCATTATTGCAGATTAAACGAATGAGATATAATATTTTTTTTCTCTTTCAGACAGAGCCAGGCTCGCTTTCTGCCACAGCTTCAAGTCTTTATGCTAAGCTAATGGACCGCTAGATATTTAGATTATGGACATAAGAGTGGTATAAATCTTCTCATCTAACTCTTGATTTCCCACAATGTAGCACTAATCCTTTAATGGTGCTAAATGTGATATTCAGAGCATATCTGTTGCCTCTACACAGCTCTCAACATGGCTACGGCTGAGCCGGCGGCTCGCAGCTAGTGGTGCTAACAGAGCAAACAGTGCTAACAATGGCAACAGTGCTACAACAGAGCTAACAGTGTTAACCTGATGGGGGTCCCGAGGGTGGGAGCTATGCCACCGTATGAGCGCAGGGCTGAGCGGCAGCTGAATGCTAACCACGCTCACATGCAAGAAGAACAAGCAATGCTCCATTCATTCATTTAATTCATAGCTCCTCTTCAGTATGTAAACGGTTAAATTATTATACTCAGCAGTGCAGAGGGTGAGAGTGATAGGGTGGGGGTGATGATGGGTGAGGGTGAGGGGAGTGAAGGGGTGGGGAGTCAGTGTGGGGAGCAGGGTGGGAAAGGGGGTGTTTCTGGTGTCATGGGACTTGTGATGAATAGCTGACACCAGACTGCAGGGACCTGAGCACTGTCAAACTGTCATACCACTCCCACTCACACACACCGGGAATGCCAATTAGACATGTGCATTGTGTGTGTGTGTGTGTGTGTGTGAGTGTGAGAAAGAGGCCGATGTACTCACGACTTAGAACTATGCACTACATACTAAATATATGCACTTTCGTTGTACATACTTTTGTGTGAATAAATAGTAGTATGTATCTCTTCGGACACAGTTATTCACTAGCGTCACTTCCTCCTTGCTGGTTGGAGACATGTAACCATGGTAACATGTGCCAGCCTAATGGGACCAAACGATGATTTGTGAGAATGATAAAGTCTAAACTAATTTCGAAAACATATTGCTGTCCGTCAGTGTCTGTTATGGCTGTTGTCATCACTACCGTATTGCATTGTGGGATATTTATTCTGGCGTAGCGTCCAGCTTTTGCATGCTGTAACAATACACCGGAAATAGTATGCAATTTGCATACTATTAGTTTCATACTTAAGTTTTGGATACAGTAAAAAAAAATCTCACATACGTTTTTTAGCGTACTAAAGTGTGGTCGCAACCTGAATTGTGCCGCTGCCAACATGGCCGAAGAGGATCAGGACAGTGTGCAAAAATGCTGAACACAGAATTACCTCTCACACGCTTCATTTTCATCTTTCTGACATCTTAAAATCCATCTCATAAGTTTGAAAAGTAAGATTTCCCTTACAGCTGTTGACGGGTTCTGTGGTCACAGCTGAGTCTGTTCCTGTCAAAAGTGAAACCAAGAAACCCTGAATTGGACCTAAACTGCCTTCTCGAGACAATAAAAGTGTCAAATGATTGAATTATAAATAATATTACATTTTTATAAAGCGCTAAATAGTTTAGGTGGTCTGGTGTTGGTGTACTTACTGTTCCAAGTATAAAACAAAACAAACAAATAAAAAAAATCATTTTGAAGCAGTTTTTACTTACAGTATATTTTATGTACCACATCTCTGAGCTAAATTACCTAAAATCTGCAATAATCAGTTGTGTTTGGCTGCATGGGGGCAGTGAGTTGTGAATGAACGTGAACGTGAACGAATGCGTCAGAGATAAGATAAGATAAGATATTCCTTTATTAGTCCCCCAGTGGAGAAATTTACAAGCAAACAGTTACTTATTTAGACATTCAACAGTTATGGAGCAACATTATCATTAATTTACAGTTGAGTTTCTGGTCACTTGACATGGAAGACAGTACAGTTCAGTGTCTTCTTGTTGCTGTTGCAGATATATACATATATGTCAACTTCCTTTTGGAAATTGATCAGTAAAAAAGGGGTTTGTAAAAATGCACCTTCATATATAGTTTTTATCCATCTGAATGCATTAAATACAGTCACATATTCAATAATGGTTTGATTATAAGGGTTTCGTACAGTAATTAGAGGTTTACTATTAATGGGACGCCACGCATCACGCTCTATTTAAGGTGCACAATGTCTCACATCTTCACCTTTGTGTTTTCACATCTGTTAAGTCCCAGGAAATTAATTAAAAGAGCAAGAAATGTGCAAAAAAACAACATGTGTTCCAAACCACGTGGCTATGATGCACATTCATTCATATTCCTTCCTAGTTTTGTCAGTGCAAATGGGTACTGTGTTGAGGATCCGCCACCTGTTTACTCTGTTTACTGGTGACCACTGGTTGGTGTAAACAGTTTACTGAAGGCCCAGCAGATGGCAGCATTGTACCTTAAACTGCAGCATGTAGACTTCGAACACAGTGGGCAGCCAGAGCACGGTTAAGATACTGGAACATGGAGATGAGTGCTGTTTGATTTATTTTGTCCTCTCAGATGCCCACTGTCCACTTTAAAGAGAAGCCCACAGTGTGTGACCACTTTCACTTGTTTTAACTAAATCAGGTTGGCAACATTACTGGTCCTGTCCTCCATAAATCTACCCCGTCTCGCCTTTGCCCATCTGCTGTTGCTTGTCTTCATCCATTCATCATTCATCTGGCCAGATATTCAGCTTCCTCTCCCTCTATAATCCATCCATCTCTCCCCATAATTTCATGTCTGTATCATCCTTCTTTCTTTCTACAGTGTTTCCCCTTTAAAACCACATGACTCTTGGAAATTGGTCATTCTCAATCAGAAAAATAATGGAAAAATCATAAAAATTAAGAGATAATTAAGAAAAAAAGGGTACTTTTATTAGACAGTGCAGTGACAGTGTGTGTGTGTGTGTGTGTGTGTGTGTGTGTGTGTGTGTGGCATGTCTGTTTTATTAAAATAATAAAAATAATCTATGTATAACTGAATTAATTCTGTTGTCACACATGTGTATGTTTACACCTCAACACATTCAAACAAGATCTACATAATATGTAAACTTACAGGTATAAAGGGATGTAAATTATGTTTTTTTTTTTTTATCATGAGCCAAACATGCTTTATTTCTTCGCTGATTTGAAAAGATAATTATGTCTTTAATGTGAAGAAAATATTATTTGAATGTAGAGATGCAGAAAAAGTAAAGATACGGGAAGAAGCAGAGATAAAGGAGGAGAGGAAATGAACGCAAAAGGGCGAAACAAGGCGTACTAAACAAAGAGGGAACAAAAGGGGGAAGGTGGAGAGAGAGAAAGAGAGAGCTGTCTGTGGGTTGAAAAGACGTGGGCTGTTATTTTATTTCCTCTGTGGGTACACAACAACAGCGCTGTCTGTCTGAGGTGCTGACACAGCACAAGTACGAGAAGACATTTTGCGCACACACACACAAATGCGCGCGCGCACACACACACACACACACACACACACACACACACACACACTGAAAAACATGGACAGTATAAACACATGCATGTCCGCACACATACACAATAGACAAAAGCATGTTTGCACACAGACTTGTGCTTAAAAATTTCCACAGACAGGGACGAGTGTGTGTGTGTGTGTGTGTGTGTGTGTGTGTGTGTGTGTGTGTGTGTGTGTGTGTGTGTGTGTGTCCCCCGAGAGCCTTGCAGCGATCTGGGTTTTAATTTGACCAGTCAGGGCGGTCGAAGCCAGGGCCTCAGCAAATATGTGTGTGTGTGTGGGCTGACCTTAGTGTTGAGGTGAGGCAGAGATCAATGCCGAGGCAAACAGAAAGGTTGAGACAAAACTCACCACTCTCTCTACAGGTCACTCCTCCATCTCTCTTCAGCTCTCCTCTCCCAGTCACTCTCCTTCTCTCCCCAATCCCTTCTTCCCCTCTTTCTGCTGATATTAGTGTGTGTGTGTGTGTGTGTGTGTGTGTGTGTGTGTGTGTGTGTGTGTGAGGAGGACGAGGATCAGTAGAGAGGAAAGCTTGATTGATCCCAAGTTAATAACCACAGTTGAGTCTCAGCTGCACACTGACCGACCGACTGAACAACAGGCTTCCAGCCAAAACAAAAAAAGGTTAGCTCACCGACTCAAACATCTCTCTCTCTCCTCTCTCTCTCTCTCTCTCTCTCTCTCTCTCTCTCTCTCTCTCTCTCTCTCTGTCTGCCTGCCTGTCTGTCTGTCTGTCTGTCTGTCTGTCTGTCTGTCTGTCTGTGTGTGAGAGAGAGAGAGCTTATGTGCATGTTCTGACCTACCAGACAATAGTTATATCCATCCAGTCGTTTTTTAATTGGCTGGCCATTCATTACTAATAAGATCAGTATGGATCTTTTTGTTCACTGTAGGTTTATGTATTTGTGTGTGTGTGTGTGTGTGTGTGTGTGTGTGTGTGTGTGTGTGTGTGTGTGTGTGTGTGTGTGTGTGTGCATGTATTACTAATGTTGTGGGGACATGAATCTGTTTACTCAGTCACACTGAGGGGACTCGCCGTCCTTTTGGGGGAAAAAAATGCTTGTCCCCAGAACGTAAATCATTACATTTTAGGATGATTTGACGTTAGTGTTCGGATTAGGATTATGCAAGTAGTGGTTATGAATAGAGATAGGGTATCTCTCCAGGAAGTGAATGGAAGTCAAAGTAATGTCAAAGATACTTTTTAACAAAGATGACACATGTCATGATCCGCCAATGGAACTTTGAAATGGTATGCACTTCCTGTCTCCTACGTGGGTGCGGTGATGCTGTGTTGGCCTCTCGCCCCAGTGGCGTAACTGTCGATGGTGCATCCACTGTGGTGCGCCGGGGCCCAGAAGCTGTCAGGGCCCAAAAATCACATTCCTACACCATGTCCACACTGAGTCCATTATGTGCACTTCTGTTACATCATGTACGCAGAGACTGGACTTTGTTTGTTCGTTTTAAACAAAAAACATGTTTAATATTGTGATGTTGTTCTCTTTTCGGCTGCTCCCCTCAGGGGTCGCCACAGCGAATCATCATAGATTTGCATGCTTGTTTGGCATGTGTTTTACACCGGATGCCCTTCCTTACGCAACCCTCTGTATATTCATACAGGTTTGGGACCGGAGCAGCCAGGGAACCATCAACCTTCCGATTTATGGACAATCTGCTCTACCCTCTGAGCCACGACTGCCCCACGTTTAATACTATGATATTTACTGGAAATTACAATATATAGCCAAAACAGTAGGAAACTTTCCTTCGCATCTGACAAAAGTGTTGCGTCATGCTGCGTCACTCATGGCCAGAACTTTCTCATAAAAAAGGACATGCTTCTGATGATGATGACTTTGCGGTACAAATGACCTGCAAGATAAACTCCTCATGGGTGAGTACTGGTTTCTTTGTGTTATTATGGTGTGGGATAAGGGATTTAGATCCATAGCACTATAACTGTTACGTCTCATATGTTGGAAAATGTGCACCTACTGAAATCTGTCTGTCAGAGCATTTGGCTGGTGAGTCCAGGGCGGGCTGTTAAATTAGCGTTGACAAATTTGACACTTCGGCTGCTGTCTGTGGTGCTGATCTAAGTCTGGTTTGCAGTATGGGAGTTGCATGGCAAGCCTCTTCATGGTGGCATAGCAATTGTCTGTTTTGCAATTATCTGGAGTGGTTGAGTGTACTGTTCATGCATTCATGTGCACGAGCATACGCTTGTGTTTGGGGTGATGCCCCCCCCCGTCCCTCCTTTTTTTTTTGTTTGTTTGTGTTATGAACATCTGTGTGGATGGATGAAAGCAGATTGGGTTATATTTGCATAATGTGTGTATCTTTTCTTTTGCTGTCATTAGATAGTTACACAGCTAACAGCCGTATTTAGCATTATAAAAATGAATCAGCTGGGGTGTTAGCGAATGTTAGCTGCCAGATCTCACAAGAATGTGTTGCTGAGCCAGAGAAAGGTCTTGAACAAAGTTTATTTTCTCCTCATTTGTCTGTCTGAAAAATACTATTTTAGTGTCAAAATGTTAGGAGAAAAGTGGCATGTGGAAAATGGGTCCAACATTTAATTTGGTGACTATGGGGCAACAGAGTAAGTCATAGTCTGTGTTCACGTTCACTTCTCTTAATGGTGCAGGTCAGTGGTAAAACCCATGTGGCACAGATACAGGAAGCTGACTCTCAGTGCAATCAGTGTCTCTTTACTGAACTGTATCTGTTAATGTCCCTTAAAGTGATGGAAACATGACTGTGAGAGAGAGAGAGCAGTATTGATGTCCCTCTCTAGATATACTGTATTTGTGCATGTACAGTTGTGTGTGTTTGGTTTTGAAGGAGAATGATCGTGACAGCACTGTGTGTGTGTCTGTGTGTGTGTGTGGTACAAGGTCACACCTCAGGGTTTCTGTGCTGACACACACGCACCTGTGGTGCACTCTCTGATCAGGTGACTGGCTGTCATGGTAACTGTCACCAAGCACAGTGATTGATCAAAGAGATACGTGATAGAAGGGGGCAGAACAAACTCTGTCTATCTCAATCTCACACATACACATGGAGGATGACAGGATGGCAACACAAGAGCTAAGAATACAGTTTAATGGTGTTACCTTTTTATATATACTCAGAAGATAAACAGTTTATATTCCTGTTGGTTTTTAGCAATGCTAGCTCTGTGGCTCAAGGTATCGCAATGTGGATCTGAAACTCGATCCACGAGTTTTGTCAGATTATTATTAGACCGAAATATCTCAACAACTAGTGGATGGACTGTCATGGGACGTGATACAAATGCCAATGTCTCCCCAGAGGATGAATCCTATTAACTGGTGATTCCCAGACTTTTCTTCTAGCACCACCAAAGTTTTGTTTTCAAGTTTTCAATTATCCTTGAAATATTTCAGCCTCTTCTGCTTTTGGATGGACATTCATTCATTCAGATGACAAATCTTACTGACTTGAGGCCTTTACACACTGGGGGCATGATGAATGAACGGCTCAAAAATGTGAAATATTTGCAGATGAATATAATACAGTATGTCTAGGGCTTTTATTGTGAAACATAAGAATGGGAGGAATGGATCTGGTGTGTGTTGTCTTTGTCAAAGTTGAAAGGAGTAATTAAGTTTGCCCTCTGGGTTTGGACTACTGAGCCTCCGTGTTGTTGTTTCATAAATTTATGGAGCAACTGAACTTATTCTGAGCAACATGATTGGTTGATGCATTAGTTCGCTGGGTGAAAGTTACGTTGATTTTTCATATATTGGTGTCATGACAAAAGCAACAGTTGACATGCAAACTAAAATCATACGGAAAAAAAACAGGCTTCTAAAGGCCTTTACTGATGACATTCTCATTAGGCTCAATCACAAAATATAGTAAACCTATCAGACAGTTACAGTTGCAATTCGAATTGTGAAGTGGGAGGACATTCCCATGTCAGTTTTTTCTTTAAACCATATCCCCAACGTCACTTCACATAGAAACACAGGGTTCTTGGGACAGACAATTTCTTAACAAAATGTATTTATCAAAAAGTATGTAAAAATAAGTCAAAATAATGTGTAGGGAGTGAATGTGTGAACATGTGCTGCATGGATGCTGTGCTGTAAAACAAACAAAAGGAACCAACAGCCAAGGCGCCAAAAAGTGCACCCTAGCGCAGAACATGGCCACATGACCCTCGTGTGTCATACGCCTTACTGTGAAAACAGTGGGGGTTAACTTGTGGAGCAACGCCTGACTTACAGTTACGCCGATTCATTTCTCATGCCTGAAAACACTCAGTCTTCTGCCCTGAAAAAGCAAGATGATGTCAGTGCAGGTGGAGGAGAAACATCGGCCCAGGCATAGCTGTCATTTCCCAGAATGACAGCTATGCCCTCAGTTGCCAGTGCAGGGTGCACACCCATCCTAATTTCACCCTTGACCAGCTTACAGTCAAGCATAAACTTGTGCCGAGAACGGCAGAGCTGAGCCCAAAACAGAAGAATCCAAGGAACCAGCATCCCTCAAAATTTTAACCGGTACCCTTGCAGGACTCCCTACCAATGACATAAAAGCAGCAGACACAAATGCTCGGTCAGTTCCTTTTGCTGCTCAAAAGTTAAGCCAGGACCAGCAACACCAGGAGCTAAACCTGGCACAGACCCAACAGGATGCGCCATGACTTTGAAAATGCCATCCTCAAAAGTTAGCCGTCAAAATTACTTCAACGTTCTCTTTTATCTTTATCTTTTTTCTGCTCAATTTTCAGCAGCTGTTCCCGACTACAGCGCTCCAGAAACTCCTCTGATGGGACTTTCAGAAAATCCTCAGCATCCGTCATACCCAAACCAAGAGGCTTAACGCAGTGAGAATGAAACACAACTCTTAATCACAGAACATTTTTTAAATTTAATTAATTTTTCATTTAATTAAAATTAAATAATTATTAAATTACACACACGATTACACACTAGCACAGGAGCACATAGACAAATAAATGCACATTACAAACCAGAGACATTCCCTCTTGCTGCCTAGCCAAAACCTAACTAAACTCCTCCCTACTCTTCAGATAGCTATTTGCAGTGGCTACATAAGGACTAACAGCCTGATGGGATGGTGAGGCATCCAGAGAACCGGCAACCCCTCCATAGCCACAGATATGCCCCCAAGACTATTGCTCTAACCACATTCGCTACCACATTACCAGTTTCAACTTATACTCACTTAAAGCATAATACCCATTCAAAAATGGCTTCCTGTAGCGCTTTAGGCAATTTACAACTCAGTTTACAAACTCTGGAAACATTGTACTGATGCACCAGAGACAAGTTCCACTGATTACACACTTCATTCACAAACAACAGGAAACACACAGGTATACTGAAGAAATAAAATGATTTATTAACCAAAAAGTATGTAAAAAGTAAGTCAAAAGAATGTACAGGAGGAATCTGTAGAGTCAGTAGTGTAGGGAGTGGCTGTGTGAAAATGTGCTACATGGATGTTGTGCTGTTAAACAAGGAAAAGGAACCAAAAACCAAGGATAAGAGGTTTAGCGTACGAGTAGATCTGCCGGCCGCATGCTCGGTCTTTTAAGCATGGAGCGCACCGGGCCCAGGTGTATCCCATGCTGCTGGTTAGTCTCTTCAGGTCTGCAGCCCTGAAGAGAGAAAGCAAACACAGCAGAGGATCCAAACACAGAAGCGCCATCGCACCTGGATAATCTACCAATTTTATTATCTTTGCCAAGGCTGAGGGCCTTGAATGATTTAACTATGGCACCGAAGCCTCGAATTCTGCATTTTGGCCATTGCAATCTTGTTTTTTTGCAACCAAAAGTGACGACTCGCAGAATGCTGCAAACGCTGTGGTAGTGCCCTGTCAACCACAAGGTAGCCACACCCTGAATCATACCCTGCTTTATGGTCTATTTTACTATCCATAGAACCCGTTTTCATTCATATATTTTGAGGTTCGAGGTCAAAGGACCCCTTTTGAAATGGCCATGCCAGTTTTTCCTCGCCAAAATTTAAAGTTTGGAGCGTTATTTAGCCTCCTTCACAACAAGCTGGTATGACATGGTTGGTACCAGTGGATTTCTGGGCATTTCTAGTTTCATATGACACTGGGATCTTCTGGGATCAAAGTTTTGCATTATCACGTTAACTCTGACAGTCCTAGTTTCAACTTAAAAGACTCACCAAATTCTTCATGTGTTCACTTCCATGACAGACTGAGTGAAATGACTGCTTATGTGAAAATATTGTTGTAGCTTCTCATCTTACCCCATCCTAACTTTTAGTTATGAATTTCAACACAAAATTACAGTACAGTACAATCCTATCAGGTAGTTGTGTTACTAAAAGGTTTGTTTATTTAGGAGAACTGCAGGAATAAAAAGCCTTGTTCCAGATCCCATACCAGAGGGCAGGCAGGCTGATAATAATGTCCTGTGAAACAGAAGAAATGATGAGACAGATATGCATTTGCTGCTGTCAAACAGGTCGCTCTGCACAATTTATTGAGGTATTAAGCACACAGTCAACTTCTATTGTTTGTGTTTTCAGTAGCATTTTTCCGCTTAGCACAAATTTATCTTCACATATTCAACATGAAATAATATTGTAACAGCAAACGGAAATGACAAGGAAATAAAATACATTCACTTTATACTCAAACATACAAAAATAAATAAATAAATTGTGTTTTATGAAACATTTTCAAGAAACAAGTCGTGCTCTCCAAGAATGTCATGCTTATACTATAATTATGCATTTTAGCTTTCAGCATAGACTAAAAGAAAATGTACATTGCACTATAAGAGTACTATTGTTACAACGAACTAACCAAAAGCTGTCTTATGCACTTTAAATTAAGAGACAATGGGGATGTCTAAGTGTTTTCACAACAAGTATTTGTGAATGAGCTGTTTCATTTTCACCACTTACTGCAAACTACACCGCAGAGTTTTATTCACTCAACAAATGAGACTTAAAATGTACTTCTTGCTCCCCAAACATTCAGTAAACAATATTATAATTCATATTCATTGTGTGGATTATTTCAACACTAACCTGTTAAGCGGGAGGAATGAAGCTGTCAATCATCCCTGAATAATGGCTGACTCCACATTGCAAATGTTCCTTCTTTTTTCTTTTTTTAGCACACAATAAAAATACTAAAAAAATAAATAAATGGGACCACATTTTCACACCCTATTAAGTTATTCAGATGGACACATTCACATACTGCTGCTTTGTCACGCTACACATCATCTAATTTTCAGCATCAAAACCACTTCTAGTTACCCTCGGCGTCACGTTAGGATTAGGCAGCAAAACCACTATAGTTAGGTTTAGGAAAGAACGACATGGTTTGCCTCATAACTGCTGTGTTTGTACAGTGAAAAAGACACAAAGTTGTGAATACGGGACATGAACAGTCTTTTTGCACTTTAAACTACGTCCCCACGCTCCCGGTGGACTTGTTTGGTGCGTTTACTGTTGCTGTGGATGGGTATACGTTATCGTTAGCAGAACGCTCGGTACGTTTCATACCGGCACTAAAGGGTGCCTGTGTGGAGGTACCACACGTCAATGGCCGTGACAAAACCTTGGTATTTAACGCCCTGGGAATGAGACAGGGCTGGTCTCGTACACTGTTCGTAGCCTTATCTATGAAGAGTAATGCACTGTAATTTGTCTTTATCCCGCAATTCACGTGATTGTGAACCAGGAATTATGAACTGCCACGCAGGGAGGAGGTTGGATGGTCAGTCTAAAAATACCAGACTTTCATCCAGGAGTCCGGTGTTCATACCCTGTGTGAAATCAGAAGTTATTTTAAGAGAAACCACAATTCTAACCAAATCAATCTTTTATTTATCTTTTATTGCCTAAACCTTAGGAAGATGTTTCCCGTGAAGACAGAGGTTAATTTTGAAAAGAGTGGATGGATGTAATGTGTGGAAATTGACTTATTTTGCGGGACATTCATGGGAAAACGAACAAAAATGGTGGAATAACTTTAATAGCGGACCGATGCAGATGAGAATATGTTGACTATATGGCATCTTTTATACCAGTTTTTAGCATTCTAGAATAAGTAAATACGTTTTCAATAACCGATTGAATGGAATTTGAGTCATGCGTGATATATGAATTACAGGTGCTTCAGTGTACACACACACACACACACACACACACACACTCTGCACCACTAACAAAATACCTTTGAGTCTGAGTCTTTGACTAGAAACTGGATTAGTGTATTCAGATAGATGGAGGGTATTGATTAAATGTTGTGGCTATGTGTGTATCATTGTGTGTGTATTCCTGTGTGGCAGCTGATAAGCCACAATGCTAGAGGCACAGCTGCCTGATCAACAAAGTCACTCAGACTGCACCGTCCACAGACAGACATACAGACAGAGAAAAAAAGAGGATGAAATAATCAGAAATCTATTTGTTAACTGCAAAAAAAAAACCCAAAAAGCATTTTTGAGCTGTAAAGGCCCAGACACACCGAGTCGACATCACAGAACTAGCAGAGGTGAAGGCAGACTGTTGCGTCACCTCATGCCACCTTTGTTTTGGCTGACAAGTTGCATTTGAACACGAGTTACCACGTACTGTACGTTCTATGCCTGTGTGAGAGGAAATAACTCCCCACACCAGCAGGTGGCGGTAATCTGTATTCTACATTCAAAAAGGGAAACGTAAAGACCGAAGACTGTGGATATACGAGCCAATGTTGCAATACGTACATGAAACAAAGCTGTGACCATTTGTGCGCCGCTCTCACCGACCACTTAGCTTCATTCCACATGGCCATGTCGTGAAAATATCGGTGTTTTAGGACGATCGGATGAGATAAAGATAAAAAAAAAATGCACAGAGACTTCTGTGTTTGCCTGTTTTCCTCTTTTCTGTTTCTCTTCTCGTGCACTGATTTGTTTAAGATGAACAGTCAAACAGAGCGATTTCTCCCACAGACGGATTCAACACACAGCTGATGGTGTGGGACACACCGCACACCGCAAAGACGAGGCCGACTATTGGCTCGGTGCGTCAGGGCCTTAAAGTGACAGTTTCATGTATATTGACCCATCTCTGCTGCCCCCACATTGTGACTCTCTCTGTAAAAGTTATTCAACTTTTACTCCATAATCTGAGTCCATGCAGTATTTATCAAGCTTAATAGTGAAGAAAGTGTGAAGAAGTGACACATTTCTGGTGTTACAGGCACAGGAGTAACAGTGTTTAATCATCCGTCTATATGACTCCCAGCTCCCCCAGGATTCAGCTTCAGGGCTGTTGTAACCTGTTAATTCATACCAGGTAATGAGGGACATGACAAATTTAGGTTCATAGAAACTTGATTAAGAATGTAAACTAAATATAAAAACACTGATTACATTCAAATGTTTCAATAATTCCCTCATCATTATATAATATTACATTAAATATAGATGCATTATCCATGATGTTGTGACCAAATATTATTGGTGTAGCCAAGACACATTGACAATAGTGTGTAGCTTGGGCCACATATTTCTGTTCGAACCAGAACCGCATCTGATGCGTTGTAATGTTGTAAGCTGAAACATTTTTTTTTTTTTTTTTACCCTGTCATGAAATTGTTACCATGATTATAGCTTGTAGACTGTGGGCTCTACACATGGGGAACATTAGCCTACATCAGGGAGGGCCATTGTTTTTCCTGGAGGGGGCCACATGATATACCCAGATTGTTGCCATGAGCCAATCAAATACTGTCAGACGTAACTATTTTATCACAATAGGAAACATACTGGGCACTTATTTTTCAGCATTTATTTTAATGAAAATCCCTCCAAACAGCATATTATTAAGATAATTACATTATATGGAGGAGTCTTTGAACCATACAGGACTGACTGTTTGGGGTAGTAATGTTTCCATTAACATTTACTTTAACATTAACACTTACACTTAACTTAACATTAACACTTACATTTCCTTCTTTCGTTGCGTGCAGCTTTGTAAACAGTCCTTGCTGCTTTAGTATCTCAGCTAGCAGCCCCTCGGCTGTCCTCTCCTTCTCATCTCCAGACAGGTTTCTGTATTTTTCTGCATGTTTTGTCTCAAAGTGGCAGCTCAAGTTGTATTCTTTGAATTGAGCCAAATGTTTGTTGCAAACTAAATACACAGCTTTACCGCCAACCTCTGCAAAAAAAACACTAAGCAGTCCATGACTTATTATAGACGTGCCGCCTCAGCAGGTGATGCTACTTCAAACATTACTCACATCAGTTTACATCGGTGTCAAGTGTGACGAGAAGAAGTGCACTACAATACACAAGCATTTCAAAAGAAAAGCTTTTTTCTTTACTGTTTTCTTTAGTTGCGTAAGTAAAATTATGTGGTTTGTCTGTGACCTCCCGGGCCATGCAGAACTATCACGAGGTCCGGTTCGGGCTCGCGGGCCGTATAATGCCCAGGTCTGGCCTACATTAATATCAAAAGGCATTGCTTTATTTAGATTGTTTTATCACAGTCACCAATGCAAGGTTATTGGCCGTTATAAATTGATGACTGATGATTGTCAAGTCTCATATTCATCTTAAACTCACAACTGTCTTGAACCGTTGTTAACCATTGTGGTTTATTTAGAGTTGTGGAGAAAGAGGACAGCATCCACTGATAGTGCTGTCCTCCTCTGGTTGCCAGATTCCCTGAGCAAGTACAGATACCGTTGATTTCCCCTGTACAGTTTTTGGTAATATTAAACTTCCCTGTCAGGTCCTGTTGGGCTCGGTCGGGTATCCACACTCTAATTCACAATACCTTCAACTTTTTTATATACTGAGCAATACTCTAAGATTTGAGTGTCATTTTTTGATTTCATCATTCATTTTATCTGACCGTTATGATACAAAATCCCATCCACTTTCAAAGGAGAACTTCTGCGAGTGTTATGGAAGAGTCACGGATAGAAGATTGTTAGTTTAACTTTCAATAGATTCCCTAAAGAGTAATTGTGATACTACAGGCCCAGATTTAATCTAAGAGTCATCCTTGTAACAGCTGTAACAGTGTGCCGGTGGGAGCTCCGGGTGGATGGATAAAAGAATTAGGTGGAAGAAAAGTCGCTTTTAGTTTAAACACTATAGCCTGATTAGATCTCGCTAAACATCACAAAAAAGGTGTGTATACAAGTTCTCCCAATCTTATCTGCGGACTCCCGAATGGTCCTAACATATGGTGAGTTATCAGTTCTATGTTGCTCTAATTCTTTTTCTCTGGGTATCTATTGGTGAAGCTGCCGTCATGGGCCCTGCAGGAGAGATAAAAGTAACGCTGTAAGGTGTTGTGATGCTGCTGTTTTACCTGTATATGCTTTCTTGCTGGATTTGGTTTGACTACCGTGGGAAATGTATTTTTGTAAATTCTGAAAGAAGTCAGTTATTTAAAACATTAATCACAAATTAATTGCACATTTTATCCATTCAAAATGTAGCTTTAAGGGAAATTTGTCAAGTAGGTAATACTCTTATCAGCATGGGGGTGGGCAAATATGCTGCATTATGCAAATGTATGTATATATTTTTTTTATTGGAAATCAATTAACAACACAAAACGACCAAAATATTGTCCAGAGATCTTCACAGGTACTGCATTTAGCACAAGGAAGAGTATCGCAGGTTCAAATCTGGCTTGGGGCCCTTCTTTGTGGAGTTGCATGTTCTCCCCGTGTTAGCTTGATTTTTCTCCAGCTTCTCCGGTTTCGTCTCACAGGATAATTATGGATAATGAATGAATGACTTAGGCTTAAATCACAACATGGAAAAAAGCAGCCCAACAGGCAACAACAGCTGTCAGTTTGTCAGTGTGCTGACTTGACTATGACTTGATCCAAAACTGCATGTGATTATCATAAAGTTGGCATATCTGTAAAGGAGATATGCATTTTCATTCACATATCTTGAGGTCAGAGGTCAAAGGATCCCTTCGAAAATGACCATGACAGTTTTCCTCATCTTAACTCTGAAGGTTTGGAGCGTTATTGATTGGTGACAAGCTAGTATGACGTAGTTGGTACCATGTAGGTTTTTTAAAACAGGTTTGCATTTTACATGTTATCATTGCGTTAACTTTGACAGCCCTAAGTTCCACACATTGCTCTGTCCATCTTAGCTTCTTGTGAACACCGCATACTCAAAAGCAATCATCGAACTGCCCACGTCCACTCACTGAAAATCCCTCCTATCGTCGCCCTTTCACTCTTCTGTATGACTCCAAAGATAACATGAGAATATACAGTAAGTACAAGGCTGCATGAATTTTCCCATTTGAACTGGGTGCCTCAACCTGATGATGTTCATGCCACTTGTTTCTACCTTGGTTAATCCCTGTGGACAGACACATCGCTCCCCCTGTTCTGTTCTTTTGTCACGTCTTTCCTTTGGATTTGTCATTCCCTTTCTACACTGGGTTTGTAGTTAATGTGTGTGTGTGTGTGTTTGTGTGTGAGGTGCCTCCTGAGTCTTGCGGATGATGAGAGGAGGGATGCAGTGTCTCTTCAGTCAGTGCCTCTCATCTGTCTCCCCCCTCTTGCAAGTGCATTCATCCTACCTACCGGCACACACCTGTGCAAGCAAGATCTCTGAGATCTTTTTTTTTTTTAATTGCAATCATTTCTCCCTCTTTTCTTCTCTTTGTTCCCCTCTTGAGCTCACTGGTCTTTGCTTTCTACTCCTCTCTCTTTCCTCATTCTCATGCCCTTCACATACAACCTATTCTTCATTTCTGCATCACTCCTCACCTCATATTTCCTTGTTGCTCTTCCTCTCCGTTCATACATCCTGATTTAGGCTTTTTGTCCATATTTCCTGGTTTTAGACATGTCACCTTGTTCTCTGCTCTCCTGCTCCTGCGTTTCCCCGGAGAGCCATTTGTGGGATACGGCTCGCCTGTGTCCCTGCTACAACATCCCCGATAGCAAAACAAATGGATTTAAATCAAAGCAGGGTGAAGAGGGAAGGTGTCTGTGCGGAGCAGCAATCCTAGTCAGTAACCGGTTTGTAAACCTGGGAGTAGTACTCAACTAAGTGCACTCAGTAGAGTGAAGATCTCCGTCAGGTCTGTTTGCACTGACCGCTGCTGTAATGTTTAATAAGATGAACACAAACCACAGTTTCCCCCGTCTAGACCACAAGCGTGTCAGAGGCGCAACAGATACGCTCTCATTTTAATCTATGCAGATAAACTGCAGTTCATTGTGTAATGATTCATGTTGGCTTTTTTAACGCTTCCACTAAACAGAAAATGTCAGTCCTGCTGTGTGCTTAGTTCCTTTAGCCGTTTGCTCTGTTAGCTGTATTCTAGCTCCACTCCTGCTCATCCCAACTCGTCACATACTGATGCTTGGTCAGACCAGGGGTAGTAAACATGTGCTTAACCAGTCCTCAGCCTCACATTTCGGAAGCAGTAAACACATGCTTGATTTTGTAATTTAAACAAAAACTCTTGATTAGGCTCAGCAATAAAACCACTATATTTAGGTTTAGGAAATACAACATGGTTGGGCTTAAAACTACTACACTTGTACAATGAGAATGACACTGAACTTTGTGGGACATGAAGGAGCAGCTGATGATGGTCTCCTGGATGAAAGCCTTGTGTTTGTTGAACCAGTTCACTTCCCCTTCTGCCTGCCCTGTGCGTCTCTTTCGCTCTTGAAGCTACGTCACCACAGCATTTTCCCTAAGCATTTAAAATTGACACGGATGGGTTGAGTCTCATACTGACACCAAAGGGTGTCTTGTTCATCACTATTGAGCACCGACCGTGACGAAGCGTCGGTTTTGAGGGAATGAGAATGGGCTGTCTCCCCCTACCAACATGAGAAGACACGCTCCGTTGTAATGAGCGTTTGGCTCAGTTTGTCATGTGCTAAGCAATAGTCATACATACATACATACATACATACATACATACATATATATATATATACATACATACATACATACATACATTCAGTTGTCTTACCTAGGCGTGCAAATCAAGAGAGGATCATTGATCATTTTCAGTCCCTACTGGCCAGTTAAGACTAGTGAGGTGTCAGCAGTCAGTGAGTATCTGAGACATTTTTTTAATGTCTTTTTTAATATGTGCTATACTATGACCATTAGTACCATGACAATTTCTATATTTTATCAATATACTATACATTTTTTATGACATACTATAGTATGAGTTTTCCAACATGCTATACTGTGATGTTTTATGATTTTGGTTTTCACATATGAAACTACGGCATTTAATGACATTTTCATTACGTTGCTGTGACTTCCTGTATGACTTTTTCCGAACATACTATACTATGACTTTATAATGACAATTTATGGCATACTATACTACTGTATACTACTGTCAATACCCCAGCCAGCATTTTAGGCTGAATCTGAAGTATTTCCGATGCTGGAATTGGTGTCTCAAAATTGATATCAGAATATTTTGGTAAACAGGATAGGCATCTGGATCCAAAGTGTGAAGCAGGTAACTGGAGAGTATTACATATGGACTGCTTGTAGTTCACTGGTATTCATCCGCAAACATCTGATGAATACCTCCTGTGCTGTTGCACCATGTTAAACAGTGGCCAACCATCGTGACCTTAGTTTCTCTTTCACTTTTATCCTTAAAATTTACATAAAGCAAGCATAGATGCCCACTCCCATGTTGATAAGAGTATTAAACATTTTGCAGAGGTTAAAAAAAGTGGGATTAATTTGCATTTAATCCTAATCAACTATCTAGTAACCATCATGCAATTAATCACGATTAATTATTTGAATCGATTCACAGTCCTAATAATTGTACTAAATGATTTTAACACAGTTTGGCAGGAGAGACAAGTGGGGAGTCACAGAGGAAGGGCCAGGATGTGAATATAGATGTCCTGATTAGATTTCAGTAGGATCTGTAGTGTGATTTTCCCTTTACTTAATTAAATTTAATTAAACATTGTCAGCATTCATTTTCAGATGTTTCGTAATCATTTTAACGGTTTCTGTATTTCCAGATTGTAGTGCGGATTACTCAGTGCAACATTTATCCTGATTCTTGACAGCTCATTTAGTCTATACCATTACCCACTAACATGGTCCACTTTTTGCTCTCCAAATGCACATCCAGATCAGGGAAATCAAAATTTTGCATACGGTTATGGTTGCATTACTCCTCTTATTCTTATCACTTATGTCTTATCTTGGTCTCTCTGTCATAGCAGAGTTTCTGGAGGCTAAGACTAACCTGGATAGATAAAGACAGACTGTCCATCCAAACATCCATCCCTTCACCTGTCTGTTTTTTGTTCTCACGTTCCATTCATTCATCATCCATCTGGCCAACTATTTAGCTAACCCCCCCTCCGCCCATCAGCCATCCATCTCTCTCATTCTTTATGTCTGTTTTGGCACACATTTCTCCCTCCGTCCGACCGTCTGTCTATGTGTTTTCCTCTGTGCACTGTTTGCAGCATCGCTAAAAGAGTGTCAGCCTTGACCTTTACGTGCAAAACCCTTCACCACCAACACACGCAGTCCGGAGAGAAAGGGAGGGATGCTCTCACCTCCTCACTGTATACAGTGAAGGACAAAACAACTAACAAATAAGGAGCCCACAAAGGGAAACTAAGAGAAACAGGGAGAAAGAAGGAAACAGAGGAGGAGACGGATGGACTAAGTCATACAAAAAACTGGGAGCCTAAAAGTGGAGGGCTGAACCAGACAGTCGACGTTGATTTTGAAATTTGAAATTGATTTCTGTCTGCTTAAGAACAAAACTCAAAAAACTGACCTTTAGAGGTATTATGAGATGAAAAATCAGTTAGTCACTGAAAAGCTGCAATTCAGACTTTCAACACAACTTAAGTGTTTCTTTTCAAAAGTTGAGGCTATATCTGCTTGTAAGGGAAGCTGATGTTAACGTAAACTCGTTGATTACATTGTGTGAGAAATAATAACAACCATATCTAAAGTTAACACAACAGTAACGTGTTACTGCAAATTCGTTTTGATGCCAATGATTTCTCTAACACTCTAGTCTTGACAGGTTGGGGTGTGCGTTGTCTTGCTGTGGTGGCACCGCCAACTTTGATGGCTGGATCCCCATTGTGGATCATCTGGGGTGGTGGGGTTGCTGCTGTGGCATGATGACACTCCCAGGATCAATGGTGGTGATGGTGTGGCTGTGTGTACGTGTGCAATGTGCATATATGTATGAATTCATGTTCATATGGGAGTTAGTACATGTATGTACAGTATATATGTGTATATGTAGGTATACTGTATATTATTATTATTATTATTATTTTCAGGCTTTAATTGCATTAATTGCAAGTGTAATTTAACCAAAGGGAACAAGTAGTAGTTTCTACTTTTATGATTTAATGAAGGGGGCGGACCCCTTTTCAAATATGTTAAGAAAAAAAAGAAAGGGGGAAAAAGGATCTTTGTTTCGTACTGCCAAATTGTTTTATTTTTCTTTTCTTGCATATTTGAAATAACATTACAATCAATCAATTAATTAATGCAACTTGCGATTTTTAGATTGTACCGGGCTCGGTTTTAAAGCTGGAGGGAACCTAAGATAAGCTAAAGAATCCATTGGTACCAACCATGTCATACAAGAGCCCCAAATGCTCCAAACTTGGCCAGGAAAAAACTGGCATGACCATTTTCAAAGGGATCCCGTGACCTCTGACCTCAAGATATGTGAATGAAAATGGGTTCTCTGGGTACCCTCGAGTCTCCTCTTTACAGACATGCCCACTTTATGATAATCACATGCAGTTTGGGGCAAGTCATAGTCAAGTCAGTTATTAATTAATTGCCAATAATAATATATACATATATTTGCATAAAGCAACATATTTGTCCACCCCCATATTAGGACTAATGGTTTTATAATAAATACTGACTGAATCTCCCTTTAAAAAATACATTTTGAGCAGACAAAATATGTGTGATTAAATATTTTAATGGACTGACAGCTCTAATAAAAAAACATGTATCAATATATTATTGTAAAACACATTTTGCCTAGTTTATGTATTGTTTGAGACACACTTCTATAATTGATTTGCGATTAACTGTGGACAATCATGTGATTAAATATTTGAATTAATATATAACTAATGGTTCCATTGTTTTCAGAGTGCTACATCTATTAAACAGAGCCTAGCAGAGTAGTGGCCTAAAGTCAGTGAAACAGGAAATGCAGTTTAGGGGACGTCTTAGGGACTCTGGCTGTATTACAAATGCAGTGTGGATACAGAGAGCAGGACTTTTACGGTGAACGCTGCTGTTTATTTTCTGGGAATAATCGGACTTGCGATGCGACTGGACAGGTGTAAGCGTGTGCTACTTTACACAGCTGTCAGCCTTCCCGGCGCATCACGCTGGTGATTTTTCACAGGGAAGAGAGAGAGGAGGCGGTGACCGTGACGCTGCATGGACTCGTGCTGCTAATGGACTGCCTCTCAACTGTTTTGGGAAAGACACAACAATCCTAATGACAATCCAGCTGTGACATTCAGATTGAATCTTGAGATATCAGTGCTTGTCTCTCTTTTTCTTCTAATTGGATGTTATTAGTGTAATGGTAAGCAGCAGCAGAGAAAGGTACTTGATGTGTCACCTTTATCAACATTTTTCATCTTTGTTTCACTTCTTTCATCCATTTGTCGTTTCTTGTTGATTTGTCTTGGTCTAACCAATCAGTGCTGAGGGTAGGGATGCACCTATACCACCTTTTTTCAGATCAAGTACTTTTGATGATTGACATTTGGGTACTTACCGATACCGAGAACACACCTACAAACATACAAACAGAGAAAGGATTAACCCTCTGAGACCCACAGTAGATCCATTTTTGTCTTCTTTAGGGGGGTACAGGGGGTCTTTAGGTGGAGATAACAGGCCAACATTGTAAATCACATTGAAGTGGTGAACATCATCTGAAAGCTGCGAACCTGAAGATTAGTTTGAGATGCTTAGTTACTAACATCATCACACATGAATACAGTTGGGCTCACTGGATCCACAAGTCCCTGCTTTTCAGTGATTCCCAGTTTATGTTAGTCCAAGACTGTTTAGGGACCCCAGTATGCAGAAATATTCAAACACATCATATCAGTGAAAAAAACACATTTGTACTGCATTCAAACTGCAAGATTTATACCCAGAACTGCATGTGATTATAATGAAGTGGGCATGTCTGTAAAGGGGAGACTCACAGGTACCCATAGGACCCATTTTCATTCACAGATTTTGAGGTCAGAGCTCAAGGGTCCCCTTTGAAAATGATCATGCCAGTTTTTCCTTGCCAAAATGTAGTCTTTGTGGCAGTATTTAGCCTTTTTCCTGATATTAAGTCTTCTCAGGTTTACATGATATTTATACCTTCTCAGCTCGAAAGCTCAACCTGCTACAGCCGCTGGAAGAGAGTAAATTCAATCTCAGAGGGTCTCTGATTAAACTGTCAAACTAGGCAGCGCCGATCAACTAAAAAAAAAAAAACCAGTAATGTTCTGTTACTGTAATGACTGTTTCTCACCTCAAGTGTTTTCAGAAACATCTTGTAGTTACTGTTTGGCTGTAAAATGAGAAAAATTGCTCTGGCTGTTGGGTGGTGCATGGTATTTCCTCAGCAGATCTCAACATGGCTGCCGGGTCACAAACTTCCTCATTTTACAGCTAAACACTACATCACAAGATGTTTCTGAAAATCTGAGGTGAGAAATAGGCAATACAGCTCGGCTCTGATTGGTTGTTTTCTTCCAGTCTGTGAAATCTTGCAGATGCCGTTAGGAGCACCAGAGGACACAGAGGCACATCATTTTTTTTTCAGATTACCTGTCTCATCAACTTCTGTCAGGATATAGTGACCATTTTATAAAAATAACTTTTTTTTAATCGGATTTGCTCCAATTCTTCCTACTGCTGCTTTAATAGTTGTTGAGACGAAGGTGCTAGAGGAAAATGTGGCAGTTCATCAAAGTCAGTAAGATTCATCGTCCACCATGAATGTTTGTACAAAATTTTATGCCAGTCCAGTAAACAGATAAGTCAAAACTTTGACCTAATCGAGGCGCTAGAGGACTTTAAAAATCTCCCTCATACCCTCAGAAGAAATTACCCAGTTGTTTTCACAGGCTGAGTAGTACTTAGTCTCTATAGTACACTGATACTTGTGTGCAAAACTGATGGAGTGCCCCTTTAATCATGTCATGATTATTCTGATAATGATCATAATGTGAGTTAGATAACGTTGTTACAGAGTTTACACAACATTCTCGCGCCATAATTGAATTATTGCCGCTCCAGATAGAATCACATTACTAGACTGTGTGTAAATGCTCCGTCTGTGTCCTCCACCCACCAGGTATTTCCTTCTTTTTACCAAGCTCTGTTTTTTTTGGTAAACATCTCTGCATTCTCTCGACCCCTGACCCTTTTCCTCCTCCACTCGCAATCTTTCCTTCCCTCTATCCATCACTCCATCTTTTCCATTAACAGCATGTGACCTGTAGGTAAGTGCTGGTTGAATTGGTCCTCTCCTCTCTTCACTGTGTTTTAAATAGCTCTGCTTTTCACTGGCCTCTGTCTTCTTCGGAGCTCTTAGCGAGCCTCCCCACCCATATTCTCTCTCCCGGCATCCCCATCCCTGCTCCTCCCATCTCTCCCTTCCCATCAGCGTGTTTCACACTCAGTATTTGTCACAGCAGCAGCTCGGTGGTTACTGGTGCTGCTGATTTTATCTTCAGTCTTACGTTTGTGTGTATGGATTTAGCATTTCTAGACATATGAGTGGGTTGGACTGGAATCACCAAAATGCCTGCAGATGTCAATGTGTTTGTCTGTGTTTATTGTGTGTTATCACTGTGATGTCTGTGTGACCTGTCTGGTTCATTTTCCTGCTTTTCACCCACTTTATACAAGGATAGATCCAGCCTCCCCGCAGCCCTGAAAGCACACAGCATCTCTCACCATCTCTTTCTGCTCCATTTTTAGGTCTTACTTACTTTTCCTCTTCTCAGTGGTGGAGGGGGAAATTACCTGCAAGTAAAAATCAGTGCCTTCCATCGCTTGCATTTGGTTCCTTGTCTATTGGATTGTTGTAATGCTACATACTGTACTGGAACAATGGAGTTTTCTGCTGCTTTGCACCTACTGATCCAGCAACCAAAACAGATACTGATTGTTATATTTGCAAACTTCTCATTTGAAAAATGACACACAAGAATTTTGACTTGTCAAACACAAGTGAAATGAATCACTGCTGTCATACACTGTTTGTAGCCATACCTACAAAAGTAATGCACTGGTATTTGTATATATACACATAACATTATGACCACTGACAAATGGAGTGAGTAACATTGATAATCCTGTTAGCAGTGGGTGGGATATATTAGGCTTGCTGCTAACTGTTGATGCTGTTAACATTTTGTTCTTGAAGTTGATGTTGGAAGTAAAAAAAATGGGCAAGCGTAAGGATGTGAACGACTTTGACAGGGGCCAAATTGTGATGGCTTGACGCCTGGGTCAGAACATCTCCAGAACTGCAGTTCTTGTGGGATGTTCCCGGACTTCAGTGGTCAGGACCAACCAAAAGTGGTCCAAGGAAGGAAAACCAGTGAACCGGCGACAGGGTAATGGGCGGCGTGGGGAGCGAAGGCTGGGCCATGTTGTCTGATCCAATAGAAGAACTATTTATAGTTTTAAGCTTCGGGTGAGAGTTGATTAAGTCAAGTACTATTTCTGAGCTATCTTAGACCACCGTAATAACATGTATGAATTTTGAAAAGGAACATGTTCACCCCAGAGGGGATGAGAGGGTTACAGGGAGATTGCCAATAGCTCTAAAATAAATTGTTAACTATGGATGGATCCAGAAAACACAAAAATTAGGGACTTCTTTGGCACTGTGAATAATTAAAACAGCTGATACATATCTAAAACCAAAAATATAATTGATTTTAGAAGACATGCCCACACACATGAATAGAATAAGGTCGTCGTGGTTTTGTCAATATGAAACTAGGCCCGTTTCCTCAAGCAAAACAGACTCTGGTGCCCCTTTTTTTACACACGGCTTCACAATTAGCTTTAAAATTCAGCTTTAAGTCAATAATTGTCCCAAGATATTTATATGTTTGCACACATTCCACTGTCCGTCTCTTGCTTTTATTGAATCAATCTTGTCTTATTCTTTGGCGTCACGGTTTGGAAACTTACCTTTAAGGAACAGAAATATATGAATTAGATTGTGAAATGGTCCAGTAGGCTGATTGGTGAGTCACAGCTTAACCGGGGTCCCTGTACACCAGACCGTTACAGCGGATAACCGGCTCTATTTCACATGATGACCCCCACCCTTTGCATAGTGAATAGCTTTGTTCCAGCAGGCATCACTCAGATGAACAAGCTGTAGCAACACTGTACAGATGGTAGACGCTTGCTCATTTATTTATTCATTTATTTATTTATTCATTGTATTTTAGTGGATTTAGTGATCAGTGGAGCCTTGAACATTTTTTATAATGTTTGTCTATTGTCTGTGTTTGTAAAATGTCTTTACACGATAGATGCCTTGTTTTTTTTTGTTTTGTTTTTTTACTACAAACAAGACTTACCTGGGTACAAATGAAGTAACTTGGCCCTCAACCTAAACAGCAGGTATGCTTGGATATGACCTCATTGTCCCTGGATACATCACCTAGCGCTTCAGATGGGTCAGTTAAAACAGAGCTGTTCCTTATTAAATGTTTAAGTTGTGTGGTATACTGTTAAACTGTCTTGATTCTGGATAACTTTACTGTCATATTTTTCCTAACCTTCAGTATCAAAGCCAGTTAGGTCATGCAGCTTTATCTTGTCTCACTGCGTATGTCTTCCTTCTTCCTGTCCTCCTCCATCTCACCTGCATCAGTTTCTCCCGCTCTCTCTCCCCTCAGCAGCTTAGTCCCCCTGCATCTTCCATCTCTCCCTTAATATGCGGATGAACTGAATGGACTAGTCAGGCTCTCCTCTCTGCATATATTTAATTTAATTGGGGGCATGAGAAGCAAACTCAAGTTTTCATCTTCACAATCCAATCAGGTGCATTTAACACACTAACAGACTGAAATACAGACACACACAAGCTGGGAGTGTTAATTAGTGTGCTGATGTGCACTGCTTCGCTTCTAGGTAAAGGTAGCTGCTGCAGGAGAGTTTAAGATGGAATATCTTTTCTCTTAATTTATGGGAGTAGACTATTTGAAAGTGTTTTCACCCTCAGCAATGTCATTATCGAGTAGGCAAACTTGTTTTAATACCATTAGAAATCTCACTTTCCCATCAACAGATTTATATATATATAATTTTTTAAATGGTAATATAAATTTTGGAATAATAGTTTGCTGTTAGCTTGTTGTAAAGGCGAGTACCATGTAACAGGCTTTGTGGTTTCACTTCAGCTGCAGGATTGGGTTAACAAAGCTCGACCACAGAAAAGAAAAAATAAGTTTTCTACTGCGACCTTTTCTGGTTCGATACGCACCAGGTCTGGACTGATATGTATATATTACTACAGGAAGTAGCAACAGCCTTGGACTCGCCATCAAAGTCACTCAAGTACTATTTGACAAAGTTTAACAGTTGATTTAATCAGTGGCTGACATAAGTTTTTCCCTAAGGGACTTACAGTAGCTGTGTGTACTTACAAACCTGTATATTTTTTACATACCTGCTGAATACTACTTGGAGCCTTGTACCAGAGTCAGTCACGTATAGTGGGCTTTTACAGCGTTTAGGAAAACAGCCGCCTGCTGTGGCCGAACGTGATGCCATGAGAGCGGTGAAAGTGAACCAAGACATTAAAGTTAAGGGAAGTGTAGAGCTGGGTTTTAATTCTCTTTGAGTTTGTCACTACAAGCAACACCATTCACACAGTGTTGTTACCTTAAGGCAGGTCTCGCTTGATCTAACAACCCTTTAAAAAAATCAATAAACTTTTTGACCGTACTTTTATCTCTTGAAGTGTTCAGTGAGTAGAGGAGAGCAGCAGCATGTTCAGTCCACCCATCCTCATTCCCAACCCATCAAATCCCGCCGAGTGGGCAGCGCCCCCTAGTGGCTGTATGTTTCAACTAACTGTGGCGTTATTCGACAGTTGGAGCGAGCAATGTACAATTACCTCCATCAACTTAATTAACTTACTGTGAAAACAGAAGTTTATTTTGAAAGCTCACTATGCGTGTAACAAATGTATATTGATGGGCCGTCCCTGACACATCCAAAAGTAATGCAAGAGGGGTAACCTTGTGCATTGGTCATCACCCACTGGTTTGTGGACTACATAGCTGAAGCCTCGAGTTCAGCATTTTGGCTGGCACCATCTTGGTTTCTGCCATCTTTTTTTTTTTTTTTTTTGCAATCAGGAATGACACGAGAGTATGAAGCAAAGTACAACCGAATGCTGAATAAGACATTTTTAGGCAAACAAAATGTTACTTTCATGTACTGAAAACACACTGTGACAGTGTTAAAGTTCTAAGACAGAAACAGACAACGCTGTGGTAGCAACCTATTAATCACAAGGTAGCCATGCCCTAAAATATATCTTGCTTTATGATTTATTTGACTCTAAATGGGACCATAATTTACTAAATAAACATCATGCTGTATTGAAGAAGACTTGAAACTAGAGATTGAGACCATATACTCATGTTTACCATGTGTACTGAGGCAATAAATTGTTAGTAAGAAGTAGGACTTCTATACAACCAGAGGAGTCGCCCCCTGCTGGCTATTAGAAAGAATGCAGATTTAAGGCACTTCAGCATTGACTTCACTTTTCAGATCCGGATGTTGCTGCCTGAAGATAGATGCTGTTACAATGGGGTTTATTGGGGGTCTATTAATATTTGCATGTCACATCCTGGTGTGCACAGGTCAGTTAAAATACATGTTAACTCAGAATGAATCTTTAGAGGTCTGTATAGAAGCACAGTATATATCAAGTCAATAAAACACTCAAACTTCCTGACATGATATTACTTTTTTTTTTTTAAATTATTGCTACTTGTCTCACTTTCTTATTTCATTTTCATCTCTGCTGAGTGAAATTTGAATCCCTTGGGTCTGTAAAATCTGTTGACCAGACCTGAATAATTTCCAACTCCATCAGTGAGAAAGAAAGCCTGATGTTTTTGTCCTTGATAGTTGCATAATATGATAGGGACATGACACACTGGGTGAAAAATAAAATTCAACATAATACAAAAAAAAGTAACTAAAAATCAACACTAATGTTCTCATGTGTATATTGTCCCTGTGAGATGATGCCTTGGTCATCGTGTCTTATGTGTATGTTTTATATTACTTCTTTTTCTTAAACACACACACACACACACACACACACACACACACACACACGCAAGCGTAGCCAGTGTTATTACAGTAGAAGATTGGCCTTTTCTTCTTCCTGAGAGATCAACCATCGATCTTCAGAGTCAACACGGCACCTCACGCCTCTCTGATATTTGCACACAGCTGTAAACAAACATTAAAACAGGCACACACATGCAATCAAAAAATGAATGTAAGACACCTCATCCTCTCTCCACACACACACACACACACACACACACACATAGAAATGACACTGTGACTTGACAAGGTTTTGATTTAGATAAACAGAGATGTAAAACAGCCTTGCATCTTACCTTGTTAGAATTGAAGACATCACCTACTGTCGGGCAGATTCACACTTATTTAAGAAAAAATGAGCATCCACTACTTGTTGGCCACAGTGACATGTTTTTTCTTCTGCGTGTGTTGCATAGAAATGTTCTCCAACATGTCTGGCTTCCTCCGGTGAACACAACAGTGTTTTCACTGACTGCCCACGTTACACCTCCCATTCAAATCTATTTTTAATCGTTCCTCTCAGCAGCTTATGGCGAAGAAGTCGGCCTATTTTTGTTCTGGCCTTTTTCTCGGTACCTGCCCACTTCGCACGTTTTCTGAGACTTGTAGAAAATTTCACATCATGAACAAAACTGGTCGGAACAGTTGATGAGAGCGAAACGAGCTATTTCTGACGACAAATGACCAAGCTGTGTGTGTTCAGAGTGCTAAGGTGAAGTTTTGTGGCTCTTCTTGTCTGCCTGAGTTGTGTGTTTGTTCAATGACTGTCCAGTGTCAGTCGACCAATCCATCACCCTCTGAGACCTGCGATTCCGACCGACTTTACTGTCTTTCAGAGGCTGTAGCAGGTTCCTTATACAGTAGCACAGGAAAGTAAAAACCTGAGAAATCCATTGGCCAACCATATCATGACAGGAGGCTAAATAACACTTGAGGAAAAACTGGCACAGCCAATTTCAAAGGGGTCTGGTGACCGTTGACCTCAGGATATGTGAATGTAAATGAGCTCTATGTGTACCCACAAGTCTCCCCTATAGAGACATGCCCATTTTATAAAAATCACATGCATTTTTTGACAAATGCAGTATAAATGTGTTATTTTTGCCTGTTCTAAAATCATGTATTTTCAATATGTCTGCATACAACCACAAATTAGAGATGTAGGGCATTCAGAGGATGGATGGCTTTCCTAGGTACAATAAGGACTTTTCTGAGCAGTTTCCAGAGCATAAGTGCCCACCACCACATCACAATCAAGGTGGTAAAAAAATGGTTAAATTTAGCACCAAATCTGTGTAACAAATGGCATCAACCCAAAAACTGCTGCAACAACTTATGAGACATGAGTGAGCGTGGGGATGGTGATCAAATACTTCCATCATAATGTTCTAAGCCCATGTACATGTTTATAGTTTATTTTAAATAATTAAAGAAATATATATATTTTTTTATTTCTGAATAGAACAAATCGACACACATTGCTGCATCTCAAATTAATCTTCATGTTCCCAGCTTTCAGATGATGTACACCACTTCTGTGTAACGTCTATTGTTGACCTGCTATCTCCCTCTGAAGACCCCCTGTACCCCCAAAAAAGACGAAAGAGGGTCTATTGTGTGTCTCAGAGGGTTAATGAGTCAAAGGTCACATATTTCAAATGCAGCTCTTCACACACACACACGTGGCTTTCTTCTCACATTGGGAATCAGAAAACCATCCCTCCGCCATGATCTCTCCTTATCAAAGCTGCACCTGCCTGACAGCTATATATAGCTTGGTGTTTCTCACCTCTCCCACATTTTTTTCTTTCAATTTACCGCTCTCGCTCCCGCTCTCACACTCGTCTCGCAAGTTCCATTTTTCCCTCGCCTTCCGACTGTCATGCTAACAGACGTACGGTCTTGTACACTTTAACCCTCTCACCTTTAGTCATTTATCTTTCATCCTTTGTGACGGTGTTGTGTGTGTGTGTGTTTGCTGGTCCTTTAAAAAAAAATACACATGCACAGATTTGCTACATACCAAAAACTGGTTTTGACAGAGTATTAAATAAAGTGTGAGAGAAGAAATTCCAGGGGAAGGAAAACACATTTAGGCTGAGAGCAAAAGAGATGAAAATCTAAGGTTCAAGGTCAAAGTTATCAGTTTGAAAAAGGTTTTAAAGTGTGTCAAGACAGATTCGAGGCTTAGATTCTCTTCTTATTTTGTTTCCACACTCTGCAATGGTCTGTCTCCAGAGTTGGTGCCTGCTCTTGAGTGCTCTCCTCCCGGGCAAAAGTCTACCAGCGGCGGGGAGGAGGGACCGTTCGGCTGCTCATTTTCCGTAACCACTGTAACATTAGAATGAAAGCATGGTGGAATTAGCAAGCTAATATTAGCTAGCTTACTATCCAGCCACTAAATGAGTGAATGCTTTGTGTCACAGTGTAGGAAAGCCCACTGCTGTCTCCAAATAATCAAACATTAATACACTGGCTTAATTTCCAGTCCACAGAAAGGAGAGAACAGACTTGTTCTGTGATTAGGGCTGATTTTAAAAAGTAGATGGTGTGTTGAGTCATTTACAACCATGAATTTGGTGATAAATGTCAGTACTAACACCAACATTGATGTGTTTCATCACAGTTCAGTCATCTATCATTTAGTGTATAGCTTAAAAAACACATTTAAAGTGTGCAGTTATTCTTTAAATCAGCTCAGACCAATTGACACACATTGAGTTTGGAGCTTTTGGGGCCTGTGGAGTTCAAATCCCTATCTTTAAGTCTACCTGACAAGGACCTGGAGCTACAACAGTATGAAAGTTATGACTCTAGTGTGTCAGGAACAAAGACAGAAGAAGTGTGGCACTGTCAAAATATGCAACTTGAACCTTGGAGATGACATTTGCAAATCAACCATGGATGTATTAACAGAACTGGATAAGGTGTTGGAGGCAGGGCTCCATTAATTACTATGAGAGTATCTCAGTGGCGTGTGATGCCAAAATGACTTGACTTCTGAGTGGAAAAGTATCTGGATCATCTGGCGATCTTCCGCATCCATTGGGCCAATGGAGCGGGGGCAGTAGCATCACATGCCTTGGTCACAGCATCACAATGTTGTCACAATGATGTCACGTTGCTGTCATGTTGTTGTCATGCTGTTATCATGTTGCTGTCATGGCTTGCTAACGCCATCTCCTTCTCATTCAGATGAACAAAGGAAGTGAAATAACTCTGGATTCAGCTATTAGTGCATTTTACAACTTGTAGAACCTAATGATTTAAATAAGGGCTATTCAAGTGAAAAAAAAAAAATATCCGCTGAGTTACATATTTCTTTTTCCAAACGTAAGTCTATGGGGAAAAGTCTTTTTGGGCCCAATGGCATCACATGACGGACACAGAAGTTGTAGTATTGCTGTGTGGCTACTACAAAAATTGGCATCAGCTTCCCTGAACTCTAGTCTCGTAATGTTGCAGCTTTTAACCATGACCCCAATCATTTACCAGTCATAGGAACGCTTTTCAGTCCTCCTCACAAATCTGTCCCTGCACCCACACAGATCTTAACATGGTTACAGCTTGAATTTGATTTGTGTTTGCTCCTTAAATTTAATCTTTAATAAGCCTCCATATACA
This sequence comes from Pterois miles, assembly GCA_947000775.1. NCBI lineage: Eukaryota > Metazoa > Chordata > Actinopteri > Perciformes > Scorpaenidae > Pterois > Pterois miles. Next base: position 15,398,649 of record CAMQGK010000144.1, on the reverse strand, counting down.
AGAGACAGAGGAGCAAATCACTGTGCAAGAAGCAATCGGGGAACACATGAGAGTAAAAACAAACGAGAAAAGCTATGAGCCAGTGAGTTTGTGATCTGATGCGAGTAAGAGTGAGAGAGGGAACGCTACAAAGGTGAGAGGGAGGACAGTTAGGATGAGGGGGCTGAGAGAGAGAGAGAGAGAGAAGTGATGACAGGTTATTTTTCACCTGTCCTCTCCTGACGGCTGATGTTATTTCCCATTCTCCTCGGACACAAAGCAGATCCAATCTAAGGCTTCTCTGGACGGCCCTTCTGAAGCCCCATAACCAAATGAAAACCTTTATTACATACGCCTTACACAGACCCCACACATGCACACACACACAAAACAAATCACACACAAAATGTATATTCTATCTACCTACACTCAAGATTAAAGAAACATCACAGTCTGTTAAAGGCAGAGTTGGTAGAGGTTTTAGAAACCACTTTGTTACATTAGTTCAAATTCTTACTTTCTTAGCAAACAATAAATCAAATGCTCTGACAAAAAAAAAAAAAAAAAAAAAAGCTATCTGTGGCTGTTGCAGGACTGTAATAAACCCGTCCAATCATGTCATTTGGGCCAAATGTCATGACAGGATGGGCTACCTGCCTGTCTACTTGGGTGCACTATGTTCGTGCATTCATTGCTCATCTTCTTCCACTAGCTTGCTTGACAGCTGTGAGCACTAACAATTGCTGTTTGCCATTCATATTCATTATGATATGTTTATTTTTGTGATGATTGAGGGGGAGTGGCTTTGGAGTAGGGAAGCCATATTTTCAACCCTCAAACCCGGACTCATAAGCACTGCACTATCATGTACATGGACATGCATGTGCTAATATGCATGGACCATAGGCATTTTCATCAGGATGGCCAATTTGGCACACCTGTGGTACACTTGGGCACATGGTGGGATCAGAAACAAGGCATCATTATAGGTGCAGTAGAGGCTGTGACAATCATGACTTATTTCATCCCCTTTAATCACAGGGCTATTCCCATCATGATGCACTGACATTTTGGAAGTCCTGTAGAGAGTTGTCCTCGGTTGTTGTCTGTGGCTAGGACGGAAATTATTCACATCATGTTGCTCGCTACAGCCTCAGGCTATTAGAATTAAAAATGTGGAGTTCAGACGACATTTTGGCCAGGATGGAGACACCGGGTGAAAGACTGATAGGAATGAACGGTCCTGAGGGAATTATAATGGAGCGAGAAGTTTTATGTGATTCACAATTATTCACCTGCATAACTACTGATGTGCAGGATGAAATGTGTAGGATAACTAGGATATTCAACATGTCACATTTGATGTGTACATAAATAAGCATGGAGCGTTCTGTGTTTTTTTCTTTTTTTTTACAACAGTCTAATGTAATTATGGCATGACAGCACACAACATACTCTAGAGACTGCAGCGGGGTGCACGTAATATTAAATGACACAGAACATGATAAACATCTATGCAAGTAAAATATTGTTTTTAATTTTGCTGAAAACTGAGACTTTGAGTGTTTTACAGATATTTGTCGGGACTAGGGACAGCCAGCTTGAAACTGGGACAAGCCTGGACAAACTGGGATGTCTGGTCGCTGTACGTTGGAGGGCGGTCCGAAGCGACAGACTGTCAGTGTTGCTGACTTGATGACGTTCTCGTTAGATTTAGTGACTTCTGGAGCTAGTGCTGCTGGCTGCTTTCATTGGAAAAGAGTTGGCAACCTTGGGCTTGATTTTTCAGTTGGATCATTTTCAAAAGTCTAGTGCATTCTTGCCCTTGTCAGGAAGTATAAATGTTAACCGGTCATTTCCTGTTGCATGCTTTTATTTTGGCGCACTTCCTGTTTTGTTTGCATTCTAACCTCTCCTCTCGTTGCAGTTCACTTCACTCCCCGCCCTGCATGTCTCCTGCCTTCACATTAGAGCACCTCCTCCCGACCTGATTATCATCACTAGTCACCTGCGTCTGATCGTCATCCCCTGCCCTGATTGTGTCCACCTGTGTATAGTTATCCACCTCCCTCACCAGTATATAATGTGTGCTCCCTTTTCCTCCTGTGCCAGTTCGTCTTTTGTCTTTCATAGGAAAAGCGTACCCGCCATCTCTAGTGTTTTTTGATTCCCTCGTGCATCGAACTCAGCCTGTTTTACTACATTGTCTTCAGCCCGTCGATTTGGTTTTTGTCAGCCTGCTTGAACTGCCTTTTTGTGTACCGACTCCCGCCTGTAATAAAGACGTCGATTATTGTAACTGCTCCGAGTCCGTGTCTGCATTTGAGTCCAGCCAGTGTGTGAACCCGCCCTGACAGCCCTGGCTTTAAGCCGCTGTGTTTCGCGTCATCATCAGATGGTGTACGCCAATTAGCCACTGCTACATTTGACTGATTGATTCATTTCTTTGAGTGTCCTGCACCATATGGTGCCCACACATTACACACTCACACACTGAACAACAACAACAACAACCAGGATGACCTCTACAATATAGTGTAGCAGGTTGTAGCGTAGTGCTCTACTGCACATGTTGAACGTGTTCTCCAAGCAGACAGTATAAACAACTGCCACGCATCCGCATCTATCCGTGTACATGGCCATTTGGAGTATAACCAAGGCTTTACACGCACATACACCCCGACATTCGGTGTAACAAGATGTACTTTACACATACTTGTATTACTTGTATATGTAATATAAAAAAGATAAGGCTTGGATACTTATAAGGGCTTCTAAAGTCCCAGTCTGAATGAGCAAATACGTGCATGCTCCTAGTTTCAGTCGCACTCTTTTTGTGTGGGTGGCATGCTTGATGTACGCTGCTTGAATGGGCATTTATGTTCCAATATGTGTGTGTGGGTGTGTGTGTGTGTTAACAGTAAAGGCCATGGGGACCATATCAGGTGAAGGTTTAATTTTTTGGCTGTTACTTTACGGAGGTTTATTATTGTTCACAAGGCTGAGTGTGTACACAGGAGACATATAGCCTACAGTAGATGCACACAAACACACACACACGTACATGCAAGCACTGGAGAGCCATATGCGTCAGGCTATAAAAATAAAAGCCCCACAGAAGATCTCTACTGTGAGTACTGGTAAATTATTATTCTGCCTCTTCCTACCTCCCTCCCCACTGTTTTTTGTTTTTTGTAAATTCATAGTCTCCTTCCTCCACTCCTCTATAACCTCCCTCACATCTCATACATGTATGAGCTCCAGACTGAGATAACACTGTATTTATTCTCATTCTTAGAAGGACATTGGGACATCTGAAGAGAGACTGACACAAATTATGAGACCTACAAAGAGACTGAGATTTTACGAAACGTAAAAGACGGGGTGGGCAAAGACTTGGAGCAGAAGGGGCTCTTCAAGGGTCATAAAGAGAGAAATGAGCTCAGAGAGAAAGACACTGAGAGAGATAAAGACAGAGAGAAAGGCATGATGACAGCTAATCAGATAGGTGTGAGAGAGGAGAGTCAAGGTGAGCGTTTCTCTTAATACACCACTACTACTATCAGGTTACTTCAGTCTATTAATGTGACATGCAGAGGGGCCAAATTGTGGGAAATTGAGTTTTTTTATGCGCTGGGGATATGAGTGTGAATGAGAGAAAAAGGGAAAGGTCAAAATCCGACTTCCTCCTCTGACATTTCTGCAAATCAGATCCACTGCAATCTCTGATGTGTTACTGTACTCTCCACATAATGTACACATATGTAATAATGAATTAAAAATAACATTTTTATTCTATACATCATTGAATCATACATCATCAAACAGAACAAGCAACAGTAATGGCGATAATAACGACCATCCTGGCAAATGCCAAACTGCTCTCCACACTTCAAATGTCTCTTTGAAGGACAGACTAAAGAGTATGAGATGACAGAGTTGAAAGATACCATGAAGGTTTCTGTGCCCTGAAGCCTGTACTATGAAGCAAGTTCAACATACTCAGGATATCTTCTATCTGGCTTAACTAACCCTAATAACCACCATCCCGCTAAGTGGTCCTACGAAGATGGCTGTCAACTCAGTAAATCGACCCAGGCTTTTTCAATCTGGCTATAACTGCATTCACATGAAAGGGGCGGTGTTTGCAGCATATGAGCAGTCGCAAACATGGACAAGTCTACTGTCAGCAGAGCAGCACATTTTACAAACTAAGAGCAAACTATAATGTTAGACATTAGTCATAATCCAGATCAAAAGCAACACATCTGAAGCTGCCAATGCAGGAAGTCCTTCAGCTGGCAAATAAAAAAATGCAGATGTGTGTGAATGTGTGAATCAACAAACTTATCAATTTAGAATATATATATATATATATATATATATATATATATATATATATATATATATATATATATATATATATATATATATATATCTTGCCATCAGACAGGCCTTTTCCTATGAGGTGCTCAACTGAAAGTAGTACTTTTCTGTACTCTCGTCAAAGCAGCCAGAATCAAACAGTAAATATAAATTTCACTTTTAGTTCAGTTCCCTGCCCAAAAATATTCAAAATATCCACCTTATTCCTAGCCCCCAAGACGCCTTAGCATAGACATTTTCCATAGTAATGCTACGCTAAATCTCTCCTACAGCAATTGTATTAAAAAATTGAGAAAAACACGTGGGAGCACCAGCTATTACACCTCAAATGGGATAATGTGATCATACTGCCTTCTACTATGGAGGGATGGGAGGATGATCTGAAGAAGTGGCCTCAGATAACCTGTGCTTGCATATTTAGCTACATTATTAACTCCATTGCTACAGACGGTGAAATGATGAACAATCTGAAAAGCTCTGGGGCAGATCAGTATTTCCGCAATAACAAAGTTTTGATTTTTTCTACATAGATAACTGTATGTAAACTAGTTTTAGTCTAATGCTGCCCTGCACTCCATGTCATCAATTGCATTTTAAAATGTACAAAATATAGTAAAAGTAACTGCCTTTAAACAAACGTTACTTTCCCCCACCTTTCTCAAAAACTATTGGTCCAAAAGACAGTCAGTGTAGACTGTCTCATGGATAATTGCCAGAGAATGAGCACACAAACATGATTGTCTGGCTCTTAACAACAGAGGAGTGCTGCCTGGTGTGGCACTGAAGGGCGAAAAATATACTGAACACTGTAACAGAGCTCCTAGTTAAATATCTGTTAAAAATAAAGCAGGATTTATGCCCACAATCATTTCTACAGAGGCACCACTGAGAATAAGGTGGCTAGCATACACTTCAACAGATATGCTTTTAGGTGGCTAAAATATGCAGTACGTTGCTTTGCTCCGGTGTACTCCTGTCTGCTCCTGGGGGTGCACCCCACTTCAAAACACCCAGACTATCCCCTTACGGTGTCTTTATACAGAATTAACTATTACACATGATTTCAAAAGAGGCTCATTGAACATTTTCTGTAATTTGTATGAGAAAAGAAAAACAGACAAGTGATCTTTCTCTTTTTAAGTGAAGAATGCATTCAGATTGAGAGGATTATTTAAGTACTATATAGCTGTGAAACTGTAAGAGGCTGACTAATTCCCCTGGCATTGCTTATTTTGTCTCTGTCTGCCACTGATGAACACACGAAAGACGTTGAGCCATGTTTTACTTGGAGTGCATGGAGGAGCACTTCAACATGAGTCATGTCCCAACCACAAAATGTGCTGAAACACGTTCCCATCCTCTGAACTAATATCAGCTACACTCACACTCCTAAGTCTACAATCAAACACGTTTATCAGATTTTCCCTCCCAGTTCAAATCAGACTGCAACTTCAGCTACACTTTTCTTTTGCTTTCTAAACATAGACAGAAAACATATGCACTCAAAGCAAAGTTTCAGACATTAAGTGCGCCTGCTCGGAGTGGTTCTACTTTGTCGTTGATAGTAGATGGATATCATGTAATATTAATGGCAGATTTCCCAGGGAATTTGTTGCTTGTTTATGCTGAGTGCTCTCTCCATGGTAAAAAGGAGCAGAGCTACGGCATGACAAATAAAAATATGCTCCAAATGATATAACATCATACATTAAAAACACAATAACTAGAAGAAACCACTGACCTACTCTGTTACGTAGTATGAATTTAGGCTGCCAGCGTTATTTTGGCCCTGTTCAGACCTGAAGCTGGAGCCGATCCCAGCTGGCATTGGGTGAAGGCAGGGTTCACCCTGGACAGGTCGGCAGTATATCGCAGGGCACATAGAGACATACAGCAATTCACACTCACATTCACACACCTTTGGGCAATTTAGAGTCATCAGTTAACCTAAACTGCATGTCTTTGGATTGTGGGAGGAAGCCGGAGTACCCGGAGAAAACCCACGCTAAAACAGGGAGAACATGCAAACTCCACACAGAAGAGCCCCAAGCTGGATTCGAGCTTGTGACCCTCACCAACCATTTTCTAGAGATTACTTTTTAGATCATATTTGCATCAGTCTCACCTACTGCAGCTTTGAAGGGATATTTGTCACGTATCACACTCTTATCAGCATGGGAGTGGACAAATACGCTTTTTTTTTTGCAAACATATGTAATACATGGAAATCAATTAACAACACAGAACAATGACAAATATTGTCCAGAAACCCTCACAGGTACTGCATTTAGAATTGAAAATATGTTCAAATCACAACATGGTAAACTGCAGCCCAACAGGCAACAACAGCTGTCAGTGTGCTGACTTGACTATGACTTGCCTCAAACGGCATGTGATTAGTATAAATGTCCATACCAGTTTTTCCTGTCAAAATTAGCCTAAGTTTGGAGCATTATTGATCTCCTTGACAACAAGTTTCATATGATAGCAATTTCTTCAGTCTAGCTTTAAAACTGAGCCCATTACAACCACCGAAAGATGGATTGTGTTAAGGCCACTAAGAAATTAGTGGCATTAAAATAATTATTATCATAACTGCTACAACTGAAGAATAACCCAGGTTGTTTTCAAACCTGTAAATATCTGTTCATTTTGTCTGGCGTCTCATCCTCATTTAAATCACCATTCAACACTTGCGGGAAATACTTTTATTTTGAAAATCCCCAGAAGCACCTGGTTATACAAGTGAGCGACTGTTTTGTGTTGTTCTGCTGGTCCAGTTGTCCTGAAAATCACTCAGCACATAGAGGACTGTTTTATATAGGACGTGACAACCTTGTGGTGGAGTAGACTGTCGCGCCCAGCAACCATCAGCCCCACCAATGTCCTGTCAACAAAATGTAATCAGGTTTAGAAAATGAGATTATAGGCTGCACTTTACATATCTGATCTGATTATTTCAACAGAAGTGCTGGATGTGGTGACAGGCGATAATTCACTTAATGGCAGCCCCACTTCAAAAATATGCCTATAAATAAAGCCTATAGAGCGGATGTTAATTAATCTTATGCCAGGACAACTATATATTAAATAACCTATTAGATTTGTGCCAGCCTGCTGCATCAGAACATCACATTGCTGATACGTCGATAAAAACGGGGAATAAAACAATGATACTGCACAATTTTTGGTCAGCACCAGTGAGTGACAACAACTACAACTAATAATTTAATGGTACATTACTATATTACTTTAGTTGTGTATTACTGTGGAGCAAATATTATATCGTCAGGCAGACTCTTTATCTTTGTACATGTTCAAAGAAAAAAATGTTTTTTCTTCTTATGTACTACGTACTCGTATCACCATTTCATACTACTTTATAAACTACTTTAGAAATATTGTACTCCTTCTCCACTACATTTCTTTGAGAGCTGTAGACACTACTTAGAAGATTAAGCTTTTACACCCAAATCATGTAATCAGTTTGTTAAATATGATGTATTTTAAAGGATTAAACTACAAAACAACATAAAAAGTAGTTAGAATTTGTTCCACCTCAACCAACCACAACAGTAAAATGCCGCTGAAACATTATTGTACCTGTAATAATAATCCAGTAATATACAGCGATATACACAGTAATAGTATGACACTCACAGGGGCAATTTATCTCCAGTACTTTCATGAAACTTTCAGTATATTTTGCTACTAACACTTAAATACTTTTACTTAAAGTGGCATCTAAAAGATTATCATTTAAATAAATGTCTGTTAAGTCACTATCTATTGCTGAATGAGGTAACACAATGGTGACATAGCTTATGGCCCACTGGTGAACTTATTGCAATATTTATGTATTTGCAGTATTGGAGTTTGTGGTGACATTCCTGTAAAATTACATTTTTTCTCCATTAAATACACAGAAAAATGAACTATGCACACAATTCTATGCTCATGTACATAGAAATAGAAACATGCTGTAGCTGACGAATCAATCTTAAATAACATGCAGCCTCCATCAGCAGATTGAATTTACATATTTTCAATGATTCTGGGTACACGGAGACTACCCAGTATGATACAGCCCAAAGCTCCCGAACACGCAAGTGGACCTGGAGTTGAGATTGTTTTGAAAATCACTGTTTCCAATGTCAGTAATGAACTGTCATGTTCAATTTTTAAGTTAACATGGATGAAAAGACCTAGACGTACTCAAGATCCAGTCTTTGGCACGAAAAGGCTTGGGATGACACAATAACATAACGTATAATAAGAATGCCTTTCTTGCTTTCAGCGTGCCATGCAAACGCCATGTAGTCTGTCCTGACTAGAATGCAAATGCATCTGCGGAAATATGCTACACTTTGAATAAATGACGCAGAATAAAAAGGGTCGGTGTTTGAGACTAGTGTTTTGTTTAGAAGTTACATTACTGACATTTGTCACATGGTTTTTAATGTTTGTGTTGGTTTACCGTACTGTTGTTATGTTGGTTCCATACATATTATATTTGGTTTACGTATTTATTTGAAACCCAATCACGATGCCTAAACCTAACTAAATGGTTTTGTTGCTTAAACCCAAGTGGGTATGCTGCATTAGTTTTATTTCATGGCTTGCAAATGACACATCAGAAGCCTAAAATGTGTCCTCATGAGAAAATGTGCTATTCATAAGCCTTCCAGTGAAATCAGGTTGCAGCATAATTAAAAGTTTGAAACATCAGTTCTCAAATCTACGGATCATGACTCTGTGATACGATCGAAAGCTTCAGAAGATCTGATTAAATGGACCTTGTGAGCTATCCACACCCAGAATGACCTGTCAATGTCATACACTGTAAAAGTTCATATTTAATCATTACTATGGGGACATGTAGGCTGTTCAGAGCTACACTCAGACATAAGCGTTCCAGGCTGATTGGCTTGATCCAGATAGAAGTTAAGCTTTACCTGAGTTCAAGGCATGAGTATTCTAGCTGCCGCTGGCTTTATTAAGGATTTAAACATTTAAGAATGCAGCATTTGTGATTTTGCCTTTGCCGCCTCGCACAACTATTGCAGCCTCCCCTTTGATTAGGCAGAGCATGCTGGGATTGAAAGTCAGCTCCGTGCGTACAAACAGGAGAGTGGGCATCGGCTTGCAGAGTAATTGGACCAGACACCCTTTGGCCGACTGCTTCCATGCCTGCTCTGTCAATGGCTCCTAAAAAGCTTATTGGGTAATGTCCCAGTGGTCCACTGCATCCTCTGCCTCTTTGCTTTTCTCTTTGTGTGCAGTCACCCCCATTTCTCAGAGATGTATGACATGTACAAGCAAGCGGAAAGCAGCGATAAAGCTCCCCGATGAATCAAAAAGAGGGCAGACAGAAAGCACAGGGCATTATTTTTTCCTCCTGCTTCCATCTCTTTGAGACAGTGGGAAAAAAAAATACTGTACCTTAGGCAGTGAATAGTATGACGTAATGAGAGTGCATGCTCATATGAACCCACCCACACACACACACACACACACACACACACACACACACACACACACACACACACACACACACACACACACACACACACACACACACTGAGACCCTCACATACCAGAGGGTCTCTGGAGGGAAGCGAACGATCACCAGACAGCACATCCCACTGATGCCTGGTTAACCTTGATCCCTCTGTGCTTACCTGACTTGATGTGTGTGCATGTGTGTGAGAGTGTGTGTGCACGTTTTGTTCTGCAAGACTGCCTCTGTCTCCTTGCGAGCACAGTGTGTGTGTGTGTGTGTGTGTGTGTGTGTGTGTGGGGCGTGTTGTTTTGCTGTGGGACCTGAGAATACTCCTCTGAGATGTTCTTCTCCTTCTTCACAGTGTGTGTGTGTGTGTGTGTGTGTGTGTATGTGTGCGTGCATCATTGTACACAAGAGCAACTGTTTAATCATTTTGGATGCATGTACTATGTGTGTTGCATCAAGTTTTACTGTATTTAGACATTCTCTCCACGCCTTGTTTAGAAATGACTTGATATCTTTAAGAAGCAAATTTCAGCCCATTTCCATTCTGATACTGGATATTTTTTATTTCAATTTTTGCACCCAGATGGGCCTTAATATCTGCAATAATGTCAAAATCCATTCAGATCACTCCGATCAATACAGATACAATTCTGGTTGCAGAAACAGAATTTTCATGGACTAACATTGACTGTTGTACAAGTCAGGTTGATGTCGCTCATTTTTGTTTATTTCACGGCTTTGTTGAATACTCGATCCCAATGGTCAATCACGGTCTGTTATTTCTTTATTGATGACCATTGCTAAGTTCAAGAGACCGTTGCTATGGGAGCAGTTCTGATCTCAGACTCTGGCGGACCATTTTTGTGTCAAATAATTGGTTTCTTAAGTAAGTAGCCGTGTAATAAGTGGGACAGTGTACAGCTAGCAGGTCACTGTTGTGAAATTAACCCCTTTGGGGTGATACAACGCTGCACGGTGGTGCAGCGGTTAGCACTGTCACCTCACAGGAAGAGGGTCACAGTTTGCATGTTCTCCCCGTGTTAGCGTGGGTTTTCTCCGGGTTGCCTGGCTTCCTCCCACAGTCCAAAGACGTAGCAGGTTAATTGATGACTCTAAATTGCCTGTAGGTGTGAATGTGTACATGAATGATTGTCTATCTCTGTGTCAGCCTTGTGATGGACTGGCGACCTGTCCAGAGTGTACCTCGCCTTCGCCCAATATCAGCTGGGATCGGCTCCAGCCCCCCCCCCAGTGACCTGAATAAGCGGTTGCGGATGGACAGGGGTGATACGACAGTTCTGCATTGCCCTATTGGGGTTTATTTCCCAGTTGTTTCCTGAGTTTGCCATGTCATGATCTGAGTATAGGCAAGGAAAAACTGGCATGGCCATTTTCTAAGGAGTGATGACCTTGACCTCTGACCTCAAGATATGTGAATGAAAATGGGTTCAATTGGTACCCACCAGACTCCCGTTTACAGACATGCCCACTTTATGATCGTGCAGTTTGGGGCAAGTCATAGTCAAGTCAGCACACTGACACACTGACAGCTGTTGTTACCTGATGGGCGACAGTTTGTCATATTATGATCTGAGAATTATTGTTATACTAAATGCAGTACCTGTGAGGGTTTCTGGACAATATTTGTCATTGTTTTGGGTTGTTGACTGATTTCCAATAAATTCCAATAAACTATTATAGAAATATATACATACATATTCATAAAGCAAGCATATTAGCTCACTCCCGTGTTTGTAAGAGTATGAAATACTTGACAAATCTCCCTTTAAGGTACATTTTGAACAGATAAAAACTGTGCAGTTAATTTGCGGTTAATTGCAATTAACTATGGACAATCGTGATTAATAGCGATTAAATATTTTAATTGATTGACAGCCTGAATTAATGTATCAATAGATCATTGATAAATATATATTAGTAATAGATATTGGAAGATTATCACGAATTAATTAAAGGTGTCCCCACAGGAAAAAAAAAAAAATCCACAAACTACAGCAATGAAGCAGGGAGACAGCAGTCATTCTCAGGCTGGCAAAAAAACAAAACAACAACAACAACAAAAAAACATTATGTCCTGATCAACATTTGTCTCAGTGTATAGCGCACAGAAGGCTCCATTTGCTCAGCTCTGTCTTGTAGGTGAGTGGGTGGGACGATGTAACTACTGTAGCCAGACGCTGGAAGAGCTGCAGCTCAGACTTGTTTAGTAATCTTTAATTGGGAAATAGCAGTGGGAGGTGTTATATAATTGTAGCTGTACGTATGATGAACTGTATATTTAGAACGTGATTTGTTCTAATATGTTTTTAAATTGTCAGCCTGAGTAGCAAAAAGACAAAGAAGATTTTGACAGAAATTCGGTGGTGTTGTCGGTGTTGAGCCGCATCAGCTGTCTTGAACAGCAGAGGTTAAACTCTGTCTTCCCACAGGCTCTGCCTCTTTTCTTCAGGCTGCCTCCTCCTCTGTCAAATCCTTTTCTTTTCTTTTCCTATTTTACACCGGAGAGCGCAGCGGTTGGGAGCTGTGTTTCCCTAACAGTTCCACATCTGCAGTTTTTGAGCAGCTTCACACTGTTCACACTGTGACTTAGTTAAGGGACCTCCTTTGTGCTTTAAGTCAGTGTCTGTGCTGCTAATGGGAAATGACACCCAGGGACATGTAGAATAAATACTGACTGCAACACGAAGAATTAGCCAATTTTCTTGCCATAGGGCTCACACATTGTGCTGTAATATCAAAAGCAATTTGACAATTACACTGAGGAAATTATTCTACGTGCATCTATATGTGTCATACTTTTCTATAGAAATAACAGCCCCAAATAACACAGTCTATTTAAAGCAGGGGTAGGCAGAATGTTTTTGGCATCACTGGGCAAAAAAATCCATAATAACCTTTCAGCATGTTGTAATTCAAGTGTTCTGAGAGAAAACTAGATCTGCACCTCTTCATGGCTCTGTTTTCAAGATTTAAAAAAATCTAGCCAGTGACAGGAGACTGACCAATCACAGGTCAGTTCAGTAAGAGAGTGTTCCTATTGGCTGTTCGTTCAGACAGCTGTCAATCACTCGCAAACTCTGATCGAGACCTGATTAAATAAATACATATATATACATTAATATGTACTGTAATGCCTATTTCACGCCTCAGATGTTTCACTACAAGGCTCCAGCTCTGCTCTGATTGGTTGGTTTCCTCCAGTCTGTGAAATCTTGCAGATGCCATTAGGAGCACCGGACGAGAGACATAGAGGTACATAATTTTTTTAAGATTACCTATCTCATGCATTACTGTCGGGATGTAGTGACCGTTTTTTAATCGTATTTGCTCCAATCCAATGGTGCAGTGGTTAGCGCTGTCGCCTCACATCAAAAGGGTCACAGGTTTGAATCTCGCTCAGGGCCCTTTCTGTGTGGAGTTTGCATGTTCTCCACGTTAGCGAGGGTTTTCTCTGGGTTCTCCAACTTCCTCCCACAGTCCAAAGACATGCAGGTTAATTGATGACTCTAAATTGCCGATGTGAATGTTGTCTGTCTCTATGTGCCCTGCGATGGACTGGCGACCTGTCCAGGGTGAACCCCGCCTTCACCCAATGCCAGCTGGGATCAGCTCCAGTCCCCCCGCGACCCCTAACGGGACAAGCAGTTGCAGTTGAATGTATGGATGGATGCTCCAATCCTACCTACTGCAGCTTTATTTATGGAAGTTACATGACAACAACAACTTGGTTAGCTTTAGGAAAAGATCACAGTTTGGATTAAAATAACTCTGGAAGTGTTGTAACTTAAGTACAGAAGTTACGTGAGAAAAAATAAATCAAATTTGACTCATGGTTTCACACGGACATGAACACAGCTCTCCCGGGCGAAAGTCCTATTTTTTTCTATATATATGATGCCATATCATGTATCTCTATCCCTGTTATGTACAGTACTGTAAGTAGACTAAAATAGTGATAATTGTTCTTTTCAGTTTTCACACCTGATTAGCTTCCAAACAGCACATTTTAGTACGGTGACGACAATCGGCCTCTTTGCACTCAATATGCCAACTAACTAAAGCCATATTTTTCCATCGCATTACACTGGCTGTTGGTTATTCCCTGATGCTATCTTCATAATTACAATTAAAGGAATGTGTCTTTTCCTCTCATTAGCACATTTGATTTTATTATTTTCTTTCTGTCCTGCTTTACCCCCCCAAAATATGAACTTTGGTGATCTCACTTCCTAAATGTCACTGCGGCACTGCGCAGCCTCAGAGTCTGAGGCTAGAGAGCATCATCGGCCAGCGGGCAGGCAAACAGACAGCTGACTGTGAGAGACAGACAGGTTATTAGGCTGGCAGGTGGACAGACAGGCGGTCAGGAACGATGACAGGCCTCGTGGTCCAGCGGCGGTGAATATGATCGTCCTTTAATCTCTGCCGAGCACAAACCAACACAAGCGTACAACAGATGGACATGCAAACGCACAAGACACATGGACAGACTAGGCGTGTAGCGGCAGCTTGCTCCTGTCTGTCAGTCGAGTTAAACTGCAGTCGGGCTGGTGCCACCCTGAGAAACAATGAGCACTGTCCCCCCGTGTGCCTGTGACAAACTCAGACAGCTAACACGCATTCGCACAAATTTTGGTCAGCAAAAGAGCAACATGGTTGTGAGGGGGAGAGAGGAAGCGGTGATTTGAATGTGTGACAACATCTGTATTTGAGTGTATGACATAGAGAGAGGGAGAGAGAGAGAGAGAGAGAGAGAGAGAGAGGAATAAATGCAGCTCATCCCCTGCATCTGAGAGAAGTCCTTTTGGCCTGTCATTCAGTGTCAGCTTGTATTAGAGGCTGAAGGAAACCCCTGGGAGAGAGAAACAGCAACCGCAGGAACGACAGAGGGGAGGGAGGAAGACAAAGACGAGAGAGACAAGGAGAAGGTAAGGAGGAGAAAGAAACCTTGAAGAGAAAGATCCTGTAAGGAGAGAGGGAGGGGGCAGACAGTGAGAAGGAAGAGCAAAAGGGACAGAGAATGGATGAAACAATAGGATGATGAGTGAAGGGATGGAGGTGTGAAGACACAATACAGAACAAGAAGGGGAGACCAAAAGATCGAGCAAAAAAGACTGGCAGAGAACTAAAAAAGTAGAAAGCAATGAAAAAAGAAAGAATGAGACAAAGTGTCAAGGAGAGGAAAGAAAAAACAGGCGAAAGAGGCAGCTGGTTAGACTCAGTGGTTATGAGATGAGATGTGGGTCAGAAGGATCCAGCTACACCCACTAGAAGGTTTTCATCATCGATTCAAACGGTCTCACTGCAGTTCGGGAGATAGTCGCGGAAATTGATTTGTGCGCAAAGACACGAATTTTCCTTTATTTTCCTAAGTCTCCGCACGACTTTCAACACTGTGCATTTTCCTACGAGTTACCAGCAACATATGACGCACGTGTCAATTTCCGCTCCAGTCTTTTCAAAATAAACCTACTTGGTTATGTTTAGGAAAAGCTTGACTTGGTTAGGCTTAGGCAATAAAACTACTTAGTTAGGCTTAGGAAAAGATCACATTGAAAGCGGCATTACTTTAAGTACGTAAGTTACATGACAAACAAGTTAGCTTCAGGAAAAGATTGCAGTTTGGGATGAAATAACTCTGGAAGTACTGTAACTGTAAAACGACAAACACCGGTCTCCAGTGGTTTTTGATTCACCCATCCACCTCAACCCTCTTTTTATGTGGCGTTTGCTGCTCTCTGTTCTTCCCGATTCACAATTACATGGATTACATATGCATTGATTTCATGCTGACATTATGAAAAAAATGTGGAATTTTTGTCTATATACACAAATCAATACAATAAATTTCAAAACTACTTCTCAAATTTCTGGCCTGTCGATTCACATCACATTACATCCTGTATGAAACCAACAATGTGTACCTGTCTTACCTGTTCACAAGCATATAGTTTCACTTTTCAAACAGTTATTTTAAGTCAAAACATGTTTTCCTTAAACCTAACAAAGTTGTTTTGTTGCCTAAACCTAAAGAAGCTATTTTGTTTGTGTTGAAAACAAGGTTTTATTCAGTTTTACATGTTACAATGTGTTGCTTTTAAGTTTCACTTTCACTTTTACAACATAGTAGGCCCCTAATCACCCACATCTATGGGGCTTTTAGTGACTGATAATGCACATTTAGAGCCGTGTCACACCAAGCATGGATTTTAGTCTGAAAAATTTGCACAGAAATTTATTTAAAAAACATGATTTTGTGGATGCTTATGAATGCTTGCATACACCTGCTGAACATTCCTGTGGTGGAAGATATATTCAAATGGACCTTGATTTCAGCAGATTTCTGCTTGCAGAAATACTGTATGTGACCAATAAAATCTTTTGTTCCAACCGATGTCATAAAATATTGCTGTTTTTTTTGTTGCCTCTAGAGTTTGTATCTTGGAACAATGGGTGTTTGTTTCAGACTGTTGGACAAATGGGCTTTTTAAATTAAATGGGACATTTTTTGGAACTCTTGGTGTTTCAGAATAGCAATGGGCCGTCCCCTTCTCAACGCCCAACAATGTACAACAGACACCACTACCACCAAATAAAGGACGATATGAGATCGAGCAGCAGCTAAATATGAACTTCCATCCATCCATCCATCGTCAACCGCTTATCCCATTAGGGGTCGCGGGGGAGCCGATATCAGCTGGCATTGGGTGAAGGCAGGGTTCACCCTGGACAGGTCACCAGTCCATCGCAGGGCACATAGAGACAGACAACATATAGACAGACAACCATTCACGCTGGCATCCACACCTACGGGCAATTTAGAGTCATCAATTAACCTAAACAGCATGTCTTTGGACTGTGGGAGGAAGCCGGAGTACCCGGAGAAAACCCACGCTTACACGGGGAGAACATGCAAACTCCACACAGAAGAGTCCCAAGCCGGAATCGAACCTGCGACCCTCGCAACAGCGCTAACAACTGCACCACCGTGCAGCCCGCTAATATGAACTTGCTAACATTAAATGTTAGTCACAGAACTCTAAGCCATTAAAACTGAGGATGCTCCAACATCTCAAAACAGTGTGCAATGCTGATAGCTAGATGTGGCCAAAACATTCAATTCCTTGCTCTTTTGGACTGAACTTAATGTCAGAAATCACATCACTCTTGACAGTCTTTGGTGAGCAACTCTGCTGACTTTACATGCCAAAGTCAATAATGGAGAATGCTAAAGAGCCTGTGAAAACAGTTGCATAATATTAACCGTGGCTATATGGTTATTATTACTGTAACATGCATATGCATATCCTTTTTCTATGTACTACAGTATTGACTTTAACCAGTAAAGTTTGACCTATTGTTCAGCTCAGTGTGATACACAACAGCATTCCGCCAGACAGAAGTGACATCCTAGTCCGGTAAAATCAGCAGTCTGTCATCGGAAAAGTAAAACAAAACAAAGACTTGTATAAAACATTCACAGGGTTGACTTCCATGCTGAAAGAAAGTCCTTAACATTTTGATCAGCATGGCTCACAGAATGACAAAGGAGCTTTTCAATTTGGTGGCAACTTATTGACACAATAACCGGCTTTTGAAGCATGAATGAAGTCTTTTTGGGTGCATTACTGCCTTAAAATAGGAGGCTAGTTAAGGCAACCTACAACACACATCTCTGATATTTGGAATTTGGGTGACGTGGAATAGATCAGGTGATATTTAGTCTATCATGCTTGCTTTTAAACTTGTTTTGATATATTATATTGTACATACCACTGGGGAGTCACACTACATTTCGTTGTACAGCTGTAAAATGGCAATAAAGGCATTTTATTCTATAGTACAAGAGTCTCAAGTTACTGTATTTCTCCTATTCTGAGAGTAGATGTTACGATCATTAACATTAGCTAATTAACGTTACTAAAAGTGTCGAAAAGCAATCTCCTCTCCAATGTAACAGCTTACTAGTAATGCATTAGTTTGCTAGACTTGCCAGTCAAGTGGTCACATCTCGGGCAGTGGTGTTTGTGTGTGGCTGCACGCCACACATTCACAGAGCTGCAGCTGTACTGTCCCTCAGTGTTTTGGCAGTACAGAGAAGGTTCCGCATGGGTGAAACTAGTGACGGCTGTGATGTGTGGTGGAGGTGGCCAACAGGGTGGCCAGGGTTCAGCCATCCCCTCCAGTTTGCAATTTACAGTACAGTGAATGTTAGGACTGTTTCTAAAGATGAGCCAAAGTGTTTGAAAGATACGGGTGTAAAAGATGCTGCCAAGTTGAGAAGTGTAGGATACAGTGTGGACTAAAAGTCAGGATATCTAGACCTCTGCTGCATCAAATTTAACCATTCTTTTAGTGTAATTCTACTCCTTAAAAAATACCTGTGATTGTTGTGTGTCCCTGTTGGTTTGGCTCCCAGTGGTGCTCATTTGGCACACTTTCTGCATTGATGCACCTCCCTGTGGTGTCTTTTTACGGCTGCCGCGACAGCAAGGACGCCTAATGTTTCCTGATATCTGGGTATTATTTAAACCATTATGCTTAAACCATGTGTGTTTGCAGCTTTAATTAAATCCCTCTGCAAACTTTTATATTTCACATAGCTTCAGGAGGCAATTACACACCCTGGAGATGTTTCATCTCTTCTTGCTGGTTGCAGAGCAGTTGAACAGGCAGTCTTCTGCTTCGATGATGACGATAATGATGATAATGGTGATGATGGTGATGAGTAGCGGAACACATCACGAGTTTGGATTCTGCTTGTGTGTATATGGCTCCTCCTTTATGAGGACTGCCCCTCTTTTCTGTGGTTCACCTGTAAGATGCAGAGAAGACAGTGTGTTTGGGCGGGCGATGAAGAGAGGGAAAGGAAAGAGAGATAAAGAGAAGGAGAGAAGAAAGAGTAAAAATACATGTGTGTAAGATATATAGGAATATTGACTTTTGACAGGTGTGAGATGATAGATAGATAGATAGATAGATAGATAGATAGGTGGGTAGGTAGATAGATAGATAGATAGATAGATAGATAGATAGATAGATAGATAGATAAATAGATAGATAGGTATATAGATAGATAGATAGATAGATCGATAGATAGATAGATTAGTAGATCGATAGATAGATAGATAGATAGATAGATAGATAGATAGATAGATAGATAGGTGGGTAGGTAGATAGATAGATAGATAGATAGATATATAGATAGATAGATAGGTAGGTAGGTAGATACATAGATAGATAGATAGATAGATAGGTGGGTAGGTAGATAGATAGATAGATAGATAGATAGATAGATATATAGATAGGTAGGTAGGTAGATAGATAGATAGATAGATAGATAGATGTGTAAGAAAGACAAGGGGAGGCGAAAGCAGGGGAGGAGAGAGAGAGAGAGAGAGAGAGAGAGAGCAAGAGAGACATGCTGGATAAAGTGGTGGGGCGGGGAGGAGGCGGTCCGCACCAAGTGATTGGAAAATATCGAAGACGCGCACGCGCTAATCCGATGATGGGTTACCGGGGGAGGGAGGGGTCTGTAAAAAAAAAAAAAAAAAAAAAAAAAAAAAAGAGTAGGACCAGGGCGGGAGCATCTTGCGCTCGCGCGCTGCGTCCCTTCCTCCCGAGCCTTTTGTGTTTGAAACTCTCATATCTCACATATCAATAATTCAAGCGCGCGCGAGAGAGAGCAGACGGAGCTCCCCCCGCGCGCTATGAGTTCTGCTGCCTCGTCACTCGTCCAGGGCCCTTTCGCAACGCGCGCGACTCCCGCTTACTGTGTTTCCAAGTGACAGAAAAGCTGCTGAGAAGTGAGAAAAGAAGGAAAAGTGAAAACTGGCGACTCGAGCGGAGACGCGGCGGCAATACACTGACAAAAAAAGGAGAGACGCCTAAAAAAATAACGCGTCTGGTTTTCCCCTCCAAGAGACTCCGCGAGACTGTTTGCACTGGGCTAATTAAATCCAAGAAAACGGAGTGGCATCTAGTTGTAAGGTTCATCTGGGAACACCGGGAAACTCTTCCTGCCTTACTTTTTTTCAAGGGGATTAGACCCGCGATTTAAATGTGTGAAGACGACCGAAGAAGTTCGTCGTTCCGGTCCGGTATGTTGGCGTTTTGCCTGCTGAGTGCCGTGTGGCTCGCGGCGAGCCCGGCCCGCGCTCAGAACGAGACGGAACCAATCGTCCTAGAGGGGAAGTGCCTAGTGGTGTGCGACTCCAACCCGACCGCGGACCCTACAGGCACGGCACTCGGGATCTCGGTGCGCTCGGGCAGCGCCAAGGTGGCGTTCTCCGCAGTCCGGAACACCAACCATGAACCCTCCGAGATGAGCAACCGGACCATGGTGATCTACTTCGACCGGGTAGGAGAAAGAAATATCTATTCTATTATACTGTAAAATAAAACAGCAAAAATAAAGTCAAAGAAGCAAAGTAAGTTCAGCCTGAATGTTTTCTGTCCGTTTCACGTTTTTTTACGGTTTTATTTCAAAGGAATACCCGATGAAGGAATGTTGTAGATCAGCTAACATATGAAGTTTCAGATGGTGTGTGTGGGCGTGTGTTCATGTCATGTGGCAGTTGTCAAAAAGCGTATGGAAGGAAGACAACTTGAGCTATCAGAGGATGGAAATATCACATTTTACTGACACAGAAACTAAAAATACGCCTTGTTTGAGCCACCCAAAGCCTGTTTCATTTGGTCTTTTTAGGGATCCTTAAAAAAAAAGATGATGGCTGAACATTGTCTTGGAGCGTGTTGTGTAAAAACATTTTTAAAAGTTCATAAAACCAGGAATCCAAGATGAATATGGGCTGATGGCTGGATACGCGCAGCTGCGTAATGGTCTCAGCGAGATAACTAAAAGTGGAGCGGAAATGAATCCGTCTTGGTAACAATTCTTTTTATAGGTAATAGTCCCCAAAGTGGTTGGAGAAACCTGGTAGGCAAGCTCTTTTTGAATATTTCAACTTTTCTGAGCTGACAATATGCGATATGGGAACTGACATCTCGCCAAATAATTTAGTAACGGCAGGTCGCGAGGGCTCGGTCCTACCCGCCTGCCGTTAAAGGTTAATTCTCTCTCAAACTGCCGTTCAATTACACGCCATAGTTCGCCTCCGCCCATAAAACCAGACATTTGGCTGCAGGAATGCATAATTGAAAATCCCATTTGAAAGATTGATTAAGTTCTCTTTCATTTCCCGTAAAGTTTGGAGGTTCTGACAGGGGGTGGGGGAGCCTAGATAAAAGCAGAGTTATTCCGCTACACTGGTGAACCTGAATGTGTGGTTCGGGGGGCCAGAAGGGCCCTTTGGAGCCCTCTTTGAAAAAAAAAAAAAAAGACGCGAGATAGCCTGTCAATGTCAATATCAAACAATGTCGGTTAAACAGGTTGCTTGCAAATTAGATGATTTTACATAAAATAAACACGCTAAGAACACATTTGTCAGAATATTGACTAAATGTCCATTTACTTTTTGTTTTGTTTATTAGGCTACTTGATCCCATTTGGGATCGTCTTCACCTTTGGTTGTTAATGTTTTTTGTTTATTTGTAATAAATTCTTTATGCACTCATGTGATCCCGCAGTGACTGAATGAAAATACAGTGAAAGACATCAGCAGCTTTATCAATGAAACGTCTTTCTTTCTTTCTTTCTTTCTTCCTTTCAGGTTCTAGTAAACGTCGGGAAGAACTTCGACGAGGAGAGAAGTAATTTCATCGCGCCGCGCAAAGGGATTTACAGTTTTAACTTCCACGTAGTGAAAGTCTACAACCGCCAAACTATACAGGTACTGCTTTTTCTTACGTCTGTCCTTAATGTGTGTGCAACCATGTGTCTGTGCGCGTGGACCACCCCACCCCCCCCCCCCCCCCCAAACAAAAGTTGCATATCTGCAGCACTGGAAGTCATTTTGTAGATGTTTGAGATGTCTTTTCCCCGGGAGACACCGACGGAGGCGAGCGTTAACGCATGAAAATCGCCCTCCCGCCACCCGCCGGCCCGTCATAATTAATCAATACACGCGCAGAGGACGGAGCCAGGCGAAGCGCGTGCAGCCGGCAGGAGGACGCGGGGGGCGCGAGGAGGGCCACGCGGCTCCGGCGGCTTTGCTTTCAGCACCATGGACAGCGCCGCTTCCCTCCCCTCCGTCTCAGCTCATTAAAAACGAGGCAGCAGGCTCGCTAAGATTTGGGCTTATTTTAGAAGATTAAAACATTAAGTCCGTTTTGAGCAGAGCAAACAAGAGATTTTAATTTCCCCTCTCCCCCCCTCTCACTCTCTCTCTCTCTCACAGCACACTCTTTATGTAGAAATGATAATAATGTTTTCCACTTGTTTGTTTCTCACACTGCCTGCAGCATCACAGCCCTCCTTTCATCGGACTAACAGCTCCTTTCTACTAGATGCCTTCTCCGTGTTCGTTTGATGTGTCAAGTGATGAAGCACTTGAGCAGTATTAAAGCCCATTTCCAGCGTTTAACATGCGCGTGATGACGCTTTACAAGCTGTGCAGTGTTAATTACAATGTATCTCTTGCTAATTAAACTGTTGTGTAATTATACTGTTGGCGCCCTGGGGCTTTGGCATTGCGTTTTGCTACTTATATTATATTATTGGAGTCTTGAATTAATTAGCACGGCAGCAGCAGTAACAACAATAACAACAACAACAACAACAATGAGGCACTGCAATATGTGAGGGGGGAAGCTGTGTACTCCCAGTCATCTTTGTGTGACTGAATGCCAATAGGCCGTGGATGGCTAACACTTGACTCATGGCACTAAGGTAATTAAGTCTGTCATGCCATACAGAACACAATGGTGATAATGTCCTGTCACATTACCATTACTGCTGTTATTTGTGCCAATTTGCTGCGTTCTCAGAAGGAAACTACAGTTTATGTGATATTGTTAGCGGTAAAACAAAGATGGACTAAACGGAAAAGAGGTGATCCCATGAACGACTAGCTTTTACAACTAGAATCTTTAGGATAGAAGCAGTAAACAAATGCAAAGGGTAACAGAGGTATTTTTCAACCGGACCCTATCTTCCGATGGTTTCGTGTCAAAGCAACAATTTCTGAAATTGGCCCAGTATTGTGGAAGAGCGCTGTAGACTGCAGGGCTTGGATGATACACCTATCTCCTGATTCGATACTATCACGATACTTGGGTACTGATTCGATTAGTATTGTGATTCTACAAGTATAGCGATTCTGCAAATATTGCGATTCAATTTTACAATTTACTGCGATTTTTGTTCACTTTTTTAACGCTAGTCCATGGGGAAAAAAAAATAATCATACCCTTCAAGGGACTTTTAATTTGGAAAATATCTCAATTGATACAGTAAAATGTTTGATTTTCAGCACGTATGTAGTCAGAGTTGTCCTGAAGTCAAATATATTTGTCAGTGTTAAGTGTTATTTATTAAACCTTTTTTCCAGCGACCCAAAAATCAAAGAAGAAAGACATTTCCCTCACAAATTAGTGGTAATTTCTTTTGAATTTATAAGGGATATGTAATGTTTTATACTTCCGCTAACGTCACCAAGTCCGTCTCTAGCTCTCCTGTCAGCTCCGTTCTCTGTGTGCATCCATGTTCAGCTCCATTGGGGCCATTTGAATGACTTTAACACAAATGTCAGTATATGGGTGCTTTGCAGTTGTAGCGTTGGCTGGTTTATCTGCAGAGATGCGAGTGACGGCTGGGTTGACTGCATGTTACCACAACACGATAATGTTCTCTGTCCATGACAGAGTTAGCATGCACCTTTAGCCATGATGTCTAGCTTTCCTTAGTGTTTCCATACTTCACTGTATGTGTAGTGTTAAACCACTTTGGATTTAAAATGTGAGGGCGCAGGTCGTATCCACACTGACCCTCCATCTTTTTCTGCTTTGTCGTTTCGGCTCGGTGCAGTTTGTTTTGGCGATGCTATTGATGTGACGTCACGTTACTCTGACAGCAATGATAAAAACGGTAGCTTCCTCCTACCTCTGCAAAGATTCAAATGAAGCAGATATATTGAATTAATTTTTCACCATCCCTACCAATTTCCCATGTTTTTATGTTTACCTGAATAATAGCAACAACAGTTTCTGAAATTGGTCCAGTATTGAGGGAGAACACTGTAGATGGCAGCTGTTCACAGAATGCAATATGGTGCTATTGGGGCAAGCTGGCATCGTCATTTACGTCCACTAAATGTGCTTATTTTTGCCACGACAGGCTCTGATTGTTATTATAAGTGTCTGACATTATGGAAAAAATCTCTCAAGGAGATGTCTCGTTCTGAAACGAGGTGACCTGTTGCTGGAAGACAATGGTGCAATAGTGGAATATATCCTTGGTGGAAACATGAGTGCCAGCCGGGCAGAGTTTGTTGTGTTTGAGTACAGAAAGCGTAGCTCAGTTTTATCTAAAACACTTTCAGTGTCATGGCTGAATATTTAGATGATTACCACAGTGTGGATGAGGTCGTTGAATTGGATGGCCTCTTGTATTTATCTGAGCTACAGTGTACAGATATTCAGATTCCACAATGAGATTTCTCTGTGAGAGGCTGTGGACATGACAACAAACAGACCGGATCAAGCGAATGGTAGGGCTGTGTATTGGCAAGAAGCTGGGGATACAATGCATATCATGATACAGAGGATACGATTTTATATATTTTGTTTTATTTTGATTTTTAAGTCAAATTTTAGGAAAACCCCCATATGCATAAAATCTGAGGAAAGAAAAAATGTTTACTTCTTATGAAATCAGAGCATTGGGATCTGAGTTTCCATTTATAACAGTCCCTGTAACATCCAACATCATAGCACTACTTTGAGAGGGCACAAACACTGAGAGTGCATAACTTAGTGTTGACTTAGTTAATCTTTGCATTTAAGCTATACATTCATAATCAATACAGTGTTTTTTAGAATTGATACATTATCATAAAACACAATACCACGATACTTGATATTTTTCTTACACCTTTAGCAAACGTAAAGGAAAACATTTTATTTCTCTGTAGGGTCCTTTCATGATGTAGCGACACTTATAATAACAATCGGAGCCTGTCAGTGGCAAAAACAAGCACTTGTATTGGACGTAATGATACACTTGACATTGCTCACTTGCCCCTGCAGCTCGTTTTGGGGCTGCAGCGTTATCCCTCAGTACTGGACCAATTTCAAAAATTGTTGTTGGACAGAGAAATATGGCAAAATAGGCTCTAGGTTGAAAAATACCTGATGTTACCCTTTAAATAATAACATTTCAAAACTAATGTAGAAACTTTCAGTTTGCAGTTAGGAAAAGCTGTGTTCTGTCACGTTTCTGACATGAAACAGGTGTAGGTTGTCCTCTCTCCTCCGAGCTTTCCAGCCCGTGTGTGCTGTTCACCCTCAACCTCTTCCACTCATCCTCCCATCCATCCAGCGCATCTGCTGTGTTGAAAACTCCCACTGTTTGATTGCCTTAGAGGCAGCTACCGTGGTGCATGCAAGAGATGAGAGACAGCAGGGAAAGGAGAGCGGTGGGGATGAAGGGGATGGAGAGGAAGGGATGAGAGTAAATGTAAAACCGTGACACGGGAGGAGAAAGGATGGAACGAGGGACAGAGGGGTAGGAAGTGAGATGGAGAAAAAAAAGAAAGTAAATGGAGAAATGGAGGGCAAGTGGAGAGCTGGAAAGGTGGGAGGATTGAAGGGAGGAATTATTTGTTTATTGACTGATTTGCTCACTTTAATCTCAGCACCTGCCCCCCCTTTTTTTGGATTGGATGTGTTTGCATCAACACAGTCTCATGGCAGTTTGTGAAATAGTCATAAAATTTAATGTACATAGACACAAATTTTCCTTTTTATCATGACACTCAGCACGACTTTCAACAACATATTTTTCGTCATTCTCCTATGAGTGTCCAGCAACTTAGGTGTCGATTTCTGCTCTAGTCTTCTCAAAATAAAACTACTTAGTTAGATTTAGCAATAGTTCGACCTGGTTTAGCTTAGGCAACAAACTAGTTAGTTAGGCTAAGGAAAAGATTGACTTGGTTAAGTGTAGGCAATAAATTACTTAGGCAATAAACTACTGATTTTGGCTAAGGAAAAGATTGACTTGGTTAGGCTTAGGCAACAAACTACTTAGTAAGTTTTAGGAAAAGACTGAGTTGATTAGGCTAAGACAACAAATTTCTTAGCTTTTGGAAAAGTGGCGTGACTTAAGTACGGAGGTTAATGTAACAAATATATCAACTTTGATTTCACATGGGACATGAACAGCTTTTGCACACCCATCCACCCCGACCACCTACCTACTCTCTACTCCCGATATACTTCACAGTTAATTTACGGCAGTTACGTGGATTATACAGTATATGAGTTGATTTCATGCTGACCATCATGAAAAAAAAATGTGAAATTTGTGTCTATATACACAAATCAATACATTCAATTTTGTGACTGTTTCACAAACTGCTGTGCGACTGGGCTGGTGTGTATGTACGGCTTTTTCAGGACTAAAGGGAGGGGAAATATGGAGAAATGATGTAGAACAAATGATGGACAAGAAGGAAAGAGAAAGAGAAGGTTAAGGCAGGTCAAAGAGAGAGATAGCAAGAAAGCCAGACATCATGAGCAACTATTGATCAGTGGATGCTGGATAGATGTACAGAAGGGAAGGAGAAACAGATTGCTCCATCTCTCATCAGTCCTTTCCTGAGCGGAGATCTGTCTGTCTACCTGCGAGGGGTGAGAGAAGCGATGGCGGGTGCAGCTACAAACCTCTCTCTCTGCTTTTGGCCTAGCAATTAAATACAAATATTGCAAATTAAATACAGTATATTGTCTGATCTAAAGGGAACTCCACCACACCATGCAAAATGCCACCCATCAGCTACACCGATACTTCCACTAATGGATAGCTTGCATTATTTCTGAAAATCACTCACAATATACATATCAAACACTTCCGTTTGTTGCAGGGCTTTCATTCTGGGTGCAGCTATTTACATTTCCTACATGTGCCACTGCTCTCGATTTGAAATCAAATTGAAACAAATGAATTCCATATCCCTCGGTGAACATCTTGTACCTGCAGCTTGGAACAGAGAGCTCGCAGATCAGAAAGACAAACAGACGAGGCGCTGGGAGGATATCAGTACTCAACAATGCAAGGTACTCTCTGGATAGACGGGGCTTTTAAATTGCAAGTTTCTTTTTCACTGTCCTTTGAAGACCTTAATACTGTCTATTGGAAATAAACTGTGGTATTAGACAGGGGTTAATGTGCCTTCTGTTAAAGAACTGTGCAGCAACTTAAACAGAATAAAAACATAAGTCAGCAGTCTTATACTCATGAGCCAGTCACTGTTAAAGAGACAGTGAGTAGGATTTGGTGGCATCTAGTGGTGATGTTGCAGATTGCAACCAACTGAATACCCCTCCGCTCTCTCCTCCCTTTCCAAGACTGTAGTAATGTAAAAAGTTGAATCATACACTTGTGGGGAATTTTACTTTGGAAAATATCTAAATTAATACAGTAAAAATGATTGATTTTCAGCATGTATGTAGTCAGAGATGTCCTGAAGTCAGGTATAACAGTCATTGTCAGGCATTATTTATTACATTTTTTCCAGCAATGCAAAAATCAAAGAATAAAGTTAGACATTTGCCTCAGAAATTAGTGGTATTTTGCTTTAAATTTATCAGTGATATGTATTATTTTATACGGATTGATTATAATCCAATCAGTCTTATTTCCATATATGCATTTTGTGTATAGTTCCCTTTGTTAACACCTTATTTTGAAAACTAGACGTGTTCACGAGGGCTTCTAACTTCGCCAAGTCTGTCGCTAGCTTGCACATCTGCTCCGTTGTCTTTATACATCCATGGTCAGCTCCATCTGGGCTGTTTGAATGCATTTAACATAAATGTCAATACATGCGTGCTCTACAGTTGAAGCGTCGACCGATTTGACCACAAAGACGCAAATGATGCATCTACCACGTTACGATAATGTTGGCTGTCCGTGACAGTTAGCATGCAGCTTTAGCCAGGACGTCTGACTCGGAAACTCGGAGTGTTCCTATACATTCCTGGGGACTTGGTAGAAACACGGCGGAGCAACGTGGCGGACTCGGTGAAGAGAACCTGTGGCTTATGTAGATATGAAGGGCTCATTGTAAGCTAACAAAAGCACAAGTATTCTTAGTTTCACTAATCAAAACATAATTATAAATATATTGCATTTCTGCTAATATACAGTAGGTTACAAGGTTAAATGATACACACTGGTCCTTAAAGTTCATCTTGATATAGTTTTAAACATGGTCTCCAGAAAATGTCAGAAATGATAACTGAAATAAATAAACTTTTTTGGGCAATGGGAATGGAAAAATAAATATTTTATTTCATTTGCTGCCTATTGTGGTTTTGCTTTGTGCTTAGTGTTATTTTACACAAGTATTTTGAACACCTTAGTTTTCAGAAATGGCATTCATGAAGCCTCAGGTCACAGCAGCTCTGCAGGGGTGAAAGCTACACAAGGAGCACATCTAACATGCCTCGCTCTGTGTGTATATTAAACCTTTTCTGTTACTATAATTTTCCCATTGAGAGAAGAAAACCTGGAGGCACTGCTTCAAGCCTGCTCTGATGAGAGATTTTACCTCATGCCTACTGCTCTTTGGGTTATAAGAACTTATTTTACATTTTGACCCAGAGTTCTTCTGTCTGCAGCAAAGCAGAATCCGTTCAGCTTTTTCAGTACTGGCCCATGTTTGTGCTTTGGTTTCTAATATACTCAGTTTCATTCTCTGTCTTGGGTCACTTGGTCTTCCTATGTTGTAATGAGCCATTTCACAACAGAGAAATAGCAAACATGCTCTTTTTCCAAATGCCATGCAGTTCATTCAGAACAGCAAATGCCACCCCTGTTAATTGTAGAGCACACTAAAGGCAAGAAGATTGTCAGCACCACCAAAATAGTGTAATATAATTTCAATTAGCATCAGTGTTCTTTTTAAAAATGTCATTGGTTTGACTCATGTACTACTAGCTTGAGAGCGGCAGCATAAAGAGGGACACACCACAGGGCCAGATGCAATATAATCCAACATTTATTTACAACAAAACAGACAAAAAGGTTAACAGAAGGGACCACAAAGAGCTGCACCTTGTATGGAGGAGGTGAGAGAGAGTGTGGACAAAGTAACAAGCCACCTATATAGACCCAGCCCACAGCTTCACACTGGCGCTCTCAATCAGCAGTCAAGCAGCTGCAACTAGAACACAAAGTCATCGAACCGAAGGAAAACAACACAACACAGAAAGACGCGTAACACTCTATGCAGTTAATTTTATCAGGTATATTGTGTGGCATTATAACATACAGATGGTGTACAACTGAACAACTTGAAGCAGCACATTAGAGCAAATATGAAAAACAGCATTTTTTTTTAATAAAACAGATACAATATCATGACAGTAATGCATGGGACACGTAATGTGAAAAAAATCATGTTCCTCTGTGTCCTCAGGTGTTCCTATTGGCATCTGCAAGATTTCATAGACCGGAGGAAAACAACCAATCAGAGCCGAGCTGGAGCCTGCCGTCTCTGAGCAGCTGTCAATCCCTTGCATACTCTGATCAAATGATCAAACTAGGCAGCGCTGATCAAATATTAATCAGTATTCTGTTGCTGTATTTCTGGCCTCTGATGTTTAGTGTTCTGTTGAGCTGTAAATTGAGAAAGTTTGTTGAGATATCTTGAGGAAATACCAAGCACCGCCCACCACCCGCAACAAACTTTCTCATTTTACAGCTAAACAGTAACTACAAGATGTTTCTGAAAACATTTTACGTGGGAAAAAGGCATTACAGTAACTGAATACTGATTCATATTTGATCAGCGCTGCCTAGTTTGACCATTTGATTGAAGTTCGCAAGTGATTGACAGCTGCCTCTGTTGAACGAACAGCCAATAGGAACGCTCTCTCTAGCCAAAATCTCTCGTCACAGGCCAGATTTTTTAAAGCCCGAAAACCACGAGGAGGTGCAGAAGTCTAGTTTTCTCTCAGAACGCTCAAATTACAACATGCTGAAAGGTTATTATGGTATGTTTGCCCAATGATGCCAAAGATATTCAGCTTACCCTTCCTTTAATGTAAGTGACTAGCTAAGTAATTCTATTTTTTTATATAATCTATAATGAATGCTGTGTGACTGTACTACACCATGAGGCTGCTCTCCAATTAAAATGCTTGTAGTGTGGTCACAAAGTGCTCGCCACTTCATTAAAGTGCTGGCAAATTCTGTTTGTGCAAGCAAATACACTTTTTAAAGATTGATACGCATATATAGACCCACTGAGAAGAAACTAACAGTAGCACATCCCTTTTAGACATCCTTAAATATCATCAAACTCTTTATTTAATATAGTGTGACTCCCTGAGCAGCTCTCCACTACAGCCACAGACCGCTGAACTCTGGCTATACACAAAAATGACCAGCCTTTATGTAGGAGTGCAGGGAACACACGTTAACATTAATAACACTGTTGAATTTATCCTCTTCTTCTCCTCTCAGACAAAACTGTAAAAATAAGATTTGTTAAATTGTTATTATTGCACTAAATGCAAGATCAAGATCATTTCTGTTGTCTCAGCACAGCACTCAACATGGCGATGGCTGAGCCAGCGGATCGCAGGAAACGGGGCTAAGAGCACTAACAGTGAAAACAATAGCAGCAGTGCTGACAGAGCTAACAGTTTTAACTTAGGGGGGAACCGGAGGGTGAGCGCTGTGCTTCTTCGACGGCAACGTCGGTCAAAACGGCGTTATTAGCTATAGGCTAACCATTGTATGAGAACAGTGCAGAGAGGCGGCCACGGGGCACACACACATGGACTAAAAGGCACACGATGTTAACAAAGCACGGTGAAGTTTGGGTTTCAGTAGTAGATTTTAGTAGTATTTTTATTCAGTCATCACAATAATACAATAAGTATGAACAGTACAAACAGTATTAACAAAGTCAACAGCCTTTGTATCAAGTAGACTGAATAGGTACAGGCAGAAGCAAAACGCTTATATATGCCTAACATATATTCTCAAGAAATAAAAAACAAACAAAACAATCATTCACTCTTGTAACCCTCAAAAATAACTTTGTAAACCAGTCTTTTGAAAACCAAAAGCGATTACAAATTAGTTACAAATTTATGTTCCATAATTTAACTCCAACAACAGAAATACATCTCCTTTTATTTCATTACCTTTTATTATTACTGTTTTAGCGCTTAATTATATATATATTTGGCATACTCTTGTAAATTAATCTTGTTTTATCCAGTGAGAATCATTTTTTGATTGTCCTCAGGTCTTCAAATTCAGTGGTCAGCTCCACAGTGGTGACAAAAGCACAGGCTCCCCATCATTCATGCAGAAAAGTGGGTGTCGTTTTGTCTTTAAGCATCATCTCTGGCCACCTTAATACTACTGATAGTATTTAAGACCAACCCCCAAAAGCACAAAGACAGAATGTAAGAAATACTGCGATGTGTTGCGCTGCGCTACCAACATACTACAGCTGTGCATTTGAGGGAAACGAGTGGCCACTGATTTGTTGCACATAAAGACGTGTGAACAGGAGGAGCACCATGAAATGTGCGATGACAAAGACAAAATAGAAATCCAGGAGTTGTCTGCTACTGGCTCAGACAGTGTTCGTCTTGTACAGTGGAGATGCAGGGGAATGAGAGGCAAGTCAAAGCCACATAAATATACACCTTATCTGTTCCTGCGTTCTCTTGCCTTTCAAATGGTGGAAGGAGAAAGTGGGAGGAAAAAGATGGGATAATGGAGTTGGTTTGTAGCTGGCCGGAGAGACAGTATATTCTTGGAGTTGTCAGGCCTCATGCACTGACTCTGTATCTCTGCTTGTTTGTGAGCTTGTTTCAAGGGCGGGTATAGACAATTCTGCTGCACTGAGGTATAGAGTCATTTTTAGTCATGTTAGCGACATGGCTCTAGGGATAGCAGTGTTCAACCACTGAAATGTCTCAGCAACTACAGGGTGGATTGAATTTTTTACAGACGTTAATAGTCCTCAAAGGATGAACCTCTGGGTCTGAAAAGTGAAGCCAACACAGAAGTGCCTTAAACTTGCTTTCTTTCTAACAGCCAGCAGGGGGCGACTTCTCTGGTTGCAGAAGAAGTCTGATTATGTAGAAGTCTATGAGAAAATGAGTCTACTTCTCACATGATTTATTACCTCAGTGAACGTTGGTCTCAATCACTAGTTTCCAGCCTTCTTCAAAACAGCATGATGTTCATTTAGTAAATCATGGTCCCATTTAGAGTCAATTACACCATTAAGCAGGATATGCTTTAGGGTGTGGCTACCTTGTTTTTGACAGGTCACTACCACAGTTTTGTCCACTTTGGGAGTCGTCCATGTTTTTGTCTTAGGACTTTAACCCTTTCACAGCGGGTTTTCAGTGCATGAAATTCAATTATAACCTTTGGTCACCTAAAACTAACATGTTTAGTGTTCGCTTGTACATAGCTGCACCCTCTCACATCACCTCTGCTTCCAAAAAACAAGATGGCAATGGGCAAAATGCCGAAAGCCTTCAAAATGGCAGTCCACAAACCAATGAGTGACTACGCCCACCTCTTATACTGTATACTATAAGAGCTATGGGCTCCACACACACCTCCGTTGTTGCTAAAAGTTGTAGATTGATTAGTGGATATCATGATTATTGTTTGATACTAGCTAATGTAAGCAGATGTCATATGTTGCTTAGCAGGAAGTAAAGATGATTGACCTTTGATATAAAAATATTATTATAAACTTTTTTTCTATATGTTGTCAAATAAGTGCACAACATGAGCGGGGGTGTGATGTAAAAGGATTAAAAAGGCATTTTTTTTTTAAATGTCATCACAACAATAAGTATCATTATTAGAGTACTCCATACAGTATATCTGCTAATGTCAGAGCTGAATATTGCAGTCAGTGCAAGCCTGAATGAGTCCATAATTAAAAACACCTCTCTGGATTTGCTGTCACCAGTCCGGTCTGGGAGTCGTCCATGTTTTTGTGTTAGAACTCAAACCCTTTCACACTGTGTTTTCAGTTCATGAAAAATAATTATATCCTTTTTGATCGCCTGAAAACACCTTCTTCAGCGTTTGGTTGTACTTAGCGCCACCCTCTCTTGTCACTTCTGGTTTGCAAAGAGACAATATAGTGAATAAATATATACCAAGATGGCGAAGGCCAAAATTCCCAACTCGAGGCTTCAAAACAATAGTCCACAAATCAATGGGTGACGTCACAGTGACTATGTCCTCTTCTTATATGCAGTCAGTGGTTGCTACCAACAGGAGTTTTCAGTTATCTGACAGATGACCAGGTGTCACTTCAATCCCAACTATCCAATAAACAGTGAAAAAAAGTATGATTTTTCTCAATCCATATAAGCACTCGATCATCCTTTGGGGATAACTGAGGGCAGTTTTGTTGAAACTAGATAAAAGTAATACTCAAAAGCAGATCCATGTGTACATGACTGTGATTTCACACATTATAATCTGGATTCACCAATTCAACCTTAGGATAGTGCTTTATGGTAACCACAGATAAAATGTACATTTCTAAAGTGGGTGATTCCTTTTAGTGACTTTTTGAAAAATTACCCCAAAAGGGACCTTTCAGCTCATATTATACCACTGGTTCTTTTGTCTAATGTGACATTTTAATGTATGTAAATGGGGTCGATTAAGTGGTGACCATATTGGTGACTGGTCAATTTAATCCATCCATTATCAAAAGCTGAAAGATCTGATTAGACACATTTAATTAGAAATAATACAAACAGAAATACGCATAAGCAATTCATTTACACACAAACAAAGAATGCTGCTCACATGAAACAAAAAAATGACAATGGACATTTCAAAATATACTATATGTATATGTGTAAAGACAACTAATACAGTAAATTATAATGTTACTGTATGACAAAGAAAAACTGAATATATTTGTTGAGACATGTTTCTCCCAATGTTGTTGGAGTATTAATGTAACATAGATACATTAATGTGAAAATGATCTAGTGGAGAAGCATTTCTGTGTGTTTGTACATTGGTTTTGTTTTGCACACTTCACGTCTATGAGAGATGAAGCCTCTCATCTTCTGTTTTTACAATTTATGTCATTGTCTGTACACACACACACACACACACACACACACACACACACACACACACACACACACACACACACACACACACACACAGAGTAACAGTAGAGTCTGCAAGCCAGATGCTTGGTTTCATTTTTATCCTCCTGTGCTCCGTCTCCTTCAGTTTGGCAGAACATTATAGAAAGCTGTGATGGTTTGTGCCCATGTGAGAAAGGGAGGAGGTGTGAGAGGAAGTATACTTTGATTTTTCATTGTCTTTTAATTGAACAAGATTATTACAAAGAACCAACAAATGTGAGTCATGAGGACTGCAGAGACAGTGACAAAAAAGTACTTTTACATTTCTT
The DNA here is from genome assembly GCA_947000775.1 of Pterois miles. NCBI lineage: Eukaryota > Metazoa > Chordata > Actinopteri > Perciformes > Scorpaenidae > Pterois > Pterois miles. Next base: position 15,364,185 of record CAMQGK010000144.1, on the reverse strand, counting down.
GCCTACTGCTCTTTTGGCCTGAAGTAATGTTTAACTTAATCACTTTGATTTTATTTCCACATTCTTAGATCAATAATTATTATTTAAAAGCTGCATCCTAGACACTTCGGGAAGACAGTGTAATAAGTCTTCCTGACGTCTCTCGGGTGAATATTTAATTACTTGTAAAAGTAAGTGGAAACCTCATTTTGTAATGAAAGTAAATCATGGGGCTGAAATCAAGCTTTCAGAAAGCCTAGCAATGTATTTAACAGGCATGTGTTGTAAAGGATGTGCATTATTGTAAAGCACTGTGAAGTCTTTCAGTTTCTAAGTCACGCAAATCATCTCAGTCCATATCTTCCTTCAAAGACTGTCGCTGTGTTTCCATTGACTTATTTTATGCACATTTTGAAGTATCACATTAGAAAAGCTGTATGGAAACTGCAAAATTGGATTCAGTTTTGTCTTTTCAAAATAACTTCCATTTTCACAGGAAGGTAGGTTTAGGCAGCACAACCACTTAGGTACGGTTAAGAAACGATAGTGGTTGACGTTAACTTCACTGACTGAGGACTCACCTGACTAGCGACTCATGGGACTGACGATACCGATGAATCACGTGACAAAATAAGTCAGTTTTACTGTTAGTTTCACACCAGACACGAGCACCAGTCTCCTGGTTGAAAATCTTGTCTCCTGCCTGCCCTGACCAGACTCTTATGCTATTAATACTGCGTCACTTGCTCCGACCATCAAATCACACTGCGGGTGGGTTTACATTGAAGTTAGTTGAACGCCTGGTTTGTCACATACTGTTGCTAAAGGGTGTCTCTGTGCGTTGGTTGCCGATGCAGAGGAGCAATGACTAATCGGCAGTATTTGACTAGTTGGGAGTGAAACTGGGTTGTTTTTACCTTTGTCAAAAAGAGTTGATGCAGTAAATGGATTATGGAAAGGCCTTTAAATTCTGACATAGTGAACATTTACTGATGTTTCGGCTGTTGTCGTCTTCTCGGATATTCCCATAACACACCGATGCTTGTCTTTGTCTCTGAACTGCATAGAATATGGCCAATACAAGCTGACATGAAAGATCAATTAATCCTTGCCCAACTGAAACAGATTCCTGCAGACCTCTCTCCATTTTTCTCTCGTAGGCCAAGCCAACTTGTTTTGTTTCCAGTTTGCAACCTCTACTTTTTCTACTCTGTTTGCTAGCGGATTACAGCCATGCGTAGCCAATAGCGCCAACGCTGTAGCCGAGTTTATTCACTCCAAACCAGTTGAAGGAAACACGCCTAATTCACATTTATTTTTTGGGGAACATTTCAAAAGTCAGCACAATTGAATGAAAACACATTTCATATCACTTCTCGTCTGTAGCTGTGTTGGTGAGATAGAGCGGGACTAAACATCTGCAGTTTTGCTGGAGAGATCTTGTCAACCAATATCCAGAGGAAATGATTTTCAAAAACCCAGTGTTTTAGTAGCCTTTCATCAGAATGTCTTTACAGTACTGATTGTCACTCATTTATTGAGGAATCACATGTCACTCTGATGTAAGCTGTGTTCAACAATTCAGTGTTTATCAGTTCAGTCTTTGTGGTAAAACCGTTCTGCTCAATTCAAAGAACGACATGCTGTGTTGCCTTAATATGGTATTTAGTTGGCTTCTGGTGCCTGTCAGATTATCAGACAAGGGGGCAAATACTGTATGTACGGATTGTGATAGTCTGTGAATGCAAAACTGGTGGAACAGTCAGTGATAAAAGTATTCTCCAACAGTAGAGTTGGACAGGGTGGACAGTTTGACCTCATCCAGTTCAGGGATGTCACAATTACCGATACCTCAGTACCAAGTCTATGCCAAAATTCTGAAATCGTGACGGTGCTCATTTTTTTCTACAGTATCGCAGGTACCGTGGCTACTGTCAGGGCTTGAGCCCAATGTCATCCCATTGTCCCGGGTACGAAAAAAAAGTAATAAACTCACTATCGACATGTCCAGGGGACGCACCCTGTTTTTTCCTTGAAAATGCTACATAGCGAACAACAAATCTGTGTTGAAATCGGCAGGATGAGAGGTGGATAACGTTAGCTGTTAGCTCCGTGCAGGATTGTATGCTTTCATCTGCTAACAGCTAATGTTAACTTGCTCTTGTCCACTCAATTCTGACACAAGAGGGGCCATTGTTTTCCATTATTATGCATTCAGGCTCCATTCAGTTCGCAAGAAACTTGAGGAAATACGGTTGTTTGAAGGAGATGTTTTCACAGCAATATAAAATAGAGAATAGAGAGGGAACTGTGACTTGTTTAACTTCCTAACAAAACCCAGTATCTACAAGGTAATAAAGGCGTGGATATTGAAGTACATGGGATTTATTGTTTTACTTTAGTTGTTTCACCATGGTACCAAATTGGAATTGAGAATCATGGATTTTTACTGATACTGATATTGAATACAAAATTTCTGGTATCTTGACATCCTAATCCAGTTTGCCCAGAATTGCCAAACCTGTTCATCATCATTCATCATCAGGTCATCTTGTTAACTCAGGTAGAATGTCAGCGATATACCATAACTGCAGTCCGTTTACCATTTGTCTGTATGGTCAGAGTGGTTGGTTCTGATAAGGTCGTTCAGCATACGGCTGTACAGTTGTTCATGTATCTTACGAAAGAGTTATTCGTCTTTTTTCATTTGTTTTTCTACAAATGTCCAGTGACACGCATCAATCTCTGCTCGTTACATGCATACAGTCTTTTCAAAATGAATTTCCATCTTCACAGGAAACTATTTGGTTGGGTTTAGGCAACAAAATGACTTGGTTAGGTTTAGGAAAAGATTGTAGTTTGACTTAAAATAACTCAGTAGTAACTTAGAGTAGCGTTACATAGGTATGTTACTTGCGTGACAAATCAACTTCTGATTCACAGGGGTCTCAAATGCCGGTCTCCTGGGCGAAAGCCTGGTATTTTTTGACCCACTCACCCACCCCGACCTCCTCCTTCTGCGGTGTCTGCCACTCTTTATACTTCCTAGTTCATAATTACATTGTTGATTGATTGATTTTATGGGATATTTATGAATTACAGTGCATTATTTTTCTTAGGTTTGCTACTCACAGTGTTTGAGAACAGCCTGAGCTGCTGAATGGAGGTTGTCATCATAGATGAAATACTGTATGATATGTTCAGGTCTTATGTGCAGACAGTACAAATGCCAGTGTTAAAGCAAGTTGATATTAAAGACAATGGCATCGACGACTTGACTAATAACTTTTTAAATTGGAAAATTTAAAAAAATTGGAAATCAGTACTGTAAAAAATCTCTATCCAAAATAAAAGCAACATCTGCATCAAAGGGTAAATTTAGCAAAAGGCACACAAAAGCTGTGTACGTAAAAAGCAAATTTGCCAGGTATAGTGCCCAGTTGTTTAAAACTACCTGTGCAGTCTGTCAGTTTCAAGTGCAGTGTGTGTTCAAAGTGTGTGTGTGTGTGTGTGTGTGTGTGTGTGTGTGTGTGTGTGTGCGTGTGTGTGTCTAAAACCTGCATGACAGGTTGTATCAATGCTGCAGAGAGCAGTTTGTCAGTCTCCAGACGCCACAATGTGAGTTTTGTCAGAGCCTTATAGTAAGATTTGACCCTTATTCTGATGTTTTTCACATTATATAGCAGTGATTAAACAAAGACAATATCATGTTCAACATCAATGTACAGTTATTCATTTCAGTATTTGATTCATGTTATTCTCAGCTGACAGAGAGAAATATTAAGCACTATATTTTTTGGACTCATCTATGCGCTGTGTGGTCTACCTGTCTGGGCCTGCTTTTAGCATTAAATAATGAATTCCTCTAGGTTTTTTGGTGTGTTTGTTGTCAACGCTATTAAGGGCCATCTGCTCTCGTTGAAGTTCTCAACAGGCTTATCTTAATTAGTTGTCCTCTTTTTGTGTGTGTTGACATTTGGCAGTGGATTCAGAGTTGCATGTTTTGCTTTTCACCAGAGAAGAAATATGATGGGTGAAGGCTTCGCAGTGGTTTCCCTCAAATTAATGATGTTGTTCCCTGAGGCAGTATTGATGAAGACGGGCAAAGAGTTAGTGACATTTGAAAGATCTGTTTTTGTGCCCTGGTCTATAATGTAAATAGTTCAGTGAACTTCTGACCTTTGCTCTGATTGCCTCCATCCCTTTGCATCACTTCTGTTTTTTTTTTTCTTTTAAAGCTACCACGAGGAATTTTCATTTTTGTTGTTATATTTTGGCAGTCCCTGTGGATAAAAGCGGTAGTGTTTGAGTACATACTCCCCAGCCCGTTCTCATTCCCAGGGTGTCAAATACTGACGCATGTACCACGCTTTCCATTAACAACAATGAAAATCCATCCACATCAATATTAAAGACTCTGTGTACGCTCCAAAGTGCACCAGGAGTGTGGAGACATAGCTTTAAGAGCAAAAAGACATCCCGGAGACCGCTGTTGGTGTCCTGTGAATCATGTTACAATCAGCTGTTCGCTGTGTCCCGTGTGGATAATGTTCAATGTAGGGGTGGGGCAGTTCATAAAATTCACGGTTTGGTTTGGTACATTTACGGTACGGCAAGGAGGCCAATGTCCAATTTCATTTCAACACGCATTTCATTTATTTGGCAAAATATGTCAACAACTGTTTGTCTTCACATTAGTAGTCTAACATTAGGAACAAAACACTTCTTCATTGTCACATCTTATGGCTGGACTTCTTATCTAGAAGAAAAGTGCCACTGTGTAATTTAAAAAGAATTAATAAATAAAAACAAATCACCAACAAAAATGTCAGCCTCAGGTCAGTAAGCACTAGAGCTTTTTTAAACAACAGAAACATCTACTAGGCCTGCACCATATGAGGAAAATCTGCCATGTGTGATAACACTGCTCAATATTCCAATGATGATATGACTTATGATAAATACACAAATATTGAAGCGTTCATATTAACTATACTTATGTCAGCCTGGTTGTCTTTAAATTCAGAACCAGATTAAAATTTAATATTTAAATACAACTAGGACATGTTGTTTCTAGAGCAGCGACAGTAATGTTTACAACAGCAAAGTCACCATATAAACTAATTAATATCTCACTTTAAACAATCCAACATCCAACACAACAATAAACTAAATCATATTCCTGAGGGAAGTTTATAAAGACTGAAGAACACCAACATCAGACAGTATCAGTCCTTCCTCCTGTCCTCTGTCCTCCTGTCCTCTGTCCTCCTGTCCTCTGTCCTCCTGTCCTCTGTCCTCCTGTCCTCTGTCCTCCTCTCTCTGCTGATATGAACCACTACAGGTCCCACTAATAGAGGAGCTGCTTTGTCTCAGCCAGCTGATGAGTTTACTGCTAAGATACATGGCAAACTAACCTAAACAGTCAGACTGCAGAGCCTACTGCCAGCTTTAGTTTCAGCTTGTGTAGCAGGGGATACGTTGCTCCTAAACTTTATGAGGATAATATATTAATAACACGGAGGCTCCATAGTCCGGACCCTTGTCAATAACAGCGCATCACCACTTCACTGCTACTGTTCCACCCTTCACAATAAACTCCCTGAACACAACCACTGAACACTGCTGACTAGAAGGAGCTAAAGTCATTTACTTACACGTGTTTACTATTCGCTGTTAGCTGGTGAACTAACGTGCGGTGGCGAGTTAACAGCTGTGGTAGTGTAAACACAGTGGCTGTATTGAGAGACATGCGCAGTAAAAGCTGGTTTGCCCTCGTTGAAATTGAGCCAATCACAACGCACAACCATGTGTTATACCTCATACACCTGTCCGCCATGCCCCAGCCTCTTTCCATAGGCCTTGATTTCTAGTGTGACAATAAACGCGATGAAAAAAATACACAATCGGCCTCATAACCTATTTCAAATGAACCGAACGATACATACACGAACCAAACCGTGACTAGCAAACTGTTTCGGTTTTTTACCCGAACCATTCCCATCCCTAGTTCAATGTCATTTTCACTGTACAAATGTAGCAGTTATAAGCCCAGACATTTTTTCCTATAGCAATTTAGTTGCCTTAATCAAAGCAGTTCTTTTTGTTTACAACCTAAAGTAAACAATTAGGCTGCATGGCGACGGTGTTATGTGGAAGTTCTTCTCACTGCTGTGGCCGCTTTGGTCAGAGTGATAAGTGAGTAATTTCTCTCATAATTGATGTCGAGTGTTTTCAAATGAACTCAGATTTCCTGTTAATAAACAAACAAGCTGTAACGAGATAAAGATACAGGTTAACATCTGTCACACTCAGATTAAAGAGGCTGCGGTGATCACTGTGGCTCTGATGGAGGATGAGATGACTGAAGAAACACACTGACTGTTTTGTTTGCAGTGGCACTCTCTACAATGAGACTGTAAGATGTAGTGCTTGCAGGGAATCTGCTGTAAAGCCAGCGCTATATACAACACTTATCTACAGTGATGTTGGCTGGGCGAACAATGACTTTCACAATATAGCACGTAAATAAATAGTGGAACCAGAGTGGAGCTGCCTTGAGAATAAGTTATTATCATTTACAGTATGTACCTACTAATTTTGTTATGTAATAGTTATACTAGGTGTGAAGTTCTCTAAGGTTTTCTTTATTCTCACTGCAGTGATAATGTCATCACACTGCTGTAGAGTGCAGTGTTGTCAGACACACTGCACACAAACACCCTATTACTGTAATATATTGAGGATATTCAGGCATTCTAACACGTTAAGTCCGTCCTCCATAAATGGACTAATTCCATCCCAGATGAAAAATAAAGAACATACAGCTACAACAAGAGGTAACTGGCTCTGGATTGTATTTCTAGAAAGCTCAAAAGATGCAAAGAACATCAATCTGAAAATCAAAAATCTTGTAGAAACCAAAACAGATACACAGACTTGACCTAAATAAAGTCACCTGGCCGGCCCAGATGTTCCAGATTCTAATAATGAGAGAGCTTGTGCAGCAGAAAAAGCTTTTTTTTTTCTTTCCCAAAAAGCAAAGCATGTTACTAGAAATTATGAGTTTCCACACTGAAACTTGACAGCAGGCTACCAGTTGTGGATAATATAATTTCAGCTGGCATCACCATATTTCCATAGCATTGGTTAAAAGTAGCACCACTGCAATCCCGTACATGATATACTGATCACTCTTCGTCAGCGGTTCTGTCACTCATTTGCTGCAGTAAGCTACTTCCGATGACTAATCATCCTCTTGACACTACCTCAAACACTGCATGTTTCCACAATAAATAGATGTTTAAACCAGTGGGCAACTCCAGGTTTGAAAAGTGAAGTCAATGTGGAAGTGCCTTATACTTGCATTGTTTCTAATAGCCAGCAGGGGGCGACTCCTCTGGTTGCAACAAAAAGTCTAATTATATAGAAGTCTATGAGAAAATGAGCCTACTTCTCACTTTATTTATTACTTCAGTAAACATTGTAAAGTTTATGGTCTCAACCGCTAGGTTCAAGTCTTCTTTGATACAGCATGATGTTCATTTAGTAAATTATGCTCCCATTTAGAGTCAAATAGGTAATAAAGCATGGTATGCTTCAGGGCATGGCTACTTTGTGATTGACACAGCATTGTCTGGTTTGTCAGTTGTCCATGTTTTCATCTTAGAAATGTCACCGTTTCACTGTGTTTTCTGTTCATGAAAGATAATTGTAACATTTGTGGTCACCTAAAAATGTCTTTGGACATATTTTGTGGAAGAAGCATTAAGAAAAGGCAGAATATTTATGTTTTTTTTTACAATAGCTGAAGAAAATACAATCGTCTCTCAATGTTCAGTCACTCGCTGTCCGGGATCACAAGTGTTAGTTGAGAAAGTTAACGTTAACAAACGGGGCCAGATTAAATCCAATGCTGCTGACAGACTAATAACGTTACTTTAGGATGAGAGGACAACTGGCTCGTTAGCTAGCTAGCTAGGTTGTCCGGAGACATTATTTATAGACATTATTTTCTGTGACTATGTTGCATGAAAGCATGGCAGAATTAGCAAGCTAGCTAAGTAGCCAGCTGTCCGACCAGCGGGCCGGTGACCAATGGCAGCGCTGTTAAGACCAACTAAGGGCGTATAAATCTTTGGATGCCTATAGTTAACAATCCTGCAGTCAAAAAGAGAGCTGTACAATGTCGCCAAAGGATTTCATAGATAGAGAGGAAATATTACTAATAGTTTGGCCTTCTGCTAACTGCAGCTGTGAGCCCCTGACAGTGATTAGCAAAAGGCCAAACTATTAGTAATGTTTTCTCTATCTCTGAGACACTTTGGCAAAATTGTAGCTTGCTAGAGCCTCAAATCATCGCTTGTCATCTCAAATATACGTGATATCATTTTTGGAACCCAACAATACAGCAAGATGACATTTTAGATGTGTAACTTTAGCCGACTATTCTCAGGCGCTTCATGTTTGCCTTCCTTTGTTTTGCCTCCAGCTAACACTGTGACGTAATCATGGCGTCGGCTGTAAAAGGATCTCAGCATTCGGTTGTTCTTAGCTCCACCCTCTTGTGTCATCTCTGGTTGCAAATAACCAAGATGGGGATTGATAAAATGCCAAATGTGAATTCAAAATGGCAGTCCACAAACCAATGGGTGATGGCACAATGACTTTGGTGCCTTCACATGGGGTCGTGTTTACCATGTTTATATGTTAGGCCCATATGAACGTCCCGCTCATGCCATATCACGACCTCGTGAGTGGAAAGTTGCTGAAAGCTCAGAGTACTTGTGACGTGTTCGTTGACATTGTGAGAACTGGTGGAGGCCATGGAAGTTCATTTTTTGGTGCATAATAAGTTAATATTGTATAGTATATTGTAATTTTAGTAATACGTTGTTTTTCTTGGTAATTTTATAATGTCTGAGGAAAATGTTGATATTCTCAACAGTCATTATGTCATTATGCATTTCCGGCATTATGTTCCCACTTGTTAGCTTGCTAAATTGTTAGCCTCTGTGGCTTGCTGTTGCTTAGCAGCGGCGTAGCAGCGACGTAACCACTTGAACACCAAGCAGACCGTTTTCATGACTTTCCATTTCGTAAACATGGCAAACCACTGTGTCCACTTCAGTCTATAGTTTTAACATTAAGAAGGTTGTGAGCCTTTATTGCGAAACAAGAATGGGAAGTGGTGACTTCTCAGGCTAGTTTACAATTTTATAACATTGAGTAAGATAAGGGCTACATGTCACGTATCTCACATTTGTTGCTGTCAGTCTTTGTTTTCCCAGGAACACTTTCCTGTTAGAGGTCTGCTTTTATACTTTCTCCTGAATGATCCCAGAGTAACTGTGCTATAAAAGTTTAAAAACATCCATTGTATAAAGCTTGGACATTTTAAAGACAAAGGGAATCACTGGCCCCAGACAGACACACCATTATGTATGCATCCATCACGACGTCTGTCTGCGCCAATTTTAAAGAGAAAGACGGTGGAGATAAACTATAGAGGGAGGTAGAAAAGGACAGAGAGGTGACAAGAAAGATATCAGAGTAGGGAAAGCAAACGAAAAGATCTGGAGATGAAAGAAAAGGGAGAGAAATCAAAAAGAAAAAAAGATGTGGAGAAAGAGAGACAGACATAAAGAAAAGGAAAATAGGACAAAAAGTATCATTGTCATGTCAAGGCAGTCAACTGGACAGGAAATGATGATGCAATAAGAGGATGTCATCATGTCTTTGGCATTAAGTGCCTCACCGAGACATCAGACAACTTCTATTTACATATCGAGAGCGAGATTTTCTTTCAGTCGTCACCCCTTTTCTCTCTCTCTTTTCCTCTTTTTTTATCTTCTTTCTGCCTCCACTTTCTCTCTCTCTCTGTTACTCTGCCACTTAATTGGTGCTTATGCATTAATGAATGCAGATCGATCGAGGCCTGACACGATGTGCAGCCCTATTATCATGCTTTTATATTTATGGTTGGTAATTGTAAGAGTGTAGTTGTGTGTGTGTGTGTGTGTGTGCCAGAGAGAGAGAGAGAAAGAGAGAGAGAGAGAGAGAGAGAGAGAGAGAGAGAGAGAGAGAGAGAGAGAGCGATTTGTGTGTGGTGACTACAGTCTCATCCTTCCAAAGCCACTGTCACAGCTTTATTAGAGCGATACATCACTGGCACCGACTACACACTGACCCAGTGTGGACCCTTGTGTGTATGTGTGTGTGTGTGTGTGTGTGTGTTTGTGTGAGAGAGAGATTTTTGAATCCTTTTCAGACTTGGACTGTTTTCTGTAAAAGCTCTGCCAATGTTACATGTTGACAAGTGTCATTTTGGCAATTCACTTAGATATGAATAAAAACTGTCACACTGCCAGTAAAATCAGATGCAAGATTATGGGATCTAATCTGGAGGTACAAATTCATAAATGCTACAGTTTGATCACGGCGATCAGTTTTGAGGCAGCAGCTTTGGCTCTAAAGAATGTCTTGTGAGCGACTCTACTTTTGTGGAAACAATGACTGGACTCTGGTGCGATGCTTAAATAAGAAGAACTGCTCTTCTTGCTCCTTGCACCAGGGCATCTTAGTGGGATGTTGCAGTAAACAATCTTTTGTCATTTAAATAGGGCTGTTGAAGTTAATGTGATAATAAGGTGTTAACACAAGTTTATTTTAGCGCCACCAGTTTCTTTAACACATTAACAACACACAACTTTTTAGGTAGTAGCAGGCTCAGTTTTAAAGCGAGAGCGAACCTATAAAACCTAAGGAATCCACTGGTACTAACCATGTCTTATTAGCTTGTTGTGGTAGTGGGTTAATAACGCTCCAGACTTATACAAAATTTTGGTGAGGAAAAACTGGCATGGCCATTTCCAAAGGGATTGCTTGACCTCTGACCTCAAGATAAAGATGTGAATGTAAATGGGTTCTCTGGGTAGTCTCCCCTTTACAGACATGCCCACTTTATGATAATCACATGCAGTTTGGGGCAAGTCATAGTCAAGTCAGCACACTGACACACTGACAGCTGTTGATGCCTGTTGGGCTGCAGTTTACCATGTTATGATTTGAGCAAATGTTTTATGCTAAATGCAGTACCTGTGAGGGTTTCTGGACAATATTTATCATTGTTTTGTTTTGTTAATTGATTTCCAGTAATAAATAGACATACATTTGCATAAAGCAGTATATTTGCCCACTTCCATGTTGATAAGAGTATTAAATACTGGATAAACCTCCCTTTAGGGTGCATTTGAACAGATTAAAAAAATGTGTGATTAATTTGTGATTTATCACAATTAACTATGGATTATCATGCGATTTATTGCCCTAAATATTTTAATTGATTGACAGCCCTACTTTTATATACCGTATTTTTCGCACTATAAGGCGCACTTAAAATCGCCCATCTGTTTAACTCAGACACTGATGATGAAAGATTTGATGGATTTGTGGAAGAGGAATGAACTGAAAAGTGAGTGTATTGTTTTGTATTTCATGTGTTACAACTGAAAAATGTTGACAGTTATTGAAGTTATTGAGTTATTAAATGAACTGAATAAAGCTTGACTTATCTGACCATTTTGTTTCTCTTAATGCGCCATATAATCCAAAAGATAAGTTAATACATAAAGGCCAGCCAAAAATCACACAAGCGGTCCCATTCGGTTTTAAACGAGCCAACATGCAAAATTATTATTGCATGCATTATTTTAACAGACATCGCAGATTCTGGGTCTGATTGTAAGCAAGACAACAAGGGAGCGTATGTATAAATAACTGACTGAAAGAAAGAGAGATTATGTTGTGCATGGAGGACAAAAATATGTGGTAAGTGTGAGTTCCACATGACTGACTTGGGTGAATGGTTGGAAAGGTGAGAGGGCAGATTTGTCTGCATAGTCGGTGTGTGTTAGTGTGCACATCGGAGGGTAACAGAGTGATGTAGTGCTGCATGCTTTTCTCTGCCTGCCATCTCTGTCTCTGTTTGCAAGCATTACATGCACACTGGACAGGAACCACATCTCCCACCCCTCCTTCTCCCTATCTCCCTCTTCTTCCTGCCTTTCTCTCTCTCTCTATCTATTAGCCTAATTGATTCTGTTCCCCCGTCTCCTCTCCCCTCTCCCTTGCTTTTACGTCTATTTGATATTATGATCTGGAGGTTAATGAGGCTAACTTGAAGCCTTTGGTTGCACCTCTCCACATATGATGTCCTTTTTAGTGTCCGTCATCTCTGTTGCAAGAATGTTGCGCTCAGCTTGACATTTTGGGTGGGGGGAGGAAGCACTTGATATTTTTAGACTGGCCTCCTTTAAGTCTTTCCACTTGATTTGTTACAAGAAAGAGGTGGATTTTAAATGTTTGTACATTTATGTCTGAATCTGTTTTTGCTTAGTAGTTACTGTAACTATAGTAATGTGGCAGTCATCAAGAAAACTACTAAAGACTTTTAAGAGATTAGACAGACTTTTAATCATTTCAGTCACACCACAAAGCCTCCGTCTCTATCACATTTGCTACATTGCCCCTGAAAAGACTCCATGAAAGGGGTGTGTTGTTAGTTTTACGTTGTTATATATTAATTTCTGTCACTCGCCTCATTTTCGGTTATTGATGATGGGCTGCACAGCAGGATGGGATTCAAATCTTGTGTTTCGAATTTGTTGATGTGGTTTGTGCTCATCTCCTTCATTTACTTTTCGTTTCTGGTGTTTGTAAGCAATCAACATAGATCTTAATTAAATAGTGTTTTTACTGTAAGACGCTTCAATAATTATTGCAGTTACATTAAAACTGGTGCACCCTGCTGGTATAAACTAGACTCATGGTGGTTTTGCTGGTTTTAATGCTATCATTATCAGCTGAATTGTCCAGGGAAATTATCTGCAAAGATGTCAATATTGTGCATCCCACAATATATAGGAAAAGGTGATGAACCACTTTATTTTCATCACTTGTTTACACTGCAGTTGCTTCATCAAGATTGTCCACACGTAAGCATGTTCAGTAGGGGGCGGCAGTAGCTCAGTCCGCAGGGACTTGGTTTAGGAATCGGAGGGTCACCGGTTCAAGTCCCAACATGGACCAAGACCAACTGGTTGCTGGAGTGCAACTGGCAGTTTACCTCTTGGGCACTGCTGAGGTGCCCCTGAGCAAGGCACCAAACCCCCAACTGCTCGGGGCGCTTGTCAGGAGCAGCCCCCTCACTCTCCATTAATGCATGTATGTGTACTGTGTGAAATTAACACCAGAGTGTAAAAACTGAATTTCCCTACGGGGATTAATAAAGGTTCATCTTATCTTATCTTATCTTAAAGCTATTCCTTCAGTCTTGTATATTAAAATCTCATCGAACATTTTCATGTCGATGAATAATTTAAAAAAAAAAATAGTACATCCACAGAGGCTTTTAGAAAGATGCCACATAAAAGTATCGCTTTTCCTAAAAAAATAATTATTATGATTGTGAATTAATCATTTAAAAAATGAATGTTCTGTTTATCTCTGTAGTAGGGCTATAGCTACATGTTTCAAAATGACTTGACCACAAAAGATTCATCACTTGACATGACGGTCTGTCTGAGTCTCGCTCCACTCGCCCATAAAATATGCAAGTTGTGCAACGAACTGGCAACCACTTGTTGTGAAGTGAATGCGATGAAACGGGGGAGGGAGAGTGCAAGATCTATTGGCTGAATGTTATCAATGGCACCTTTAAATTCACTATAAAGCTGCTACAAGTATGCAGTTGGAAGCATGCCGGCTTTGGTGACCTGTCCTCACCCATAAGTAGTGTTTTATATATGGCTGTGACTAGCTGCTGGCTCCAGACTGCAGAGAGGGGACGACTATGGGTCAGAAGAGGGAGTACGAAACTGTCAGACTGAAAAGTGGAAGTTGTACGATGAGAGGAGTTATTCTCCCCACAGTACAAGTTGTGTTCAGGTCAGACAGCCAAAACAGTGTTCTCTCATCTCACGTCTCAAATGGCTACGGTACATAAACTGCATGCTGTACATGAATAGTACGTATATAATAAAAACATAATACAGCACAACATCTATTAAATTTGTTGCGGCTTTACCCACATTTATTTTTCCACGACCTGTGCTGTGTTTCCACCCTGATAATTTCAAAAATGTAAGTACAGTCTGAGTATTTTCATCAAATTCACAGACTGGCTGTTCAGAGTACCACACACACACATTCACACACACTTTGAGTCGCTATGTTCAGTTTGCTATTAAGAGGAGTGCTGGGCCAAGAGAGCTCTTGACTCTGACAGGCTCTCCATCTCCTGCATACACTCACACACATCCTCTCTCTCCTGACCATCAGGTAGAATGAGGTGGATAAGTGTATAATTATGGGATGTTTATGACCGTGCTCCATCACTTAGCAACAGTTTTACAATTACTTACTTCCAGGGGCTGCAGAAATATTTTTACATATTTAGAGCTCAGATGTGAATTTCTGTCTGAACTTGAAAATCGTGAATGCTGTGTAAATAATGTAAAGAGACAAATGGGTGAAGTCTGTGAAAGCATTGCTCCGGGATTCTAAAGTGTTTTAAATCACAGTCAGCTTTTTGTTGTCTTTTATAAAATGGTAAGAAGACTTTTGCACAAACTAGAAAGGACAAGAAGTGTTAAAACCCCGTTGTTGTCAGGCATATCTTGTTTATGTTTAATGGATGTGTATTGGGGGTTTGTAATGGCTGTGTCTTTATAAAGGTGACAGAGGTTGTTTGCTGTACCATAGTGTAGCGGTTATCACGTCTGCTTTACACGCAGAAGGTCCTGGGTTCGAGCCCCAGTGGAACCACGAGACCTTGGGGGCGGCAGTAGCTCAGTCTGTAGGGAGTTGGCTTGGGAACCGGAGGGTCACCGGTTCAAGTCCCGACATGGACCGAAAACTGAGTGTGAACTGGTAGCTGGAGAGGTGCCAGTTTACCTCTTGGGCACTGCCGAGGTGCCCCTGAGCAAGGCACCAAACCCCCAACTGCTCGGGGCGCTTGTCTGGAGCAGCCCCATCACTCTGACATCTCTCCATTAATGCATGTGTGTGTTTGTGTGCATGTACCATGTATAAGTTCAACAGAGTGTAAATTGAATTTCCCCACTGTGGGACTAATAAAGGTAGATCTTCTTCTTCTTCTTCTTCTTCTTCAATGTTAAAATAAATCACATAAATGTCCCACAAGCCAACAGGAAACAGTAGGATTACAGGTAGTGGACACAACATTATGAACACCTATACTGTCTAACGCAGTACATCCATCCATGTAAGCAATCCAATACAATGAGACTGTCCTCTCAAGAAGAATGACAGCAATACCCCAAAACTAACCTGACCTACCAGATGGTTTGCCGTCATTGGAAACTGCAAACTGCACTTTCAAAAAAATACTTGGCAGGTGACTGAATGAACCATCTGTCAATCAGACACTTGCCAGAGTCACTACTACTAAAAAATAAATACTCCTGTTCCGATATAGCTGATGCTATTACAGCTACGTTAACCTCTTTAGGAGGCCTTGATCAGAACAACTCGTCGTGTCGTCACCATGTCCATACTCTGGCTTGATTGACAAAAACACATAATTTAAAACCTTACAAGATGGATTTTTGTCGTGATATGTGATCCTGCGATTTTCACGTGATCTCATGACATCACGAGAATCCAGCTGCCGTGCAAGGTTTCCCAAAAATGCCATGAAGTGACAAAGTCTCAGAATTTATGATGAGAGCAAAGAGGGAAGTCATGTGATGTTATTATAGAGCACAGGGAGGTGGTCAGTGTGGATGGATTTGTCAGCAAAACAACAGGCCCGGGTCCGGATCTGAATTTACTTGACCTGGGCCCGGATCTGAGTACACTAGACCACAAAGTCCAGTTCATTTCATTAGTGGGAACACTGTGTACCGTACTCAGGCACAGTTTGGCGATCCTTGAAAAGGAGGTCTCGAGAAGGGTTCATGTGTACTCAGGTACGTTTTGCATCAGGTACCAAAACACATTAGTGGACCGATATTTACCAGTCGAGTTCCAGTCCGCGAGTAGTTTTGGGCAGGCTGTATGGAACAACACCGAGGGGAGACAATCGTACTCGGGCACGGTATGAAACAATAGTACCTAATATGAAAACACTCTTACGCACAGGAGATTACTGTTTGTTTCCCATTTGTTTTTTTACATGACCACATTACTAAACATAGCAAAGTGTTTATTATTTTAACCACGACAAAAAAAGTCCCCTAAACTTAACCTAGTACAGTAGTCATTTTAACCCAACCCCCCATGTTTCCTTGACCTTAAAGGGATAGTTTGGGTGTTCTGAACCGGGGTTGTATGAGGTACTTATCCATAGTAGGTGTATTACAGTAGTTGACTGTCGGCGCACCCTCGGTTTGGAGAAGCAGACAGGAGTACCGCCACCGGAGCAAAGCGATACAGTGCTGTGGACGGGGACAGTAAAAAAACATATCTTAGCCACCTAAAAGAAAGACCCACCTAAAAAAAAAAAAATCAATATCCGTTTAATTGTACGCTATATTTAAAATATTTTGACTTCTTTGTCTTCCCGTCAGACAGCCCTTTCCTTCTGGGGAACTGAAAATGAAACTTACCTATTCTCTCTCCAAAGCCAGAAGGCTCAGATGACAAAAACAGTTATGAATATGTTTCACTTTCACTAAAACACACTTTTTCTGCCATCCCCCTCTACACCACTGTACTGCTTTGCTCCAGTGCTGGTGCTCCTGTCTGTTTCTTGATGCTGGAGGTGTGCTGATCATCATACACTTACTCTGAATAAGTGCCTCATACCACCCCACCTAAACACACCCAGACTATCTCTTTAACTAAGCACTTATTTTAACCCAAACCGTGACCTTTCCATAAACTTAACAAAGTGTATTTTGTGCCTAAACTTAACCAACACCAATAACCTAACAATAACAATAGTCATCGTCACATCATAAGTTTTCAACATGATTTGTACCTGTATTTTGAAAGGCAAAGGTATATTATGTTGTCTGGTGTAACATCCAATTCAATAAGCAGAATACAACTTTAAATATTTAGACCTACAATTAGACAATTGAGACCAACTCAGCAGATTTAGTTGAATGACAGATATTTAAATTACTGCAAGTGCAGCACAAATTGTCAACTTTAACCTGGTTAATACACACTTACAACCACAATAAAAGCATAACAACACAATGACAGCAAAAGAAAGGGGATTCAAACTCAGTCTCTATGACGTCAACCCCCACCATTAAATTTTAAGATTTCAGTGTTAAAATCCCTTATTTTCCTTTGCAGGACATGCAGAGGAGCAGTGAAGTGCAAGTCTGTCCTACCACTGAAACAACGGTGGCTCGCCATCTTTGGATTGGATCACTTGTTGATCGCAACCCTGACCAAATGGAACAAAGATCAGGGCTCTCCTGAAACTTCTTAAATAGTAGCTACTCAGTAGCCCTCTATGCTGACAGCGTTACAATTGCTAAATGGCAAATGGACGGCATTTATAGCAGCAGGCTACTATGCAAAGTGCTGGCCCAGTGTGGATCGAACCGCCAGTCTTGCAATCGGACACTGAGCCACAGCGGCTCTTGCCGATAGAGACGTCAGATCAGAAAACTATTGTCGGTCTAGAGGGCATGGACAAACAACCCTTTATAAGTATTTTCATTGAACATCTTCAGTTCAGTGTATTCTGTTTCAGACACAACATAGTTGTCAGATTAGTGACTCCTCATAAATAGTTTGTGCTTTTTTGGCACTCTTTAACCATCTAATATCATTTATCACATTTAAAAAAGGAGTAGGAGCCTCAACTTACAAAGCTGGATGACATAATAGTTTTCATATTTTCCCTTTCTTGATGCTGTCGTACATTTCTCTTGTCTTATCAAGGTACAACGAGTTTGCTCTCAGGAAGGCAAGTAATCTCACAGGCTTTATAAAGTGTGATCCTGCATAAACAGACATTTCTTCAAAATTCATTTCAGTTAGTTTTAGTGCTGCATCGGTGCCAGGGGTGGCATAAAACCACTCCTTAGTGAAGCATGCGGGGGAAACAAATCCAGGGAGTGCTTGTGTTTCTGCTGTTTCTCAAAAGAGAAGTGATGAAAGCTGCTGTCTGGCGTGTGTGTCGGCTGGCCTGGGAAGGGAGGAGATGCGTCACTGACAGCTACTTCTCTTTGTAAGGAGAATATGTTATTCCCCATTGAAACATTTGTTGAGTCAGACACAGTGTGGGTTCGCTGTGTCTTTGTGTGTGTGTGTGTGTGTGGATGTCGCTGTATGTCATTGTTAAATCTTCTCTAAGTGGTAATTGAAAAAAGGGAAGCACACAATGTATATCCACTGATAATGTGCTGACTGCATAGCACAAAGCTGCTCCATGCAAATATAATATTCTGTTGTATTATTGTAACCACGTGTATTGCTGCATATTTCTTCATGTCATATGCAAGGATTTTTTTAAAATCTGAAAATGTGTCCCAACATTTGAAAAAAAAATGTAACAAATAATTTAATTTAATTATGACTCACTGAGTTTTATGTTACACGTGGCGCAAAGTGGCGCACAGCACAGTGCAGCTGTCATTTGTAGTTTCAGAGCGACACAGTTGTCAATTTCACACCCAGTGCAATCACACTTTAAGTTGCATCTGTCTGTGCACGTGTTGGTCTTAAAATGCGGTGTGGTCAGGTACTTTGTTGGCACATTGCTATCTTTCAGCAGATAGCGATTGTGACATTTGCCGTCTTCCTCCTCAGTTAAATGCAGTCGGCACAAGAGCAATGCTTTTATTCATGTTAAGGAAAACAAACAAAAAGGTGTTTTTAGGCTTAAGCAACAAAACTACAACTTCTTTAGGTTTAGGCAACAAAACTACAACTTCTGTAGGTTTAGGAAAAAAACTGCAGCTTCTTTAGGTTTAGGCAAAAAACTACAAATTCTTTAGGCTTAGGCAACAAAACTACAACTTCTGTAGGTTTAGGAAAAAAACTGCAGCTTCTTTAGGTTTAGGCAAAAAACTACAAATTCTTTAGGCTTAGGCAACAAAACTACAACTTCCGTAGGTTTAGGGAAAAAAACTGCAGATTCTTTAGGTTTAGGCAATAAAACTACAACTTCTTTAGGTTTAGGAAAAAAAAGCACACAATTAAGTTTCAGGAAAAACAAAGTGATTTGGGTTCAAATAAGTACGAACACAAAGACAACTAAACATTGTTGGTTCCACACAGTGAAATCCCTGTTTACTGTGTCCCATCCATTATCCCTAATCTTTGCGCCTTATAGACGTTCACTGGCGATACTACAGCGCCTCGCCTTCGTTTCTGTTCCTGTCATAATTATTTAATTCCTGGTTGCTTTCATGTTCTTTTATTCCTTCCTTCAGTGATATGTCATGTGAATTGATCATAAAACCTGCTAGTGTGTGTGGTAGGCCCCTAATGACCCACATCTATGTGGCTTATAGCGACTGATAATGTCTATTTAATACCCTGTCTACAGTCTAATGGGCTCAATATTACGTGATCCACACTATTAAAAGCCTTGGTTAAATCAATCAAAAGGACTACACAATGTTGCTTGTTGTTTAAGGACTCAATGAACTCATGTATTACTTTTCTTTGCATATGTGGAAAATGTCTGCCTCTCCTCCCTCCCTTTTCACTCTGTAAACTGTCCTCTTCCACTTCATCCAGGTGAGCCTGATGCACAACGGCTGGCCGGTGATTTCAGCATTTGCTGGCGACCAGGATGTGACGCGTGAGGCGGCCAGTAATGGTGTTCTGATCCAGATGGAGAAGGGAGACCGGGCCTACCTCAAACTGGAGAGAGGAAACCTAATGGGAGGATGGAAATACTCCACCTTCTCCGGCTTCCTGGTGTTCCCCATGTAGAGAAAGGGGCTGAGGAAGAGGAGGAGGAGGAGGAGGAGCAGGGGGTGGAAACGAATGAGGAGGAGCCGGTGGAAGATGGGAAGTGTGATGAAAAGCCAGAGGGGAAGAAGAGGGGCGTGGGAAAGAGAAAAGGATGTGAATGAGATGGAAGAAAAAAAAGAAGAGGGAAATGTGACAACAGACTCTGGGATGCAGCAGAGGGAGGAGGGAAGAGGAAGGATGAGAGATGTTAGAGAGATGTAACAGCACGATGATATGGCTTCTTCACTTCCCTTCCTCCTTTCATCCATCCTTTCATCCATCGTTTATCCTCTCTCCGTTTTCTCTGTGGCTCGACTGCAGCTTTGGACAGCCAAAACTTTTTTATTCTCTGCTGAAAGACGCAATTGATCATTTATATGTTCCAGAGTGTTCTAAAGCCCAAGTGTAATGCCCCCCCAACCCTCCCTTCCTCCACATTCATTCAATCATTAATTCATATATCTCTAGCAACATAAGCTTTGACGAATGTTTTCCCCACATCTCCCATTTACTGTGGCCATATTTGTATTTTTTTTTTTCTTCAGGCTTGATAAATTGCACAGATTTTGGATCATCCTTCAAAGCCAAACTAGATTTTTTTTATAGGGGAAACACTAAACTCTGATCACAAAATCGGGTGCTTCATGTACATTCCCTGTAAAGCTGTTTTATAGTTAACATAATAGTAATTACTGGCTTAAAAAAAAAAAAAAATCTCTGATACCAAGGCAGTTTGTTGTCTGGTGTCTACAAGATTTTAAATGAATACGCTACTAGCTAGTAGGGCTGGGACGATACACCTCCTACACCATCTCCTGATTCGCTCCTATCAACATACGTGGGTGCCGATTGGATATGTATTGCGATTTTTTAAGTTCTGCGATTTGATAAGATTTGTTTCGACTTTTGTTTAATTTATTTAACACTAGACCATGGGAAAAAGTTGAGTCCTACATCTTTGGAAAATATCTAAATTAATAAATTAAAGTATTTGATTTTCCTATCCTGAAGTTAAATATATCAGTAATTGTCAGCCTTTTTGTTCCAGCGACCCAAATATCAAAGAATAAATACATTTATTTCACAACATAGTGCTATTTTCTTTTTAATTTATAAGGGACAAATAATGTTTTATACTTCTGATGAATATAATCCAATCAATATTATTTCCATAAATGTATGTTGTATATACAGTTCCTTTTGTTAACACCTTATTTTGAAAACCGTACGTAGTCACACGTGTATACTTCTGCTAACTTCGCCAAGTATGTCCTAGCCCTCCTGTCAGCTCCGTCCCCTAATACATCCATGGTCAGCTCCATCGGTGCCGTTTGAATACATTTAACATAAATGTCAGTATATGGGTGCTCTACCAATGTAACTTTGGCTGATTTCACCACAGAGATGAGAGTAACAGCTGGCTTTTCCTGACAATGAGTGAAACCCAAATTGTTTCCATACTTTACTATATGTGTAGCGTGTTTAAAATGTGAGGATGCAGGTCGTATCCACGCAGACCCATCGACGTTTTCTACTTTCTCGCTGCAGCCAGGTGCGGTTTGTTTTGGTTGACGGATACGGAACTGATATGACGTATTCCCACCCCTACTAGCTAGCACAATCTTATATACACTATCAAAAATTTTCCATTTCCACTGAACTGAAAATGTCAAGTGTCAAGCATATTGGGAAGGTTAGGTAAACTGTTCAATGTAGATGTAATAAATCCCCATCTGGTCTCCAGCCACGTGAAGTGACTCTCTTGTGACTATATCTAAAGAACTAGTATTGATACAAGTCACACAGAAAGTATTGCTATACCTCGCTCCTTCTGTGTTTTTATCATCTCTCCGGCAGCCTCACAAACATTAGAATCAACCTCCATCTTGTCCTACCACCACCCCCCTCCCTCCATGACCGCTGCTGTATTTTCACATTTGTACCCCTCCCTCTTCAGGATCCTCTTCTCTCTTTGACTATGCTGTTTACCCACAAGTGCAGATTTCTCTCTTTTCCTTTTTTGTATACCCTTGTTATACTCTCACTCACCTCTCTGTCTTCCTTTCCTCAGCGGTCCATCCCCCTCTCCTTCCTCATGTCTGTACTTTATCTGCTGCTGTACTTGTTTGCCTCCCAGCACGGATCCTTCCTTGCTTTTCTTCAATGTTGGACTTTGGACACTGAAACCAACTTAAAACCACGAACTCTATCATATATATATATATATATATATATATATATATATATATATATATATATATATATACATACATTTACACAGTATATATACAAATGGATATATAAATATATCAAAATCTAAGCCAACATTTCTATTCTACTGGTATTATGATGATAATAATGATAATACTAATACTGAAAACTGAATCTGGTTGATGACTATAATATCTGTATTTCCGTACTTCAGTGTTATATAAAAGAAAAAAATATTCTACGAGAAACTTACTAGTGATTGTGTGTGGAAATCTGAGGCTGCCGTTTTGCTCTTCTGATTAAAAACATGCTTCTTGTTTTTGTTTTGGGTCAAACCAAGTTGTGGCTAAAACTACTTCTATAAAAAAAAGTACAGCTAAAAAGGACATTTATTTATCTATTTATTTATTTATTTTTATTATTATTATTATTATTATTATTATTATTATTATTATTATTATTATTATTATTATTATTATCAGTCAATCCAATCAATTTATCTACTGTTTTCTTATTTATTTGCTCCAATGAAATCAATAAAATTTAAATGGTACTTTTATTTTTGTTAAACCTACTTTCAGCCTGGCCTGGCAGTTTATTTTGTTGAAGCTAGCGTCAGAAACGTACACAGTCCCTGAAGCCTGTACTACGATGCAGGATTTGGGATTAGCGAGGTAACTTCAGGTTTAACGCCGGGTTTTCAGTCGTACCAGGGGCAGATCGCCATGGTAACTTATGCTGAACACCTAACCTGCACCGGAGCAGATTATGTTTGAGACAACTGATCAACATATAAAACCAATCAAAGCTTGGCGTGTGGATTGTAAGACAATATTAGGCAACACAATGAAAATCGTCGACAGTGTGAATGCAGAAACTAAAAGGTTTATAATATCACTGCCCCATCTAGAGCACGATAGATATAATTACATGCCTGTATTCCATTAAATTAACATTTACAGCGTGTATGACAATATTTTAGCCTCATTCTTAAAGGTGCAACCACGGCGGTGTGACACTTGGGAGCAAATAAAAAATAAATTGCTAAATGTCTGTCATACCTTCACAGTCCCACAGACTGTATGAATTGCCTTGCATTACTTCGCTACCGAAGTAATAAATGTATACCGTGGATGATTATAAGATATGAAAGTAAGCCTGCTTACCTCTTTGACTTATGTTTTTATAAATATATATTTTTAGGGCTGTCAAAGTTAACGCCATAAAAATACGTTTAGGAAAATTCATTTTACCACCACTCATTTTTTTTTTTATTTTTAATTTGTCACTTTTAAAAGTAGAGTGATGATACTGGTGTTGAAACTAGAAAGCCCAATCCATTGGTCATACTAGCTTGTCGCCAACGAGGCTAAATAACGCTCCAAACGTGGGCTAAATTTTGGCCATTTTCAAAGGGGTTCTTTGACCTGAAAATAGGTTCGATACATAACCGCTTTGTGATAATCCCAGGCAGTTTGAGGCAAGTCATAGGGTGCATCCCAAGTCTCTTAACTGCTTCCACGTTTCCCTCACTTTTCTTGCGTTTTATTCCCTCCCATCAGGGATGCACGGAGATGCATGGAAACCATGTGAGGACAGAGGAAATAAGCAAATATGTTTTTAGAGAATGAGACGTCATTTCCTCTGAAGCATCACGTGAAGTGACGTCTGTCAGTCAACTTTAATAGTGCTAGAGACTTTTAATGGAGTTTTTGTCTGAACTGTATTAATACTAATAAAGAGACAGTTATCTCTGGCGGAGCAGCAGTGTTTTCTCTCTGTAGCCTATTACCTGTTTAACAGCACATGAATAACAACCTGCAGTCTGTATTTTTACGGTGGACGGTGTCCTGCTTAGAGGCTCAGGAACCATCTCTACTGGCACATTTACATTATCCATTATTAGCGACTGAATTTATTGAGATTCTGATTGTGAATTCATTATTTAATAACCCCGAATATGACTATGGTGTCCTTTGAACACTGGACCTTATTTATTAGGCTGAATGTTTCTGGGAAAATTGAAATGATGTAACTCATATCAAACCCGATGCTCAGGAATTATCAGCCTCACATGTGTCCGATGGGAATGACGATTAATAATGCAAGAGGTGTTTGTTGCTTACAGACAGACCCTCTGACTCTGTCTGACTTTAATAGTGTCCTTAATAAAAGTTAATGGGGGAAATAACAGATCATGGAAAAAGAAATCTTTCTAATAAATACATGAAGTTGTTTCACATCCGTCTGTCGTGTTAAATAGCTCTGTCAATGCCAGACTGCTTCAGCCGCGGTGTGTGGAGGAGCAATATTGCAGCTCCTTCTGCTGCTATTCAGACCTATATTTACCACAGATTTCAACTAGATGGTGAATCAGAAAACAGATAAAATATAAAACTTTTAAGCTGTTATCTGTCTTTGCTCCGGTGTGAATCTCCAGTGATGTTGACGTGTTATCAGAACAGTCCGATAGGCAGCAGCGTCCAATCAGTAGCTGATATCCAGTAAGGGGGGGCTGCTCTCGAGTATCCTCGCTCCTCTTCAAGATGACCATTTTTATGCTAAATGTAGTCCCTGTGAGGGTTTCTGGACAATAGCGTCATAGTTTTGTGTTGTTAATTGATTTGCAATAATAAATATATACATACATTTGCATAAAGCAGCATATTTGCCCGCTCCAATGTTGATAAAATCGATTGACAGCCCTAATAGTTTTTATTTGCCCACAAGTCTTGCTTCCCAAAGGGAACAATAAGCATCTTCTACTCTAGTCTATAAACAACATATTCATTTAACAGAACACAGCAAGTAATTTTAGTCAGATCTGCTCATGCTTTTGATGGGACAGTGATATAAGTCTGTGAATTTATGCATGCACATGCAATGTGTTTAACTTCTTGGTGTTTGTCTAATATAATAGTTTGCTCTTGGTTTGTAAAATGTGCAGCTCTGCTGTTTGGTCATTTGCTGCAAACACCACCCCTTTTATGTGAGCGTGCTCATAGCCAGATTGAGTTGATAACCACAGTCGTAGGACCGCTTAGCAAGGTTGCGTTTGTTAGACTCAGATTAACCAGATAACGAGAGGATACCCCGGTTACGTTGAACTCGCTTCGTAGTACAGGCCTCAGGTTGTTGTGTGTAATGGTGGGTGGTGTTCACTATATGTCTTTCTTGTCATTGTCTCCTCCTTTCTCTCCATCGCAGTGGATTTTTACTCAATCACTTCTACACTGTATCTCTTCATCTCTTTCTCTCTAAATCCAATCGATTCTTTTGATTTCTTTGACTGTGTCCCTCTTTCTCTTCTTCTTATCCTGTTACATTTTCTCTCTCATGCTTCATTTTCAATTTGTTTACATTTTATTTTCTTTGGATGCTCATCCCTCTCTCTCTGTCTCTCCACTCTGTTGGTTTTTAAGGTTTTGTGGTTCGTTTCTCTCCAGACTCTAATGAGCTCCGGGGGGAAAATTAGTGCTGGAATAACAAGCAAACATCAATATCATCTCCTCTTTTCCTCCAGAACCCTCTTTCCTCGTTCCCTCCCTCCTAATGTTTTGGATTCTCCTTCCTGTCCTTCCTTTTTTACACATCTTCCTCTCAACAGGTACTCATACCTAAACGACAGAATAGGTAATTTGCCAATGACTCCCAACATGACTTTAGGAGAATAGTGACAGGCGCATGTTGTGAAATGGTCACTGTTTTAAACACATACTTAACATAACTACTTGATTAGGTTTAGGAAAAGATCATGGTTTGGGTTAAAAATAAGTTTGTTATGTAACTAGGGTTCCATCAGTAAAGTATGTTCTGTAAGTTAACTTACATAAGATGAACCTTTATTAATAAGATGAACCTTTATTAATCCCCGGAGGGAACGTACGTAAGTTAAAGCACTTCCTCATAATAACAACTATAAGCACTCCAGGTCGCCGCCTGACAATAGTATAATATGTATAATATATGGGTCAAAATAAAATGCTTATACAGACAAACTATAGGGCCGTTTTTTTTTTTATCTTTTATAATAACACAGAACTAATAATCACTGTAATGATGAATAATACCAACCTTATTCTGTCTTATTGACAAAATAAGAAACCAAAAAGATAACTATTTGTGCTCTTTTTATTCATTTATAGTAACGTCAGACACTCAATATAACCAACAGCTCCTGGCGATCTCCCTCTAGCCAGCTGCCTCTGATTTAAGTTTTTGTAGTGAAATGAGGAGGTACTCAGAAAAAGTGAAAAAAGTGCTATAGTTCAGCTCCAAACAGCATGCTGCATATCACCCCGGCTGGTTAGGACTTTCCAAAAGAAAATAATGCAAACTGATTTTTTTGCTCACGTCACAATGTGCACACAGCACCCCAATACACTAGACCTCTCTGTGTTTTAACATGACCGGGTAGCCTACTCTGTCAACGGACCTGCAACGCTCATCTCTGGTTTACTGTGTGAGTTTGGTTTCTATGGTGATTCTCGCAATATTCCATCGCTCATTGGGCATATTATTCGGCATATAAAAATGCACC
This sequence comes from Pterois miles, assembly GCA_947000775.1. Taxonomy (NCBI): domain Eukaryota; kingdom Metazoa; phylum Chordata; class Actinopteri; order Perciformes; family Scorpaenidae; genus Pterois; species Pterois miles. Next base: position 15,337,502 of record CAMQGK010000144.1, on the reverse strand, counting down.
TGCTGGTGCCTTGTTATTAATTTTTGTGTAAACAAAGCCTTTATTGTACTCATTACATTTCCTCTTGATGTTTTTTTTTTTTTGTGAAACCCCAACCTTAAAGTTCAAACTGTGCCTACGAGGAGGACGGTCTGCTTCTTCTCTCCAACACCTCCGCCCAGACCAGTCTTAATGGCTTTGCCTTTCTTCTGCATTCCCCTTTGCTCTTTCTTTGTTTTGACCCTTTTTTGTGCCATTTTTTTATAGGTCCAGGACAATAGGCTCATTCGAGATGAGCCAGGCCTTCACAGAATCAGTCACCAGCGATTGCTACACAAATGCATGCTGGTTAGATTTGTGTCTGATTTGATACCGACTTGCTCTGACGACATGCACACGTGGGCAATGGTAACCTCGAGAGATCAAGGCGGCCTCAAGTTTTAGAGCCAGGCGGCGCAGTTGCTCTCCACCGATTGCAAGACCCAGGGCATTATGGGAAATGCCTGGCTGTCACCTCATCAAAGAGCTGATTGGCTCTTAGTTTTGACAGCAAACACCACGTGTTGTAGAAAATCCAAACTTTCTGTGAAATTGTAATATTTAACGCTAGATTCTAGGTTATTAGTCTGATGTGTAATGAAGGTTTCATCTGTTCACAAACACATCTTGTGTGTTTCTGCCCCCTCCTGCTGCCGTCTGATCTCGTCTACTTTCCAAACGAGTCTACTCTCTCTAGAGGACATAAAAGATGTATCTGACATAAATGACTTAAGTGACTAGTTTTTTGTTGATATACTGATTGGCTGATTGAGTATTTGTTTCAACTCTAAGAGGACAATAGTTAAATTGTCAAAAGGAAAAGCAGAAGACACTTTTGTGAATCTGTTTCCAAGACGGTTGGTCAATACCTGAACAAACTGGCTAATGCTGATTTACGTGGTAGTAAATTGAAATTTTTTTAGATTAAGGTGTGCACACACTCAGTTGATGTTGACACAAATATTTCGTACACTTACGATAGTTTGGACATTAGGTCTTGATCAAGAGTACTCCAAGAGTTACAGTTACATTAGCATGACACATAATTCACCCAAAACAATTAAATCCTATCAATTAACAATATAATAAATAAATCTTACTCAGAGGTATATCTATGGGTTTTTACCCACTCTGTACTAGACAAAGATTTAAAGCTGTTTCTCACCAATGTGAAAATGTGGTGCAGGAATACAAAAAAATCTGCATGCAAATTTTGCGAATGACAAGTGTTCAAACCGGGTCTGTGCTCCATTTTAGTCAATGAGGTTCAATTTGGGTGTCCACTCCACACAACAACAACCTATTCACACAGAGAATGTCCAAGGGGCTAACGTTAACTACACAATACATAAACTACTTGGACCTCAAATTTAATGCTAACACTAACATTGGCAGTTGTGACTAGCCCCGTTCCGTGACCAATATATAACGTTAGCAAGTGCGCTTCAGCTACATTACCATCTTCATCGTATCATATATTGTCCTTTATTTGGTTGTTCAGGTAGTTGTTGCTGTTACTAGTGCAATAGTGGGTGTTGAGAAGGAAACGGCCCATTATTATAGAGATGCAAAGTCTCTCTTCTTCTGGTGGACCCCACGGGACAATATTTCAGAAAACTACAGCATGTACAGAGACAAATAATTGTAACTTTCTTGCAACTTGCAAAATTATCTTTTAAGTTGACAAACATCGTGTTTGGGCATTAGAGTAACAGAATATTGATTCATATATGATCAGCGCTGCCTAATTGGACCTTTTGATCGGTGTTTGCGAATGACTGACAGCTGCTCAGAGACGGCAAGGCTCCAGCTTGGCTGTGATTGGTTGTTTTTCTACGATCTGTAAACTCCTGTAGATGCCATTACGAGCACCGGAGGAAACCGGAGGACACAGAGATTACCACCTGATTACCTGTCTCATGCACTAATGTCAGGATATTGTGACCATTTTATAAAAACAACTTTTTTAATCATATGTGCTCCAATTCTACCGAATGCAGCTTTAACTCATTCGCAGCGTTACCTGTTAAGAATTTACAACCGTGTGGGTGCATGGGTGGAATGAATGGACAGAGTGTGTGTTTGTGTATGTGTGTTCATTTCCCTCACAGCAGCAGGTCCAAAGGCCTTGTCCTCCAACAGTAATCTGATTGTGGCAGAGTGAGGGAGACATAATTGCCTGCAGCAGGTCGCCACATAGCAAATAAAGTGTGTGTGGTGTCTGGCTCTCCTCTCCTCTTTCCTCTCCTCTCTCCTCTCAATGTCAAGAGAAAGCTGACAGTTGGGTCTGATGCAGCATTATATTTTCAGCTCTATGGAAATGTGCTCACACTTATTTACCGTTGCCAAGAGCACACACACTCACACTTCCTGCTGCCATACACACTTTGCCCTCTCACGCCAGCCAGATGGGCATGAGGGCAGATAGACAGTCAACAAGATGGACCAATAGAGAGCGAGTCAGACTGACATCTAGACGGAGAGAAAATAACAGACCAGCAATTCTTTTGTCCCGGTGACAGATAACCTTTGACCTCTACCCAACTCGCCCATTCCTCAGGTCACACACACTCACGCAAATGCAGACACATCCACGGTTGCTTGATCTCTACCATTTTTAGATCATCTGACACCGAGTCCCTAAGGCCCTCCCCTTCGTCTCCCCGCTTGTCACTCAAATGGCACTTTCAGACAGAAAGAGGCAAACATTCCTCAGGGTAAATGTTTCAATGCTTTGCTTTATGCATTTGTTTCAAAGTAAAGTGAAAACATCAAGTATGTATATGGACAGTGCCTCTTTCAAGAAGATAAGATAAGATAAGATAAGATATTAGAACTGGAAATCTTTGTAAAAACTACATATCCCATGTACAGTATTAGGCAAAACACATCAAAAGAACAATAGGCATATACTGAATTATCACATACTGCTGATTTTATGAGTCTCCATCTTTGTGTGTAAATGTTGGACTGTCTTATAATTTTTTTGCTCAGAAATCTATATTTTATTGAACCACCGGGAGAGACAGTCAACTGGCATGGCTTTAAACGAGGCAACGATTAGCTGGAGTCAACTTGCTGATTAGCACTGCCTGTAAGCGAAGACTTGTGATGGCGCAATATACCTGCGTGTTTTCGTGGACAAATGCTGCACCTCGTCATTCTACTGCCTCCTCTGACGGCTCTTGGATCCTCCTGAACTGTGTATCGTAAACTTTTCTTCCGAATACTAAACTGTTGCGTTTACTAAGGAATCTCTTCCATTACATGTGCACCAACGTAGATATTTTAGAAAGTTTTATATAATTTCTAAGATTTATAAGTTTATAAATCCAATGGTAGTGTAGTGGTAACCACTGTCACCTCACAGCGAGAGGGTCGGCTTGGGGAGTTTGCATGTTTTCCCCATGTTAGTGTGGGTTTTCTCCGGGTACTCCGGCTTCCTCCCACAGTCCAAAGACATGCAGGTTAGGTTAATTGATGACTATAAATCACCCGTAGGTGTGAATGTGAGTCTGAATGGTTGTCTGTCTCGATGTACCCTGCGATGGACTGGCGACCTGTCCAGAGTGCACCCTGCCTTCGCCTAACTGGGATTGATTACAGCCCCCCTGCGACCCCCAACGGGATAATGGAAGGATGAAACTACTGATAACAGTGCCTGTGAAAGATTTTATTGAAGGTTAATAGGTTATTGTGTTAAAGGTGACTTACTTGAATATTTTTTGTTTGAGTATATTTATTTCTTATATATTATTATTATATATTATATTATATTTATTATATATATATATATATATATATATATATATATATATATACTTTCCACTTTTTTGGGGAATACAAGTGTAGCTCATAGTGTATGAGTGTAGTAGCTCCACACTATTATTCATTGGTTATTTACTCTAGGTTGTCAGTGCATACATTCTCTGGTTATTATTGACAGTCATCTTGTGTTTATCCTTTATGTTCAAGCCTGTACTGATAACATCTACTGGAAGATTTTAGCCAGCTCACCAACAACCACTAAGAACTAAGAAGGATCCTGTTTAAAACTGAAATGATATCCCAGTCTTATATCAAGCTATCGAGTGAGTGGTGATGTGTGTTTCTGCAGAGACCCTGCCATCTGCCTGGATTTTCTCTTTTGTTTTAATTTTGCTTTACTTAGGACTCTTCTGGGTGTCTGCAAACAGCATTTGAGGCCCACATGGGGATGTAACACTCAGCAGCCAATAACAGCATACAGGGTGTGCAACCCATTCAGGTGGTCAGATACTACTGCTGTGTCACGCACCTTGGCTTCTGATACCAAGGCATACACGAAGCGTCCGTCTTTCACAGATGGGAATGAGTTGTGTTGTGTGCATGTGTTCCAGTGATCCCCCTGCTCCTCTCTGTACTGTGAGTGCAGCAATGATCAGTGTGTGTCTGTCCTTTAATGAAAGCAGCGTTGAGCTACAGCCAATAGACAGGAAGCCGGCATTCTAGCAAACTCTAGAAACTCGGCACCTTCCTGCAGGATTATGCGGACCTGTGCGGAGATGTGTGTTTTAGAACATAAAAAAAAATTATTTCCCCAATTTTTTGCTTTGTTCTCACTAACGCCGCTCTCTCTTTTAAGTCACTCGATAGCTTGCTCGACCATCGCTGCTCTCTCTGAGCTGTTACGTATTATAATACAACTAAGTAAATGTCATCATATCAAAATATGTCCCACATATAAGGATTACAAAATCAATACTGGATTTTGCCTCCTCAGGTGTTACCAATAATTTAATAATAGATTTTTTTGGTCTGGGCCCATAGGCTGTGCATAAAGTCATATCTCAAAACTGTGTAGTGACAGAGCCACAGCTGAAGTCGACTGAAATCAAAACATTGGCAACAATTTTTTTTTGTTTTGCCGTTTATTATGTGTCCCACAAAATATTACATCTGTGGCAACATTTTCCTAAAATAAAAGTGTTGGATATCTTGCGGCTGAGACTATGTGGCTGCATGACAGTTTCAACAAAACTCTCAACTGATAATGAAGGACTGCGCGACAGTGCATCCACTCACAGATGTTGTCATGAGTGGATTCATTTTACGGATATTTCATGACATTTTATATTCATGTTAAAAAAGAGTACCAAATCTGGATTCAAATTGAATACATTGGCAGCGTAATGTATAATTTAGCAGAGAAAAATGTGACACTCTTCTCTATATGTGGATGTCGTGTCGCAAGCGGATCCTGACTGTGTTGATTCTGTGTTATGAGCCGAGGCGATTGGGGAGTTCAGGTGAGAGACGCAGAACACAGAGTTACAGATAGACATAACAAAGAGCAAAGAAAAGACTATATGAACACTGACAGTGTTTCACCAATGATGTTCGGAGAGGAGCCGTATGTAGCAACAATTTTAAAAACTCTAAGGGCATCGTGTTTGTTTTTAATGATACAGAAGTTCTCACTCTTGACTCTGACTGAGCCACATCCTCCCTACGCACTCTGTCACAGATCTATCACATCTAGCCAGATATTGCTGTACAAATAAACTAAACCTATTGCCATGCATTAGAATTCTGTGTATTCCCTGCACATTATGCGGGCTAACATCAACAATAATTAATTAACATTTCCTGCAACACAATGAAAGACAGAATCGTGCAAATGATTTTCTGTTTACAGGGGACCGTACGGTGAACTGATTTTAGCACCGTGTGAATGTGTGAAACACCAAGACAGCTGTGACAACTGTGTTTGTGTGTCTGAACAGTGCAATCAATTGTGAGACACACACCATCTTTCTGATTCATCAATATGCTATTTGCCTCAGTTGGAATAAGTTATTTGATATGAAAGCACATGTGAGGACAAAATGACACTTAAGGGGCAGCACAGGCATTTTTAAAGCGATTCCTCGGCCACACCAGTGAATTTTACCTTCCAACAAGTATTAACAGTGCAGCCAAAGCCTGATGTGCTCAAGTTTATGCCTTAGAGCAGTAGAACCCCACTGTTATCCGAAAACTATTGCAGTTACACACAAATGAGCAGGGCCCCGTTTCCAGATAATGATCATCTCTAAGAGTGTTTTCTAAAATTCGTACATGCACTTCCCACTTCAGAGCGAGAGCACGAGCAGGCCGTTGAGAGCTTCTTAATGTCGACTGACTGTGGTGCTGAAGATGATGCTGAGTACACTTTAAAGCTACTTTGAATGTGTAACTGACTTTAAGCTACAGTATATAATGAAAATACATGCATCACAGAGTGTTTCAAACCACACCAAGAAATGTTTTATACTTGGCAAACACGATAGCCTACGCACCATAAATAAAGAGAAAAGGCACAATAAAGAACATGAACATACTGGCATTTAATCCAGAAGAGGGAAAGGAGGACAATGCTGAAACAGAAACTGGCAAAACAATTCAGCAAAAACTCCCAACTTGTCAAATACCACCGATTATGCAGAGCCCGTCGGCATCGGACACGTATGGAGGAACCTTTTAGCGACAGTATGTGACAAACCGGGCTTTTCAACTCCAATGTAATCCCACCTGCGGCATTATTTGACAGTCGGAGCGCGTGATGTAGTATTAATGGCGTGAGAGTCAGCTAAGGGCGGCAGGGGTGGTGGATGGGTCAAATACATACAACACTGTCAACCAGGAGATGGGTATTTGTGTTCCATGTGAAACTAAAAGTAATGTTGGCGAATTTTGTCATGAGTCATTTGTCACATGACTATCGCCAGTTGTTGAAAGAGTTGTTAAAAGTAACTGAGCTTTTTATTTACCCAAAAAATAACAAAACATTACAAACCAAGAATTTAATAACTAGGCTTATAAAAGAGATTCAAGCAACACAGCAGCTATGCTTATTACCACAACTAAACAATGTGTTAACTGAATAAAACTGACATGAAGGCACATATATTGGGGCTTGGCCAAAACAAATAGCATTGTAATTGGTAACCAAGATGGACACTAACTATAAGAAAAAGCAAAAGCAAAGCAAAACTAACTAAACTCAACCCCCCCATGACATGGCAGCACATGGTTTGGCCCAATGAGCTGGCTCCAGGATTTAAGAGTCCTCAGCCTTAAGCCACACCTTTTTCTCCACCAGGAAGACAGCTCTCCCAACAGCCAAGGTAACTCAAAACAAAGAAACAAATGATTAATATAACCAATAATAGTACGTGTAACCCTTCAGTGTCAATGTGTGCCTCTAAACAATGTAAGGTTAAACACATTCCAAATCAAATGACGATGTTAAGTATGCGATGTTGATTGTTCAGGTGTGGTTGGCTGCAAATTGAATGAACCTGTGTAGGTAGCAAACTAATGAGGTGAGAGAGATTCAACTGGAACGATGTTACCCTGTGTGGCTTTGACCATCACATATCTGAGTCATCAGTCAGTGAAGTTAATGTCAACCACAGCCGTTTCCTAACCCTAAGCCCGAAGCTAACTTCCTGTGAAAACTGAAGTTTATTTTGAAAGGACACTATGTAAAAAGTAACGCAGGAGGGTACCCCATGTGTCAATGAGGACTCAGGGGTGACAATGTGTTGGCAATTGTTGAACAAATCTGTGTCTCTTACTTTAGTTTCATTTGCTAATTTAAACGTCATCGTTCAGTGTGTATCAGACGTCACTGAGTAAAAAACATCATCGTTTATGATTCAAGTGTAGACTTTTAAACGGAAATTAGACGTCTGTAGCTTCTGTACTGAGTGAGTATTACCCTGTGAAACACGAGATTTCAGCAGTGCACAGTTACAAGAGAGATTTAAATCAAATCCTTTGCATTTGATTGGACCGTTAGAAATCAGGAGGACTTACAATGTACGATATGGAGCTACAGAGGGCTGAAAAATGAAGCCAATGATGAAGGGCCTTAAACTTGCATTCTTTCTAATAGCCAACAAGGGACAACTGCTCAAAAAGAAGTCTGATTGTATAGAAGTTTATGAGAAAATGAACCTACTTCTCACTTGATTTATTACCTCAGTAAACATTGTAAACATGAGTTTATGGTCTCAATCACTAGTTTCAAGTCTTCTTCAATACAGCATGACTTTCATTTAGTAAATTATGGTCCCATTTAGAGTCAAATAGACTGTAAAGTTGGCTATGCTTGTCATTGACGGGTCACTACCATGGTGTTGTCTAGTCTGGGAGTTGTCTGTGTTTTTGTCTTATAACTTTAACCCTTTCAGAGTGTTTTAATTTCAGGAAAGTTCATTATAACCTTTTGGTATAAGCAAAAATGTCTTATTCAGTGTTCGGTTGTACTTAGCTCCACCCTGTTGTGTCACTTCTGGTTCCAAAAACCAAGATGGCGACGGCCAAAACGCTGAATCTGCGGCTTCAAAACAGCAGTCTACTAATAATGGGTGACGGTGACTCCATCCACTTTTTATATAACCTATGAGCTCCATACACACCTCCCTTGACGCTAAAAGTTGCAGATTGATTGATGGATGATATCATGCTATTATTGATTGAAATTGGTTGTTTCTAGTCTACGTAAGAATGTCACCTTTTGTTTTAGAGGAAAAATCAGAGTTTTATATATAAATGATTATATTTACACACATATATACATATATAAATATATATTGCATATGTTACATGTTAAAAAGGCATTTTTAATTTCATCTCGACTGTAAGATATCATTATTAGAGTCTATCTGCTGATATATCTGCTAATGTAACACTAAAACTAAGAAGAGCTGAAGCTAGCAGTCAGAGCAAGCCTGAAAACAAATTAAAAACACCAATTTTTATTTGCTGTCATCGGTAACCATGGTTACCAGGTTTGTGATGTTTGAAGTATTAAGTGCACTACCTCGCTTGCGTGGCCTGAAGTTTTCTCTTGCTGTAACCGTGATAGCCATGCTGTCAAAACAAGTGAAACAGTGAGAGATTTGACTGTTATACAGTAGCACCGAGTCAATTACAATCTCTGTCTCTGGCTGTTCTTCATCTTCTTCTTCAAGCCAGTCTAGAAATATATATTTGAACTGTCTCTCTGCATGAATCGTCTGCTGGGTTTTTAGGTTTTGTAGTCTGTAGGCAACATTATCAATAATAAGCTGTCAGCCCGTCTAACTGAAGAGCTGCCAGTAACCTCAAATGAAGAGCTGGCCAGACGTGAGGATTATACAGATGGAGGACACCCAAACGAGTGAGACTGGATAGCCAGTCAGTGGGATAATCAATCCACATGTACATCCAAAACCGACCAGAAGTCTGCTAAACATCAGATAAAGATGCAGCATTATGGAAAATGAGGTTATACAGGCTCATCTGAAAGAGGATGCGCAAAAGTTGGCAGAGACGACTGCCAGACAGTAGAGAAACACAGCCAACAATGAGAGGCCAGTTTCAATTAACATGAATGTATATACATATTTATAATGAATAAAGTTTTTATATGAACTAAAACTACAGACTGTTCCTTGATTGTATGTTCTGTGTGATTATCAGTCTAAATATTTACTCCTAAACTGCTCAAACAGTGATAGACATTTAATGTATTCTACTTTATTGTCATGTAGACTTTATGAACGTAAAGTAAACCGATTGTATTTAGTATCAAATATATTTTAGTCTAGAAAACAGTCGACATATTCATGTGATTGTAGTGTTGTATATTTATCCCTCATAATGTCCTCCCGTTTGCCATACACCTTTTGTCCTCTGGGGTCAAAATGATCCCACTTGGTTTGACTGTTATTTAAAGCATATAGTATAAATATTTCATTCATTTTTGTGTTACACCTTTAGTCTTACTTCAGTCCAACCCATTACCACACATTTTTCCCTTCATTTTGGAATTTAGGGCCAATAGACCTTATTTACATGAATTATACCCTTTTTTGAGTTACAAAAATAAATGAAATGTGGGGTCAGATTGACCCCAGGACATTATGAGGGTTAATCATTCTGTATACTGTATCTAAATATATATACACAACGTACATTTATTTTTTTACTCCATCAGTAGTTATAATCCCATTATATCTTCAACTGTGCAGTACTGACTTAAGAGTATCATAAAATTGTGCAATAATTCAGCTGTGCAATAATCTGGTTTACTCTAGCATTAATACTGTATTTATTTATACTATTCTTGGATTTCCAGTCATGCATACATTTATATTATTTGTAAAGATCCTGTTTTTCAGCATTATTATAGAATGGGAGCCAAATGTAACTCATTTTCCCCTTGAGGATCAATAAAGCATTTGATTCTGATACTTATTTCCTTGCTAGAGGGAGGAAAGTAGTTGCCACTATATTTATACCCTGCATCTTAAAGAAGGGGGCTTCATTCAGTTGTGAGACTACAAATGGTGTTCATCCCGCTATGGGGTGTAGGGCCTGATTAGAACTGACCCATAGACTGTGTGTAAAGATGGATGACATGACGGTGCCCCAAAAGTGAAGCCAAAACATCTTGATCGCCCCCTGTTGGCTGGCTGCAGTATAGGTCAGAAAGCCCGCCCCTTTCCATGTTAGCGGAGGGAATATGGGCCAAATTAAAAACTCAAAATACACCACAAATAAAGTTTTCCCAAAGATAGTTTCTGTCATTTCAGAAATTTTTAGAGATATTATGGGTAATTGTTTTGTCTTTCTAGCCAAACAACTTTCTCAGTGCTAACATAGCAGCTAGGTGGCTCACGCTCGCAAGCTGCGGCCGCGCTAATTGGCTCGAATTGGTTTGTGGGCGGGACCTTGATACCGCAGCTCCAGGCTCACTTCTGCGCAAACTGGCTCTAAATGAAGTCAAGTCTCAAGATGGCAGCTCTCGTATCCGGGATATTTTGGCTTCACTGGACAAGGTCGATGAGCAATAAAAGTCCAAGTCAAAACATCCACAAGGCAGAAGAGGAGAAAAAATAGAGGAAAAAACTACAGCGGGAGAGGTTACTTGATGAGAGGAGTAGAGAGGAAATGAGAGAGGACAGTCGAGTGTAGAGGAGAGGAGAAGAGGGCTGCACTGAGAGGCTCTCATATCAGACTAATGTGTTTTGCAGCATCCAGCAGGTGTGTTGCTTGGACAGACGCCAGGTCTGGTCGGCTAACTCTAGGACGGAGAGACAAACATGAGCGCCACACGCATAGAAACACTGATGGTCAATGACTGTGTTTACACCCTAAAAATGTTAATGTGAAGGCTCGATTAGCAAGCAAGCAAAATTTACACCGCAGTCAAGGAAATAGATCAAAAAATAAGACACCAGGTAAAATAAACAAGGGGAGAAAAGACATAAGATGCAATTTAAATGTAAAATACAAAATGTTACCTAAATGCCTGCCTGTCTTATCAGTTTTTTTTTTTAAAGAGTCCAAAGTCCTCAAGCTTGTTGGGAGGCTATTCCAAAGAGCAATATGTCACTGGGTCTTAAAATGTGTCTGGGGCACACTTATAAAACCCTAGGTAAGAGTTTGGCTCATGGTGTTGGGGTGAAGACGATCCATGACTCCATATCAGTGAGCACTAAAAAAACAGGAAGCCAGTGCAGAACGGTTAAAATAGTTGTAATACTGTATGTGACCATCTGGTGGATTGTGTTAAAAGCCAAGCAGCAGCATTTAGGATGGCTTGTAAACAGTGTCAAGTCTACAGTAGTCCAAATGTGATGAAATACAAGCATGTATTAGCATCTCCATGTCATATCTTAACCTAACAGATCTAATCTTCTTAGGTGAACTGGGGTTTTCATCCCACGTGGAACCAATACAAGGTAAGTTTAAGTTTCACTTTCACTTTTGAAATGTAGTTGTTTAAAGCAAAAACACAATCAAACTTAACTAAGTAGTTTTGTTGCCTAAAACTAAACAAGTTGCTCTGTCATGTGCTCAAACCATGATATTACATTCAGTTTGACAATGTGTTAGAAAGTTTTGCTTTCACTTTTACAATGTAGAACGTCGAGTATCGGGTGGATTATGTCTGTATCGCAATTAGGTCAATAATAGAAAATGTCTCTCTTCATCACATCTGTGACACATCATGAGGTGTACAGTATATCCCTTTGAATACTCTCAAAACTCACGTCTCTTGATAGTAGTAATAGTAGCATACTATAGATTAGTAAAGTTATTTTGGGCATCCAGTGTTACCACAGTAAAAGTCCTGTTTATTTTATCTTATTTTCTGCATATTGACAATGTTGGGTGACTGGTGGGTGGAACTCACTCAAAGCTTGGCGTAAACACATAAAACAACAGATAAGCAAATGTTGAAGTTTCTGATGAAAAGGCAACAGTACAAGCCTGTTTACATGGAAAATTAAAGGTAAATCACCACTCCCAAAGAGTATTTTGGTCAAAATATCCAATCACTGAGTGTAGACTCCTGTTGTGTGCCACTAATGCAGCATGCACATCATATGGGATGGATGGTAGAGATGGTGACAGATCCTCATGTTTCTGATTTGTGAGCATTTCACATCATCAAGACAGCTGTATGTTTACAGAGGTGCTCGGGTGAGGACAGGAAAAACTGTAAAACATTTACATTACTCGCTTATTCCACTTCATGTTGCTTTTATTCTGCATGTAGATACAACCACTATGCAGTGTGTAACCTTTGTACTGACTAGGCGTAAACTACTGGGTGTGAGAAGTGAAGCCAGGGCTGGGCTCGGACAAAAAATCGGCCTGGGTATTTTGAGCTGAGACCGGCCCACCAGGTATTGATGGAAAGACAATGAAGCCTATGAATGAAAACAAACTTTCTTGTGACAACACTTGTACACTGTCTTGTTGGTGTATATGTACTTGTCTGTATGCTTGGTCTAGTTAACTTCCTGAACAATGTACAACATATTATGGGATCCTGAAATCAGGACAGAGAAGAATAGAGGTGAGACATGATCAATGATGAATATAAAATGAATAAATAACAGATTAAGTGATATTTTCATAGACTATTCACCAAATCAATAAACAGATCAGCAACACAGAATATTTCCTCAAACATGGCAACCTTTAAAAAGTGAAAGGAGACAGACAGAGAAAGGTGAGAAAGAATGACACTTGATGGACTTATATGATGCTGGCATCAAGAAAAATGTGGGAAAACGGTTGCGTCATATACTCTATACACTGTACTTACTTAGAGGAACCTCTTGAACAAACAATGAACAAAGTATGATGGGATCCTGAAAAATAGGACACAGTGGCGAGATGAATATTAAAATGTATAAATGACAGATTGTGATTGAGTGCTATTTTCACAGACTATGTACTCATCACATCAATTAACAGTCACCTTAGACCTCCACAGCAGCAACACTCAGCACGTCATCGCCATATACTTTCTCAAACATGGCAACCTTTAAAAAGTGAAAGGAGACAGAGAGGTGAGAAAGAATGACACTTGATGGACTTGCTCAGATGATCACAGTACTGGTATCTTCGAGGAAACCACAGCAGTCTTCCAGAAATGACTGACAGCATCCTATAAGATACAATGAGAGGTTAAGGCTGGAAGAAAACAGCTGTTTGTGTATACATTACCTGATTCTTATATTTATTCCACCTAGTGCCTTATGCATTAACACCTATTAAGATGCACTAATTCTAATTAATTCTATTAATTCTGCACTTGTTTGCCCTCAAGTTAGATGCAAAACTTTTAGTTAGTTAGCAAGCTCAATGAAAATAAACTTCACAAAAACTTGACTCATATCCCATTACCCAACTTCTTACCTGATGTTCAGATTCCCCTCCACTCGCACCTGCACTCCGCCATCGGCTGCTTCGGATGCTGCTACTGCAGACGAGGAAGCTCCGCCATAACCATCAGCAAACGTCTTATTTTAACACACTTGGCAGCATCTGCCCGAAGTGCTTGCCTCTTTTTGTTTCTAATTTCTTCCGCACTTTTTCTGCCCCTTTCCGTTTCTTGCTGTTGTCCATGTTGTTCTCCTCTCTCCGAGGTCCAAGAGGGAGGGGGCATTGACCCTCGGCTGTAATTGGTCCAGCCCAGAATCAATCATGACTAATGGGCTGATCTACCAGTTTTGTGTATCAATAGGTATCATGACGAATATATTACTAATACTAGTACGTTAGTTAAAAAAAAATAAATAAAAAAAAATAAAAAGGCCTGGCCCAAAATCACGATAGCCCACCGACAAATGCCCGGTATGCCCGATGGCCAGTCCAGCAGTGAGTGAAGCCAATACTGAAATGCCATAAACTTGCATTATTTCTAACAGACAGCAGGGGGCGACTACAGGGTCTATGAGAAAATGAGTAAACATTGTAAACATGAGTTTATGGTCTTAATCTAGTTTCAAGTCTTCATCAATACAGCATGATGTTCATCTAGTTGATTGTGGTCCCATTTAGACTCAGATAGACATTAAGGTATACTTCAGGGCATGACTAGTAGTAATGGTAGGTCGCTACCATGACCTTGTCCGTGTTTCGACTTTAATCTTTTTATTTTGGTTTATTTTTGGTTGCCTAAAAATGTCTTATTCAGCATTCAGTTATACTTAGCTCCACCCTCGTATCACTTGCGGATCCCAAAAAAGAGCAAGATGGCGACAGGCAAAATGCCAAACTTCAGTCTTCAAAACCGTAATCCAAAAATCAATGATGTCATGGTGGCTACGTCCACGTCTAACGGCCGGGCCAGACTGGGAATGTCAGCACCGTGTGGCGGCTGCAGAACCATTTTTATGTCACCGTCCACATTCACATATTAGAGCAGCCACACAGCCTGCATGAGCAGCGTGGCTCATGTGCAGCTGTGTGTCAGCTTTTCTGGAACAAGCTATTCTAGAGATTCAAGGTCTCACGCTACACGCAGTACAGTATTTGTACTAGTACAAACATACACGATTTGCATGAGTACAGTTTGTATCTGTAGAAAATGTCACAAACATGAAAAAAAAGATTTAGTTTTAAATTTATACTTCCTGTTCATTTCAAAGTTAAAGCTCTAAAGCATTTTTTCCCCTGTGGATTGAATTCCCTCAATTTTTTTTTTTTTTTTTAACAAATTTTTATTTTGAATTATATGCAGGGCAGTGTTGTAGGAAATGCAGTAAATGAACATAGTACTGGCTTTTAATTGTGGGTTATTACTATTATTTACAACTGAGCACACGATTCTTAACCTTTTCTGTCTAAAATGAATATAAATGACATTTATAATGAAATGAAATGGCCATTATGTAAAAACACTGCCAGTGTGGACACCACATGTGAGACACGCATCAGTCTATCTGTCTATCCCGGCCATTATATACAATCTGTGGTACTGACCAGGTGTAGTCTACACACAATCACAATTAAAAAAAAAAGAAAAAAATCATTGTTCTGTAGTAGTTTCTTTTTTTAGTCTGTTGTTCTGTTACCGCTGTATTGATCTAAGACCCAATAAGGCGGATTGAACGCAGCTGAGACAGGTGAGAAAGAGAAATAAGAATTGGAGGCAGACATGGGAGCTGGAAGAGGAGGGAGGGAAAAAGATGGCGAGATGTGGAGTCCACTGGCAATGCTTTTGCTCAGGCACTGATCTGGCCCTGAAAGACTGGTGGCAGGAGGGCAAGCTGGGCAGTGGCTGCATGTGCATCTGTGTGTTCGAGCAAGTGAGGGGAAAGAGAAATGATCAGAGCTGAGACAAAGGGACTGAGATGGAGTAACCAGATAAAGACAGGAGGCATACTCGAGAGGAGAGGAAAAGGGAAAGAGAAGACGAGGAGGTGAGAAATTTCACAGGACAGAAACGGAGTGAGAGAAGAGAGGTAGAGACGCCATATGGCATCGCATCAGGAGACGAGGATGAAGATGATTGATCAAGGAGGAGTGTGCATCCGTCCGCTGGGTGACCATTACAACAGTGTCCACTCAGGACTGGATAGATTGTTTCATATCCTAAATAAATAACAGAAAAAACACTGAGTGTAAAGCATATTTTACGTCTGTTAAATCCACAGAAGCTGACACTGAAGAGGAGTGATCATTATTCAATTCAACCCACTCCATCGTTTTTTTGTTTTGTCCCTCTCATGTCTTATGCGCCCTACTCATCATCAATTTTTTCATACAATTGCTCCTCTCCTCATGTCCTTGCACATAATTTTCTGTTTTCTACATTTAAAGGAACGCACCAATCCAACGGCCAGTAAGTTCTTTGATCAGTAAGCCATTTAATGACGAGAGGAGTTGCAACCTTTTCCTTGTTTTGTTGTACTTTTGGACTCACACAGAGGGGAGTCTGTTAACAACCTCCTTACTACAAAATGATGAGCTGGGAAGAGATTTTATTGCCAAAAATCAAGCTGTCTTTACATTTTAAAACAGAAGTTGTTGTAGTACGTATCACACAAATAGAAAAATACAGACACTTATTTGGCTGTTGTCTGGTTGAATAATCATTTTCTGTGCAGACCAACAGACATAGCTTAGACATAGAAAATATTGTTATAACCATGTTGGTGCTATAGGTTTGCAGACCATCTGACTAATAAAGGCAACCAGAGCCAACAAGGATACGGCAAAAATGTAGTCAAGAACTCCAACATTAGGAAATTGCTGGAATGCTTGACTCTGACGACAAAGACGAACTGGCACAGAGACAGGGAAACAAAGACTGAATACAAAAGGGAGGTGAGATTGATTGGGAGCAGGTGAAACCAAAAGGGCGGGGTAGGTAATCGCACAGGCGGAAAGCACACAAAGGCAGGAAGTGAAGTATTAGAAATTAGGGGAGAGCTAAGTAACACAAAATAAAACAGGAATATGATAACTGAATATTGTAGAAAACAAAACATATAACCTAAGGAGCAGGATGAGACATGACAACCAACTTTTTATGATTGAGTTTCAGCCCAAAGTAATTCATATACTGCCCAGAGGTTGCGATTACACCTACAGTAACAAGAAAAAGTATGTTAACCCTTTGGGATTACTTGGATTTCTGCATAAATTGGGCATAAAATGTGTTCTGATCTTCATCTAAGTCACAACAATAGACACAGTCTACTGAAACTAATACCACGCAAAAAATTAAATGTTCATGTTTTTATTGAGCAAAACATCTAAACATTCGCGGTACAGGATGGAAAAGTATGTGAACCTTTGGATTTATTAACTGGTTGACCCTCATTTGGCAGCAATAACCTCAACTAAACATTTCCTGTAGTTGCAGATCAGACCTGCACAACGGTCAGGAGGAATTTTGGACCATTCCTCTGTACAAAACTGTTTCAGTTCAGCGGCGTTCTTGGGATGTCTGGTGTGAATCGCTCTCTTGAGGTCATGCCACAGCATCTCAGTCAGGTTGAGGTCAGGACTCTGACTGGACTCCAGAAGGCCTGCTTTCTTCTGTTGAAGCCGTTCTGTTGTTGATTTACTTCTATGCTTTGGGTCGCTGTCATGTTGCATCACCCATCCTCTGTTGAGCTTCAGTTGGCAGAGGGATGGTCTTAAGTTTTCCTGCAAAATGTCTTGATAAGATTGGGAATTAATTTTTACGTCGATGACAGCAATCCATTCAAGCCCCGAGGCAGCAAAGCAGCCCCAAACCATGATGCCAACTTCACCATATTTTACAGCTGGGATGAAGTTTTTGATGCTGGTGTGCTGAGTCTTTTTTTCTCCACACATAGTGTTGTGTGTTCCTTCCAAACAACTCAATTTTGGCTTCATCTGTCCACAGAATATTGCCAGTAGTGCTGTGGAACATCTAGGTGCTCTTTTGCAAACTTCATGCAGCAATGTTTTTTTTTTGGACAGCAGTGGCTTCCTCCATGGTGTCCTCCCATGAGCTCCATTCTTGTTTAATGTTGTACTTACTGTAGATTTGTCAACAAAAATGTTAGCATGTGCCTTGGAAAACAATAGGCAACCAAAGGCTGAGAGGTTGTTTTGTCAAAGCTAAAATAAAAGATCTCATGGTAAGAGTGGAAACCTGAGGGGAAGAGACAGAAAGTAATTTGGACTTGGAGGTAAGCGACAGTAATATTTGCAGGACACAAATGCAATGTTTGGTGGTACATATGTTGGTGTTTAGTGCTTACTACTGTTGCCAGGCAGCCGGTACACTTGTTGGCTTCTTGCTTATCCATAGAATATTTTGTGCGTGCGCTTTGTGGCATTTCAGAGGATATTGCAATGAACAACGTGCTGAGCATAAATGCCTCTGTGCATGCCTTTATTATTTGCGTCAGCGATGGAGTATAAACGTCTCCTCTGGGGAACATTTATTAACTCATTCATTCATTTTCTGCCTCTGCTTGAGTAGGCCTATTTCTTTCTCATACTCTCCATTTCTCTCTCCTCTCACTCACTGAGGATCCTTTCAGACACAATTTTATTTTCAATGGCTTGCGCTGCGCCGTGATCGCTTTATACTGCATCGAGCAAACCCCAACTTTAGGTGCAGTGTGCACTGGCGCTGAACCCAACGGCAAGCACAGCTCAAAGCCGCAAGCAGCTCTCCTCTCCCAGGAAATGACATTTGTTGTAGCTGAATGGTTGCCTGGGAGGAAACACCAGGAATTTTACTGCTGTACAGTGGCAGAGACAAGGTGTGATAACAACAAGAAAACAAAAGGTTCAAATTTGGAAAACACAGGAAAATTGTGACCACAGGAGGAAACTGGGAGATGACATTGAAAAACGTCTCTCAGGAAAATCTGGAGGGTTGGCAAGGATGACTTCACCCACAAAATGCCTATAGAAATATATCAATTACTCACCCTGTGTTACCTTGAATTCTTGTAGAAAATGATTTTCTCACATGCCCCCACAGTGAACGGAGAATCTGAAAATGGAGTAAATCCTTAATGAATTGAAGTAAATGGAGGCCAGGTTTAATGAAAGCAAAACTTAACTGTACCATTAAAAACAAATTTTTCTTCAAGAATTCAAGGTAACACGCAGTAAGTAATTGATATACAAATGGTCATTTCATGTGTGAAGTATTCCTTTATTTAACATGGACACGAGTAACCTTTTTATTGAGCAGTGTGTGAGCAGCTGGAGAGACTAAAAACACACATGAAGAACATGTTAATGTCTGTGGTTGGTCACAATAGCACGAGAAGTACTCCGATTTTTGTATTGTTAATGAAATAAGACCTAATGAAATACAGAATGTAAGATGTAAGTAAGAAATATGGAACAAGCCACACTATAAAATAGCATTCCTAAGTACCTCAATAAATCCTAATGAAAATAAATAAATGGGCATCAGCTTCATATTTTGTTTGGTCAGTTTTGGTACAAAATATGATAAATTCTTGTGGTGACGACAAGAAATCCTGTGGATAGATTGGCATCCCTCTGAGTGAAGGGATTCCTGGCTTATTAAACAAGAGATCACCTGTGGGCCTGCTATTCAAGTATCAGCAACTCCAGAGGTAAGAACGAGGGGGGTACCTCTCTGGCTGTGCTGGAAAAGCTGGAGAAAAGGACACGGACCATGTGGCTGTTAGCCAAATTATCTCAACACCTTATGTTCCATTTTAGTATTGACGCAGATGTGTGTTAACACTGAGAGGGCAGTAAACATTTGAAATGGTATTGGAATAGAGCCCTAATTAAACAAATACTTCTGTGTGTCAGTACATATTTTGGGGCCAGGTGTATTTTTCCCTTTTGACAGATCTACATGCTAAGCTAAGCTAAAGACATTCCAGACGTGTACTGAGAGATACAAGTAATATCAGTTTTCTTATCTGACTATGGGTGAAGGCCCAGACACCCCAAACCGACATCGAAGAGCTAGCAGCAATGCAGACCGACTGTTGGGTCGCCTCATGTCATCACCATTATCTTTGCCAACAATTTGCACTTCAACACACCACAAAGACTACAGCTGACAGCCCACTATGAGGAACATTCTGCGCCTGCATGAGAGGAAATAACTCCTCATACTGACAGATGGTGGTAGTCCATATTTATCATTCAAAAAGGGAAACCGAAAGACCGAAGACTGTGGATATACAAGTCTTTGTTATATGTTCATGAAACAAAGCAGCGTTTGCCGACCATTTTCACACCACTCTCCCTCACCATTTACTGTAGCTTCATTCCAGATCACCACGTTGTCGTGAATATATCAGTGTATTAGAATGATCAGATGAGATGAAGGTGAATAATGAGAAGAGCCATGTGCGTGCCATTGTTGACTTGGTTTCCACACTTCTGATTCTCGATCCAACATGATGAAAACCTCAGACATGGCAGACTAGAGCCAATTAGGCCTTTATTCTGATTATTTGTGTCCATGTAAACGCAGCAAATGTGCATTTGTAGTTATTTTAACCCGAAACACGACGTAATTTCCTAAAATTAGTTTTTTATGTTTAAACCTGAAGCAGTTGTAGTTTTGTTGCCTAGACCTGAAGAAGTTGTATTTTTTTTTCCTAAACCTAAAGAAGTTGTCGTTTTATTGCCTAAATCTAAGAAGTTGTAGTTTTACTGCCTAAACCTAAAGGAGCCTTTTTGTTTGTGTTCAGAACATAACGTTTCATTCAATATTACAAAATGTTACAACCTGTTACATTTAGGTTTCACTTTCACTTTTACAATGTAGAAGGCGTAGTAGGCCCCTAATGACCCACATCTATGGTGCTAGCGACTGATAACCCCTATTTAATGGCTTAATAATGCTCACCGACAACCCAAACTGCTCGACAGCCAACTATTGGCATTGTATGTCAGGGCCTTAAGATGCCAAACGTGTATTTGCCCGAATGTTGGAGTACTCCTTGTAACCTGAAAGGGGTGTCAACATGTTAACTCAGTGTATAAATAAAAAATACTAAACACTGTTTGACGCCACGTGTCAAAACTTAAGAAATGTGTGAATCCCAAGAAACAAGTGACACAAGAGGAGGACAACTGTGTCAACACACGATACATTGACGGCATTGTGCTGTCTGAGCCACTGAGATCAGCTTTGTACGCAGAGCACTGGAAATTACTGTAGCTCTGTAGCTCTGTGTGTGTGTGTGTGTGTGTGTGTGTGTGTGTGTGTGTGTGTGTGTGTGTGTGATCCAGTTGGTATTTTGAAATTTTCTCCCATAACTGCTGATCCATGAATAGCCCAGCTAGCTGCTTCACCACATGTCCTGTCATTGAGTGCCTAATTGGCAAAAAACATACACACTGTTGCTGTATGCACACAGAGAGATGAATAAGTATGCCTGCACATGTGCCCGCACACACACACATGCACGCACTTTGCAAATGCAGTTTTTGTTGCACAGCCACGCACACAAAGTGAAACAAACAAACACACACACTGCGATCCAGCAAAGGGAGAAGAAAACACAATTAGAGGAGAAAAATGTCAGGTCTACTTCACAGTGTGCAGACTTCTCAAGTGGCCCCCAGCCCTCGCTGTGCTGGGAATGGGAATTAACGGGGCCGGTAAATAAGGAATGTGTTCCTGGGAGAGTTGCCCTCCGGTCACCGCGCTTCCAAATGAAGACGCTTTTAATCTGAAATACTCTTGACACTTATGGAAAACTACGCCTTTACTGTCAGAAGTGAGGGATAAGGCGTGGCAGTTCTATTTGAAGTAATCACTTCGCCATCAAGGTCTTTTATACCAAACGGAAGTGCAGTGGCAGATGAATTATGGGCCTGTGTGTTTTTCTCTGTTTTTTTCTTTATCCAAGCTACATCTTGATTTGTTATTTCTGAAATGTTTTATCCCTTCCAATTAGTGTGATAAATTGAAGCAGCGGAAAGAAAACGTGTGTAAACAAATGTGCCAGCAAAATGATTATGTTGCCTGTTTCTAGAACTGGACGGCCTGTAATTCATCTCCTTTCTTAGTTGTTGTAATACACTGCTAAACTGGTTTTACTTTATTAAACTGATAATGGTGATAATTAGGCTCACCAGGCTGATACCAGAGTATGACCCCCCCTCCTCCAAATCAACAGCAGGAAAATAAATGCGCTGAGGAAGTCATCGTGTCTCGACGACACCCATTTTACGCTGAGCTAGTTCCCCTCTCCCTCTCTTTTAGTGGCTGACTATCATATCCAATTTTATAGTAAATTACTCCCTAAACAAGCTGGATAGAGACAAGCCCAGCAGTCTGGCACCCGGCGCTCGTGTGTAAACATGATTATATCGAGGAAGCGGCTTCACATTTGCGAGCACACAGTGACAGCCAATTAGGGCCTGCGTTAGCGCGGCTAATTCTTCAAATGCAGTGGCGACAGACTGGGATGGAGGGAGGGCAGAGGAGGAAGAAGGGGAAGGGATTGATAGAAAGAGAGAGAGGAGTAATTAAAAGAAAAACACAACAGATTGAGTTGTAATTATTGTGTGTGAGACACCATATTAGTGTTTATTTGGGCTCAAACGCTAACAGCTGAGAGGACCATTTGTGAGTATAAGGATGGTAAAATTCAATTATACCTGCCTTTAGACTCTGGTTGTCTATAGAGGAAAGGGAAGAGAAAAGAAAAAGAAAAGAGATTTCATTTTTCTGCTGACAAGAGGTGGACATGTTTGTGACACCACTCTGTCAACACTCAAAAGTTGCCTGTTGGGAACAATTACACTCAATTCCATCCATCAGACAGATTTGAGCACCTATAATTGCTCGCAGGTAGGATCGCGCCGCCGCCCCGAACTCAACATCAAGCAGGCCATGAGGCTATTGGATAATAATTGGAAGAGCTCAATTAGTTTGTCCTCTCTCCTCCCCCTTTCCCTTCGTTTCCATAAACAAAAAGCACATTACGCATCGATCCCCGGGAGTTGCCGGGGTAACGAAGCAGTGGTGGGTCTTTAATGAACTGTCTTGTGCCGGCGGCTTGAAAGCGCTCCTCTTCTGATTCTGATAATTAAGTTAAGTCCAAATCAGATTGAGGGGAGTTACAGCCATTTTAACCAGACGTTTAATTTGGCTGTTGCCCGTCGAAGCCCAGAGGGGACATGGCTCATGCCTTTCAGGATGATGTTACCAGGGATTACCCCTATTTGGCCCTCCAGACTTCCACTGAGTGATTTCCTCCAGGCTGTGTCTCACAGTATGGTAACAAGTGGGCAATGTCCGTCGTTTTCCATATTTATTGATGATCCAGTGCGAAGTGCGAGTCACAGATTGAGACTACAAATTGCCAAATTCCACACAAACAATGCAGCTTATTTCCCTTAACTCTCTGAGAACTGCAATAACCTGTTTTTGTCTTCTTTTGGGGGGGGTGTACATCATCTGAAACCTGGGAAGATTGATTTGAGATGTAACTCAGCACTGTGTCAAGTTGTTCTGGTCATGAATCAGAAATAAACATGAATTCATTAATTTATTAAAATAAACTGTGAAAAGAGGCTGATAGCATTATAATGGAAGTGCATGATGACCGTTAACATGCTCTATTACATCCATTGTTGTAACAGTTTCTGGGTTGATACCATTTGTTACACTTATTTTTTTTTTTTTTTTACCCCTCTACTAACCCCTCCAAAATAGCACATTAAGACACCAAGACTGAGAACCCCACAGAAAAAGCCATGCTCTGATTTGGTAGAAAATTTTTTTGACATTTCGGCGATTGGATGGTGAGCCCCTCTGTTCTGGAAACTGCTCAGAAATCCCCTTACTACCAATCTACCTAGGAAAGCTATCGATCCTCTGAATGCTCTAGGTCTGTAGTTTGTGGCTGTAATGTTTCATGAGGCTGTGATTATCCTAGAGGTCACCACAGGTCATTTTATACAGTGAGGTCAAGTTTCAAATAATTGATAATAATAAACATTTTTATTGCAAGCAAATAATGGCATGTTGTTTGCCCCAGGCTGCATGTGATTATCATAAAGTGGGCATGTCTGGAAAGGGGAGACTTGTGGGTACCCATAGAACCCATTTACATTCACGTATCTTGAGGTCGGAGGTCAAGGCATAATTTTGAATATTGCCGTACCGGTTTTTCCTCAACAAAGTTTAGCATCAATTCGTAGTGTTATTTAGCAATCTTCCCAACAAGTTAGCATGACATAGTTGGTGGTAATGCATTCCTTAGGTTTTCTAGTTTCACATAATATCAGTATCTTTTCTAGCTTGAATACTCAGCCCACCCCAACCTCTGAAAAGTTTTAAGGGTTTAATACAATGTCTGCCAGTCTGCCAGGTGTGTTTAGCAGGTGGCAGCAGGTGGCAGGGGAAAGGAGGTTAGCATCTTGTTAGTATAAACTATATGCTTCCCACAACAGACTTGAGGCAAAATGTTCTGAGCATAAATCTGAACGGGGCTTTAGAGATTGTTTTTTTTTTTTTTTTTTTTACACTTTTTCAGATAGCTAGTGGTCACTGTCTTGCACTCATGGCTGCAGTCAGGAAATGTAACCGACACAGGATTGATGATTGCAATCCGAAAAATATCAGTCATCCTCAAAAAAGTTTAAGGCTAGATATTATTAAAACTGTAAAGCCGCATGTCTATCTTCCAACTCTGGGTGTTTCTCCCCCCTCCCTCCCGTCCTTTGTGTCTTTCTCCCTCCCAGAGCAGCTGTTTTTAATCTTGTCGAGGCATGCTGCACTACACTTATGTGTGTAATTCTTATAATTCCCATGTTAAACGGAACATAATCACACTAGCACTGAAAGGCAATTCTGTTCGACCTCGGAAAATGAAAGGAAAGGAGGAAAAAAAAAAATGACCTGCACAGGTTATTGCTTTCCGTTGAGCGTGCGTCAACAACTCTTGAATTTAATGCATTCCCGCAGCAGTGTGCGTCTCACTGGCCCTCCGGGGAAATAACAGAGTGTAGCCATTAGGGGATTGTGGACGAGTAAAGGAGGAAAAGGTGTTGAGACGTATGTAATGTAAGACTGTATAAGTGGAGGATTGAGCGTGGGGGCCCCAAGGCCTTATCGACATACTGGCGGAGTTCATGATTTAGTAAGTCTTAACATGACACGGCCAATTCACATTTCACCCCAAAAATAATCTCTCACTACTGACGAGCAAATCATGATTTGACACCTTTCTTAGGTAGGTTCAATAATACCCAAACTGTGTACTTAGTGTTGAAGTTACCACCAAGAGTACACTCGGCTATGTATTACAATATACTGGGATTAGGTCAAATAATTCCCCTGTTGGTAAGTGAACATTTTGGAATCTGATATAATATTTACAGACATATTTATATACAGACAGACTTATGAATTCTTGGTAAGTTAAAAAAAATATTTAATGCTCTGTAGGAATGTTAATAATTATCTGTTTAACTGTTAACCATCATTAAGAATTTAAATCGATTAATGCTATCAGAGAAAACCTGGTCCACCTTAACAGAGAGTCTGAGCTGGAGTTGCAGATACAGGAAGTTGGCTCGGGTCTTGAGCTGAGGAGTTGTAGCATTTAATCACTGCCAGATAAACTGCACACACAATGCTGCAGCTACGTTCACAGCTATAATGCCCACGACAAACCCACGCTCACCGCCACCACACACAGTCTGTCGGACACTTGCTAACCTTACGCCGCGCTGACAGACTGTATATGTGTTGCAACAGACAGCACAAAGACTCCAGCAATGCTACAGCTGTAAAAGTGGCAAAAATCCCTCACAAATGTTATTTATCCTTTCTGAGGGTAATGGTGGTTGGTTAAATGCAACACGTACTGTATGTAATACTGACCAGTTTAACCAACCCATTTGCAGGAAAAAGCCATATACCATAAATGCCAAGATAATGCACAAGGCGTTTTGGGTGCAATAAGTACACTTGACTTGATTCCCATGTGTCATTTGTACGCCATGTGTCCCGTACTGACTGCAATGTTAACACATCCCTGCTTGCATGCTACGGTACAAGTTAATGACGTAGAATATAAATCAAGGAAGACCACTTACATTGGGCATTCGAGACTGTTGTCAACCGACGTTTTTTTTGTTAGGTTTTTGTTAGGTAAGTTAAGTTAGTGTTATGACGTTTGTCACGTGTTTCCCAGAATAGTTTCCATATGTTTTACTTATGTATGTTTACGTACTCATTTTAAGTCCAACCATGATGTTTTTCATTACCCTAACTAAGAGGTTTTCTTGCCTGAACCTAACCGTTGATATTTGCATGATGTACAAATGACAGGTGAAAAGGCTAAAATGCGTACTCACGACACTCTGTAATGTTGTGATATTTATATGCCTTCCTGTGAGACTTCTTTCCAGTACTGAAGCTTGCTCCAACTCTATTGTCGGTAATGTCCTGCTCATCCTGTTCCGACCTTTTATCCAAAACTCTCCATGTCGTACCAGGATTGCGATGGACACCTGTGGTCACAAACCCACAGGCATTTCCATTTGCACTTGCAACACATTTCATAAAACTGGAGCCCTGAGTATCTTCACCTGGACTGTATTCTTCACCAATGGATGGATGGTATTTTGCACATTTGTCCAAGAGTGTCTAAATTTTAACTCTTTTTCCAATTGTCTCATGCAGGAGAAGCTAGCTAACAGTTCTTTGTTATGTATATGCATGCGCGCATGTATTTATTTCACATACTGTATTATTGAACACATGCATATTATCACAGACACGTCCTCAGTATATACAGTAAACCGATCTGTGCTTGTATGTATGTGTCCGCACTGACATTTGTTGTTTTTATGCTAAAGCACTTTTCTAATTGGCGGAGATAAGCAATGCTTAACATCCCTTAAATATTCACTCATGCACACATACGCCATTACAATAACACGCAGCATTAGAATATTAGGTTTACAGCCCAGTCGTTTGTCAAAGGGCTCTTTAGGGGCTGTAAAACTGTCTGAGTGTGGGGATTTGTCATCACCACAAAGGCCTGCTCCTTCTATTAGTCATAAAATATATAGAGAGGCAAACGCGGGCTGTGATGAAGACGCAGCAGCGAGACGGAGAGAGATAAAATGTGCGTGTGTGGGAATTGGATAAGTCAGAGGCAGCAATGTTGATGCTAAGTTGTTCTCTGAAGTTTTGTGGTTTCTTTATGATGAACACAGAGAGACTAAAGGGGTAAGAAAAGGGGAAGACAGAGACGGAGCCGTGCGGCACAAAGTACTGTACATCCTCAGCTCTATTTCAAGTCTTTCTGCTTTCTTGAGTGCGCGTGCGGCCGCCCTTTGATGCAAGCAGTAATTTCCCATTTTCAATATCCTGTTCTATTTCATTCCGTTCAACTGTATTCCCTTCAACTTCCACACACACACACACACACACACACACACCCAACACGCACGCAGAGATAGACAGTGTTTCTATGAAGAAAGATGACGCCATTGAAGATGATGACAACTCCCATCTGACATTTACTAACCTTTTGAGCAGAGAGATGGGGATGGAAAAGAAAGAGAGAGAAGGAGGAGAGAGAGGATGGACAGATGAGAGGGAGGGACACAGTCAGGGTGGAGGAGGGGTGTTGGGGGGAGCTATCCATGGCATTCATGTTTTCTATTCCTTTTACCATCATATTGTATTCAGCTCTTCACAAAAAGCTTTTGTTGCTGTCTGTACATTTTTTTTTCAAGCTTAAAGCACACCGATTTTTTTTTTTTTTTATTATACTAACAATGCCCTCAATTTTTTCGCCATCTTTCTTTATTTGACAGATGTGGCTTTCTGCAGCTCAGTGTGTGTGTGTGTGTCTGTGTGTGTGTGTGTGTGTGTGTGTGTGCGCGCATGCGTACGTGCATGTCTGTGGTGTTTAGTCATAACTGATTTAATTATTATGGAAAATACCTCTGCAAATGTTTAAAGGGATACCCAGTTTTTGGCTGATGATCCGTTTTTGACAAATGCAAAAAATCAGGCTAGCGTCTGCATGTGTGCAGTATTTGCCAAATGCTGAGAGGAAAACGCTGTCAAAAAAACAGAATGATCTGTAAAGAAATATTGTTAATGAAAGTCAAGGGCAGCAAAACACAAGTCAGGAGCAGAGAGGAGGGCACATTTTTCATCTGTTCTAAATCATTTGTCAAGTATTTAATACTCTTATCAGCATGGGACTGGGCAAATATGCTCATTTATGCAAACATATGTATAGTTTTTATTGCTGGAAAACAATTCCCAACACAAAAAGAAAGAGAAACCCTCACAGGTACTGCATTTAGTTTATAATATATACTCAAATCATAACATGGCAAAACTGCAGCCCAACAGGCAGCAACAACATGACTTGCTCTGAACTGCATGTGATTATCATAAAGTGGGCATGTCTGTAAACCCATTTTCATTCACATATCTTGAGGTTAGAGGTAATGTGTGTGTGTGTGTGTGTGTGTGTGTGTGTGTGTGTGTGTGTGTGTGTGTGTGTGTGTGTGTTGTGTTTGTTCGTTAGTTTCTTTGATTTAGTTCAATCAAATCTGTCCTGACAAGAAGACTGAACCCACTGGTCAGTTACTGACTCACTTAAAAAGACCGATGTTGACATTTCACAAACAAGTATCCCAGTTTTAGATGAAACTATGAGGGCTATCATTGCCTAAACTGAACCAGGTAAACTGGCAGTAGGGCTGCAACTAATGATTGTTTTAATTACCTATTAATCTGTCGATTAAAGAATTTAAAGGTATTTTTAAATTACTTGAACCAATTCTCAACAGAGTTTGTGATTTATTTAATAGTTGACAACTAATCGATTAAACTTTGCAGTTTTAATTGACATGTCAGATTACTGACTTTAGCAAGTAAATTGACTTTAAATTACTGACCCAACTTCCCTGATTGTCTCAGCTTTCATGACCTGGCAACACTTCCTTTTTCTTCATCCATTCCCCTACCCAACCCTCTGCACATCCAACACATTTTCAACCCAATTCGCTTCATGTTGTCTTTGGCATCTCTTTGTTTTCAGCATCAAAACCACTATAGTTACCCTTGGTGTCACTTTAGGATTAGGCATGAAAACCACTATAGTCAGGTTTAGGAAAAAACTACATGGTTGGACACTGAACATTGTCAACATGTGACACCAACAAACAGCTGATTGTAACGTGACTCACGGGACACGACTGGCGGTGTGTGTTTCGTTAAAGGGTGCCTTGTGTGGTGGGGACACATGCCGACGGCCATGACAAAGCCTTGGTATTTAATGCTCTGGAAATGAGAACGGGCTGACACATCCATCCGTCATTTTCATCTCCCTTACGTGTGTCTACCCCAACAACCTCTGACACTTTGGGCTGGAAACGCAATATTTTCTTTACCAAAATGCGTTTACAGTACAGAGTATATATATATATATATACGTATATATATATATATATATATATATATATATATATATATATATATATATATATATATATATATATATATACACGTATATGCGTATATATATATATATATACACATATATATATATATATATATATACACATATATATATATATATATATATATATACATATATATATATATATATATATATACATATATATATATATATATATATACACATATATATATATATATAGTAATGTACTGAGGTCTGGCATCGATGTATGGTCAGATTTGTAATCTTATAATCTTTGATCAGAACTCAAAAATGTTTTTTTTTGTATGGCTGCAGCTCTTAAGACAATGTGATCCAACGTTTGAGAACTTTGGCTAATTTTGGCAAATAGGAAATAGGAAAACATCTTTGTTTCTCAAAGTGAAGTATGTTTTTGGTGTAAGTGGAAAAGTCAGCCGTCATAGCAACTTTAAAACTGCAAGTCCTTCTTCTTCCCATGTTCATCCCCCTTCCTGCATCCACCCCTCCTCCCCATACAAATATTACTTCTACATCATTAGACCTTTTTAATGCTGCTGTGGTGGTGTCCTTGCTAGTGAAGCACAAACTTAACCGTACATGAATTATAGGAGAAGATCAGAAAACATTGAGTAGCTGTTGGAGTCTTGTAGACCATTGTGTCAACACTTTGTCAATGCTAAAAGAAAACAAAAAACAGAGTTTGCAACCATGCAAGGTGCTCTATATGGCTGTACTTGCAGTACAGCGGGCCTTTGAGCTAAATGGAAATGTAGCATGCTCACACTGACAATGTTACTATATTGATGTTCAGCAGCTATTATGTTTACCATGCTCACCATTTCTAGCAGGTATTCAGTAAGTACTGGACAAATTAAACATTTTGACCTCATGATAACACAAAATGAAAAGTTAAATATTAATAAAAATTTATCCTGAGCAGGACAATGATTTCCGAACCTAGTTTCATGGCAATCCACCCAATTTTCATGCCAATCCATTTAACAGTTGCTGGACAGATATTTCAGTATGGACCAAAGAGGTGGACCGACATCTCCATTGATCCACATTTCTCTGTAAAATTTGTCATCTGTCTGTACAAATTAACGTTAATGTGGCTAAATACATTTGATCCAAATATGTTCTTTAATGCATCACTCGGTTCAGTTGCAGATGAGTGCTTTCTGCCCATTTGGAAATTATACACCTCATTAGTGATTCTTCCAGTGGATTTAGTCCTAAACAGTACTGTACACCAGCCATTCCTCTGTCTGAGCCAATAACGTAACAGCAAATACCATAAGCTTCCTATCAATTCCTCGGGTGCTGTAATGGCTTGTCCAAGTTAACAACCATCAGTGGGGATTCAAACATGAACTGAGGGTCAATTGGAACAGAGAGAAGATAAAAGGAGGGAGGGAGCGAATTGTTGATGAAGAGTAAAGGACATCAGAGGGATGAGCCTGTGCACACATGAGGGAAGATGATTAATATAATTTGGTGATGAATATATGGTGCTGATATCTTGGGTTGTTAATAAATGAGCGGAGCATGCTGGAGTGCAGGCAGCACATACTAATCAAAGGTTACTGTAGGTGACCTAGCCTGAAGAAAACACAGGAAAACACACATATACTACAGTGTACATGCACATTTTAGATTTTATTATTAATTATAGATTTATTTTATGTATAATTTGTATCAATTTTTTTTGGGCCATATGGGGTAGCAAAGCAAGCTTAAAATGTGACTTAAAGTAGTATCACAAAGGCTATTTGCAGACGTCCAGAGAAGTCCAGAGTAAAGCAAAATTAAAAAAAAAAAAAAGAGATGGAGGGAGGGTGCAGGGTCTGCAGAAACAGACACTTGTAGTTTAGGAAATTGTTGACTATTATACCTTTAAAATTCAATTAACAATTAAATGGCAACTGAACACTGTTTTTTTTTTTTTTCCACTGTTGGGGGCGGCAGTAGCTCAGTCCATAGGGACTTGGCTTGGGAATCAAAGGGTCACTGATTCAGGTCCCAACCTGGACCAAGAACTGAGTGTGAACTGGTAGCTGGAGAGGTGCCAGTTTACCTCTTGGGCACTGCTGAGGTGCCCCTGAGCAAGGCACCAAACCCCCAACTGCTCGGGGCGCTTGTCAGGAGCAGCCCCTTCACTCTGACATCTCTCCATTAATGCATGTATATAGGTCCTGTCTGTGCACGTATGTATTTCAGGTCTGTGTGTACTGTGTGAAAATTAACAATAGAGTGTAAAAACTGAATTTCCCTCCGGGGATTAATAAAGGTTCATCTCTTATCTTTACCAGTTCATCATTAGCAAACACATTAATTCAGTCATTGTCATCATTAATCCCTCTGCATTCATTACAGAGTATATACTATACATAAAGGTAGGAATGATATTGCAAAGAATTTGTTTTATGCAAGAGGTCTAAAAATTATGATGCACTTCCCAGGTGTGCAACAGTAACATCATGACAGTTAGATAGACACCTGTAATCCAGTTTCTCAGCTTCAGGCGATGCCTGTGGGAGCACTGTGTACTGACTATATTGGCTTTCTGCTGAAACATGCTACTGACATACACACAGAAATACACACACCTCTGTAGGCTACAGAAAACGCCTTTGATTCATTCCCCCCCAACAAAGGCAAGCCACAAATATTCCACCTCATATTAACAGAGATCCAGAGAATTCCCACCACACGCCTGCTCGCAACCAGGAACAGCCAACGGGGACACATGCTTACACGGAGCAAGCAGGGAATACAACTTGCTTTTCAGGAAGGAATGATTCTGTGTGTGTGTGTGTGTGTGTGTGTGTGTGTGGTTGCATGAATGGACGAGGCAACTCTACAGTCTGCTGCCAAAATAAGAGGTTTGGTTAATGAGGAACAAAATTTCAAATTTAGGGGAAATGTTAGGACCGGTAAACCCACAGAAAGAAAACAGGCTGGGGTCATAAAAACACAACACCAACATTAGTAAATCACTGGAACGTTTGACACGGAGGACAAAGACAAACTGGCACAGACTATATATGACTGGAAACTCATCGGGGCAGGGTAGGTAATCACACAAATGGGAAGCACACAAGGAAGTAAAGTATCTGACAACAGAAGAGAGGTAAGTATCACAAAAATAAAACAGGAAATGATAACTGAATGTTAAAAAAAAAACACATATGAGCATGACGAGACAGGAAATCGATTAATCTCAACAACTTTACATCTACTTGAAAAATAAATGTCAGTAACCTCACACCACACACACACACACACACACACACACATACACACACACATACACACAATGTATCATACTGAGAAATGTATAATTCTGAAATAATCATCCCAAGGGCAGTCTTTGAGAAGGAATCTATTTAACACCATCAACTGCACTGTTTGTGTGGATTTCTAAGAAATGCTTTCATCTATTCACATCATCAGTGATTTCATCTATTCATCTATTGTTGGTTTTTGAGCTCAAGGATGGTTAGCTATGTTAAACCTGCAGTAGGCAGAAGGTTTTTAGCATCACTGGGCAAAAATTCCTTCATAACATTTCAGCATATTGTAATTCAAGTGCTCTGAGAGAAAACTAGACTCCTCTCGGCTCTGTTTTCAGGCTTCAGAAAATCTAGCCTATGACGGAAGACTTTGGCCAATCACAGGTCATTTCAGAGAGAGAGAGAGAGAGAGAGAGAGAGAGAGAGAAAGAGAGAGAGAGAGAGAGAGAGAGCAATCCTATTGGCTGTGCTCCGGCTGGTGGGCGGTGCTTGGTATTTCCTCCAGACATCTCAGCATGGCTGCCAGGTCACAAACTTTGCCATTTTTTCAGCTAAACAGTAGCTACATGATGTATCTGAAACCATTTGAGGCAAGAAATAAGCATTACAGTAACAATATTGATTCATATTTGATCAGCGCTGCCTAGTTTGACCATCTGGTCGGAGTTCGCAAGTGATTGACGGCCGGCTCTCATAGATGGCAGCTGGACGATAGACTCCAGATTTGTGATTGGTTGTTTTCCTCCAGTCTGTGAAATCTTGCAGATGCCATCAGGAGCATAGAGGACACAGAGGCACATGATTTGTTTCAGATTTCCTGTCTCATGCACTACTGTCGCAATATAGCGACCATTTTTTTTGCTTTTAACCATATTTGTTCCATTTCTACCTACTGCAGCTTTAAGTACTAATATTTATGCAGTGTCTCCTTTGTGGGTTTATTTTATTTTTCCCGCGTTTAACCGTGAGGCGGTGGAGGTACCTGTGTTGAAGTGCCTTGCCAGAGTGCACTTTCACAGCCCTTGTTGGACGATACGACAGCATCACTCGGTCATGCATAACAGCACAGACACAAGAAGAAGTGTGACTGTGCGCTGCAGCAATCTGAAAACAGGATAAATGTTTAATTTATGAAAATCAGCTGTATGTTTTAACTGTGTGCACTCCAATAATGTAATACTTCAGTGGCTGTTTATAGTAACAACACACACATACACACACACACACACACACACACACACACACACACATCTGGGATGTGGCTATGCCTGAATGCAGCTCTTCAGTGTTGCTGCTTTAATAATCAGTTTTAATGAGCATCACTTGCTGTTATTCCCTTCAGCATGATTCTCTCTCTCTCTGCATCTGTCTATCTGTATTTCTTTCCGTCATAACCCCTTTTCTTACTCACATCAAGTCTCTCTCTCTCTCTCTCTCTCTCTCTCTCTCTCTCTCTCTCTCTCTCTCTCTCTCACACACACACACACACACACACCCCTGCTCCCTTTATTCCCTTTAGTTTGAAGCTCAATTAATGCCCTGTTTCATATCTGCTATACTCAAAGTCCCCTTGGGTCTCCCCACCACACACACTGAGATATTGTCACATATTATTATTAATTTCTGGTATCTTTGCATTTAATGTGTATTTATGTGTTTGTGTTTGCACATTAGGACTTTAGCTCAGTTCACATGTTTAACCTTTTCATGCATGTTTTTTTTAACCACAAACTCAGTGTGAGTTTTTGAAATGCACATCAGTCTTGTTTTTGTGACGGCTGGAAACACCTTCATCATGTTGTTACTGTCACTGGTTGACCAATCAGCCAGCGAACACACGGCAGCAGTTGTACAGTATGTCTCCGCATGGCCATTGACTTTTAGATACAAACCACCGATGGGAATGCATCTTCTTGAAGAAAACTGTTTTTTCTCGCACGAATCCACGTTGAACAAAGAATCTGAAAACGGTAAAAAATATCTCTTCGTCCGGACTTGCACAGACTCACATTGTGCATGTGAAAAAATAGGGCTGTATGGAAATTGCAGATTTTTAGGTCTTTGTAGGCTTAGTGTTAAAGCGAGCGACAATACTAGCATGAGTAGAAAACCTAAGGAATCCACTGGTACCAACCACATCATACAAGCTCATCGCTGAGGAGGCTAAATAACGCTCCAAACTTGCCCTAACTTGTGGTGAGGAAAAAAACTGGCATGGTCTTTTTCAAATGGGTCCCTTGACCTCTGACCTCAAGATATGTGAATGAAAATGGGTTCTCTGGGTACCCACGAGTCTCCCCTTTACAGACATGCCCACTTTATGATAATCACATGCAGTTTGAGGCAAGTCATAGTCAAGTCAGCACACTGACACACTGACAGCTGTTGGGCTGCAGTTTACTTATGATTTGAGCATATAGTATTTATTTATGCTGTGAGGGTTTCTGGACAATATATCTTTTGTGTTGTTAATTTATGTCCAATAATAAATATATACATAATTTGCATATAGCAAACATATTTGTCCACTCACATGTTGATAAGAGTATTAAATACTTAACAAATCCCCCTTTAAAGTACATTTTGAACAGATAAAAAAGTGTGATTATTTTGCAGATAATCATGATTAACTATAGACAATCATGTGATACAGCCTGAAATATTTTAATGGATTGACAGCCCTAGTAAAAACAAAATGTTGCAGGTTTATACGTTGTGAGCTTCCTGGACCAGCCATGAAACTGTTCCACACATTGAAACTACAACTTATTTTACATTTTGATTTTTCATACGGATTAAACAAATATAGCATAAATAAGTTAATTTGTGATGTTTACAGCTGCTGGTTGGCAGCTTGGCTTGTTGTTTCCCCCGTTTCCAGTCTTTGTGCTAAGCTAATCACCTGCTGGCTCTGGCTTTATATTTGATGGACTATTATGGGAGTGGTTTCCATCTTCTCATCTAATTCTTGCCAAGAAAGTGAGTATGTCTATTCCCAAAATGTCAGGATCTGCCTTTAAATTATGATATAATTTTACATCTTACATCTTCAGTGTACAGTATATACCAAATAGTAAGCTGCGAGCTGTATAGTAATGGTGCCTTTCAGGGTGATCTTTCCAAGCTGTCCGCATATTGTACTATATGCATAGTCCCTGACTTCCTTGTAGCCAACAGTGTGTATCTGCAGGATGGGGAACATTTCCAAAACCCTGTGTGACTCCACATGCCTCTCCCAGTGGGTGTACCTTAATTAGATCATGTGCATGTTGCTCGCTTGCAAAACAGGTACATAAACTTCTTTCTAGGATTCCACAGATTCGGTGTTCTGCACATTTTCCACAGTGTGCTCATGTCACCTTCAACACAAGGCGTTCAGGAACACAGCGGACACATCGGTCTGTACACACAAATGACAAGGACAAGGACATGTTTGGCTTGAATTTGACAGTGCTTAAAAATGTTATCATTCATTTACAAGCTTTTTTTGCCTAAAGTCTAAATCATTACCAGAAAGCAATGACCATGAAAAACAAAAACAAAACAAAAAAAACCAAAAAAAACAATGAACGTGCACTCATGTTGGAGGACTTTTAGGCCCACGGTACATCATCACTCTATTTTTATGTAGAAGAAGAAGAACAACAACAACCTTTATTAGTCCCAAGAGTCCCACGAAATTCAATTTTTACACTCTGTTTGTTAACTTATACACGGTACGTGCAGACATCAAATGGAGAGAAGTCAGAGTGATGGGGCTGCTCCTGACAAGCGCCCCGAGCAGTTGGGGTTTGGTGCCTTGCTCAGGGGCACCTCGGCAGTGCCCAAGAGGTAAACTGGCCCCTCTCCAGCTACCAGTTCACACGCAGTTCAATATTAGTAACACTTTTTCATTAGTTGTTACATGGAATGCAGTTACTTCATTATAACCTTATCATTGCTTAAAAGGTTTGGGTCAATTTAAGAAAAGCACAGTAGGTGTTTTGACTTTGTGTCAAAACACATGCAATCTTTTGCATTTTCAGCGGCCAAATTGGCTTGGGCCAAGTTTTGTTGTTACTATTTACTGTTACTTCATCTCCAGTGCCCAAACACAGTATACAAAAAAACATACAGTACACAAAAGATAATGGTCCAAGAATGGATTTTAAGATTGGTCAAGACCATAGACTGTATATAAAGATGGACGACATGACAGCTCCCCAAATGTGAAGATAAAACATCTGGATGGCCCCCTGGTGGCTGGCTGCAGTAAATCCCATCCCTTCAATGTTAGCGGATGGGACAAACGTAAAAAGTCAACATACACATCAAATACATTTTTCTGAATGAAAGTTTCTGTCACTTAAAGTATCCTTGTCATGCTAATGTACGAGAATTTTATTTTTTTTCCGATAAATGTGGTTTCAATTAGTTATTTGATGCTATAAAAAGTGCTGAGGATGACGTATTTGTTGAAGGCCAACCAGGAAGTAAGCATCGCCCGGTTCCCTTCAAAAAAAGCCAATGGGATTTTTCTATTGGGTTTTGGATTATTGCTGAAAATAAGCTCTGCGGAAAACACGTTTATGATACTATGGCTACTCTAGAGGTAGACCCAAGCCCCTCTCTGGCGAATGTGTTATTTAACAGTGTCCGTTAGGTCAGTGGTATGGGATGGTGCCAACCCAGAGCAAATGTAATAATTAAAAACCTTATCTGATTTGTAGTTGTTTCACACAGGTAACATACGTAGTTGACCTTTTTAAAACAGTGATGATTCATCACGTATGTCCCTGCAACAGATAATTACTGTCCAAATGCACTGAATAATTCATTTACTGTTGATGATAGAAGAGTGTAATAGAAGAGTAAATAAATTCATGTCATCTTTATTTTGTAGAGCTCTTAATCACTGTTAGTGTGAGAGAGCATCACAGTCCTCACACTATGAAATGAGTAGAAAGAAAAATGCATTTAAATTGAATGTGGTTATTCCACCATGTTGTTACAGGATCAGTCATGGGTTACCTTGAGTTAAGACAACTGGGGAATGCTGTTTATTTTTGGCATTAACGGGCAAAATTTGATATTCCCTTCCAGTTCCAGTTGTTGTCATTGTTATTCCACTATTAAATTTTTAGCAAAGGGGACGTGCACATGAATCTGTCTGGTAGAACAGCCAATAGGAGCGCACTCTCTCTGAAATGACTTGCGATTGTCACAGACTAGATTTTTGAAAGCCTGAAAACAGCCATGTTGAGGGGCGGAAGTCTAGTTTTCTCCCAGAACACTTGAATTACAACATGCTGAAAGGTTATTATGGGATTTTTGCCCAATGATGCTAAAATTTCTTTACTTACCCCCCGTATTAAAGATGGCTGGTAATGTTGTGTCAGCTATATTTGAAAAATTTATCAACCGAAAAAATTTTCCAATGAAAGTAGCTAGCAGGTAAACTGCCAGGTACTTGTACACTCTCACCCTTTTCAATATCCAGTATCCTGTGTTAAAGTTGACTCGTAGCTTTACGACCTTCACCATTATCTCAGGCCTTGTGAATTAGTAAAGAGATTTGCTGTGGAAAATTAACTCTTGTCATCATGCCTTCAAATCACAACCAACACTGTCTCACGGCAGTTTGTGAGTCACAAAATATAATCTCATTTTTGTAATGATGCTCTGCACGACATTCAACAATGTATGTTTTGTGCGTTTTTCTATGAATGTCCGCTCCAGTCTTTTCAGAATAAAACTACTTAGTTCGGTTTAGGAATACATCAACTTGGTTGGGCTTAGGCAACAAAACTACTACGTTAGCTTTAGGAAAAGACTGCAGTTTGGGTTAAAGTAACACCGGAAATAACATAGGAAATGGCATAACTTAAGTATGGAAGTTGCGTGACAAAAACTTAGTTAGTTTTAGAAAAAGGTCGTGGTTTAGATTAAAATAACACCGAAAGTGCTGTAACTGAAGTATGGAAGTTACGTAGCAAATAAATTAACTTTGACTTGCGGTTTCATACGGGACATGAACACCAGTCTCGGGTGTTAAAGTTCTGAGTCATTTGGTCCACCTATCCACCACAACCTCCTCCCTAAACAGTGTTCGCCGCTTTCGATACTTCTCAACTACGTGGATTTCATACACATTGATTTGGTGCTGACCATCATGTCAATCATCATCAGAATGTGAAATAAATTTTGTCCATGTACACAAATCAACCCATGCTATTTCATGACCTGCTGTGCGACACATGCACAAACACACACGCACACACACACACACACACACACACACACACACACACACACACACACACACTGTCCATATTGTAGTGTGTGGTTTATCTCAGTAGGACAAGGCTGCTCTCCCTCCTTCACCTCCTCTCTCTTCTTAGTCTTTCAGCAGTCTTGGCACACTTGGAGGCACCTGTGGGCAGAGAATGACAGGTAGCTATAGTTTTTTGTGTGTGTGTGTGTGTGTGTGTGTGTGTGTGTGTGTGTGTGTGTGTGTGTCGTACAGATGTGTGCATCACACTGTGTCCTCTCCTCTTCCTCCATTCCACCTGCATTGCAGCAAACGCCGCATCTTATAAGCGCATACAGTACAATATTAAAGCAGGGAGGAGGCAGGATGGGACAGCACCCCTCCTCCTCTTCAAACTCTCATTCTATCATTTTGATTAAGTTATTGAACGCCGTGGATCTGGTGTTAGCTGACATTTCCATATCTAGATGGATAAAACATGCGCTTGTAGTTAATGTGAGTTGATGGCACGGCGACATCTCACAGCAAAAGCCACACAACAGAGAACAAAGAAGTGCTAGTAGTATGTAGTGTATGTATCTTATATGAAATAACAAATACTGGTTTGATTTCGGGAATATTTGATCTTGTTTTTGCTTTTTATTATCTCACATTTTCTAGCATCTAGAGTTTTTTGTTGTCTTCTCCCCATACTACTGTTTTACAGACCCATCTGTGAGGGACATGCTGTAGCACACATTCTCCATTTTAGTCCCAGATGTGAACGAGGAGTCAGGGACAGCTCGAGCCCCTTTGGTTTCATTAGCGAAATTCGTATTTGGAGCACCACCCTGCCTAAGAACGCTATATAACGCTTTGTAAATAACTGTATTTGTTGTAATGTAAATAAACAACTGGTCCATGATATTGTTGGATTAAGCAGTGTCAGTCAGTTTAACAATTTACACTATTTTTAACGAATAATTGTGGCTGGCAGATAAAAAAAAAAGTGTGCGAAAGAGAGTTACAGGGGTGAAAAGTGGATTTCTTTCTTTCTTTATGTACTTTTGATAAAATTATATTTAATCATGATTAATCGTATGATTGTCCGTCATTTATTGCAAATTAATCATGCATTTTTATTGAAGTATTTTATAATCTTATCAACATAGGAGTGGACAAATATGGTGCTTTATGCAAATGTATATATTTATTATTGGAAATCAATTAACAGCACGAAACAATGATAAACGTTGGCCAGAAACCCTCACAGCTACTGTATTTAGCACAAAAAAATATGTCATAAGTCATAACATGGACCCCTTTAAAAATGGCCATGACAGTTTTTCCTTGCCAAAATTTAGCAGAAGTTTGGAGAGTTATTTAGCCTCCTTCGTGAATATGACATGGTTGGTACTAATGGTTTTGATTCCTTAGGTTTTATAGTTACGCATGATGCCAGTGTCTTCACTCTAGCTTTAAAACTGAGCCCACTAAAAACTGCAAATTGCATTAATAAGTTAAAGAAATTTGTGGTGTTAATGTTAATGTGTCATTATTGTGTTAATTTTGACAGCTCCTTCATTTTACAGCAATGCAGAAGATTAGGAAGGGCACCCACAGGCATCTTAAAAAATGTATTTATTTATTTTTAGATGGCGACCAGCGCCCCCAGAAGGTGGCGTCTTAGGTAACCACCTATATGGCGTGTATCTTAAACCGGCCCTGTGACCTATAAAAATTTCTGCTTATAACAGCAGGTCAGTTTTTTTCTGGAAACATCAGATTCTGCATTAGTCATGCACGATAACACAATAATGATATGCCTTTTCGGTAAAACATTTTGGGTGTGCACCTTCCACATCCCATGTGGATTCATAAATCTTCAGCTCTTATTATTAGATTGTCCTGTTAACTTCTCCCCTCTGCAGCTGTATTGTCAGTAAGGCAGCATGATGAAAACAACAGTTTATTCTTTCTTTGTTCTTTGTAGTCACTTTCAAAAGCAATTTGGTCAGGATGACAGTCCAAAAAAATTAAAAAAAAAAGCTCATAGAAACAACTCTTGACAAAAAAACAACAAAATAAAGTAAAACATTTTGCAATGACCACCACATTTTTGATCAAATCAAGAGCTGTGTGCATCTTCATGGGGCCACTCGGTTCGTAGTAACCCAGGTAAGGCCCAGGTCGGGCTGTGTAGGGTCTGGTTTTATTGCCGTGGGCCTCAGGTCTGTGTGTCTGAGTGGATTTCTATCGGCTCTGTTCATGACCTGCATCACAATCATCACAGGAGGGAAAAAAGGTGTTTTTTGAGGAGGGACAATGAGTATTAAAATATGAAATATGTCAACAACAATTGGAAGATTTGCCATGATATTTTGTACATATTTTGTTCCATGTTTCCCATATGATGAATTTTAATGACATTTGATGACTCCTGTCTTCATAGAGCACCACAAGCACGTCAAAGTTTTTATCTATCCTGTAAAATGTATTTATTGAAAAGTTATAGATGCAATAATTTCCTAAATTCACAACACCTTTGCTGTTTGAATCCGTATTTGCTGGTGTTTAGCCTTTCAAAACAACATTTGGTGATCTAGCAGCAATTTTACAGCACGACTGCGACTGCTGAAACACAAAATCATGTTGTCTCCATTTTGTTAGGGTGATGGCATTATAAAATAAGACAGACGTTTGATGCTGAATGCAAAAACCTCATAGAAGCTTCAAATAAAAAAACAATGGCACTCGGTACAGCCCTACACTGAACATTGGCACACTTACTGGCCTTGAGTTTGCCATGATTTGAATATATTTGTTATGCTAAATTCAGTACCTGTGTGGTTTTCTAGACAATATCTGTCATTGTTTTGTGCTGTTATTTGATTTGCCTGCATTTTGTGCAGATAAAAAAAAAAATGTGATTTTTTTAAAATTTATTGACTGACTGCCCTGATTATTACCTGTCATTTTGTTTTTTAATGATAAGACGTACGTATATGATAGCATTTTATTTCCATTAACAGCACCACTTCAGTCAATGTTTTACAGCCAGGGAATATTTCTCTCAGGGAAGTGAAAAGAAGTCGGCAAGATCCTGCAAGCACTCGCTTCCCCGGGAGGAAATCCTACAGCATGCGCTCCCTCCAACCCCGTGTCCTACAAAATTACATTCCCATACAACTAAACTGAATTCTCCTTTATTTTGAGGGAAACTAAACAATTTTGAACACATGGATAGTGTAAATTGAAACAAAACAAAAAAATGCAAAAAAAACCCTACTTGGTTAGGTTTAGTTAAAAAACATGATAATTAAAATAAGCGACCACTGATGTAGTTTCATGCA
The DNA here is from genome assembly GCA_947000775.1 of Pterois miles. Taxonomy (NCBI): domain Eukaryota; kingdom Metazoa; phylum Chordata; class Actinopteri; order Perciformes; family Scorpaenidae; genus Pterois; species Pterois miles. Next base: position 15,295,351 of record CAMQGK010000144.1, on the reverse strand, counting down.
GGACACCAGACTCCTGGGTGAAAGTGTAGTGTTTATTGACCCTTCCACTGCCTCCCTCCATGTACTATCATTATAAATGGATATGAGATATGTTAAAAATACTTAACAATATGTGTTTCCCTTCCCATTTCTTTGTATGGGAATGCCATTTTAAGGAGACCAGGCTGCTTTTTCTGTACCAGTGGTGCAGCTGCATTGCTCTATAACCCACAGTGGTCATGGGCGCTAAAAGGCTTCCAGTCCGTAGCTCTTCAATGCGCTATCAGCATCTGGATAGCGAGATCTAATCTATTAAAATGACGGATGGCCTTCAGATTGTTAAAAAATTCATTCAGTGAATTGAAAATATTCGGTTAATGCCACCCCTGTTTCACAGTAATGTGAGAGGATACTTCTTGGCCAACACACTATAGAGAAAAGCAATATGTCAAAGGCAGCCCTTTTGTGTCTGCTTGTATAAGTAATTTGTTATCATAGTATAGGGACTAAGTCTTCCCAAAGCCCGCCATCTTGAATGGCTTGTCATGTGGATGATCATGAAGAATGTCAAACTGTCCAGCAGGGTAAAGGTCACCTCAGAGCCAATTCTTTCTTTCTGTCTCAAGTATTGATAAAAGAAAATTTACTGTCATGCTGTGGAAAGGGGCTTATTAAAACATCATCGTACACTTGTCAACTGAAGGCAAATAACAGGGAACAGACAATGGACCTCAGAGGAACAAACTACGTGTCTGAAGTCACAGAAGGTCTTTTTTTTTTTTTTTTTTACTGTCAGCAAATGAAAATGAATGGAGGTGTGCCTTATCTTCCTCTTAGAGGGGCTGAAGTGCAGTAAAGTGGTGATTATTCTAATATTCTATTATTCGCCCGCATGAGCAGCGCCTGACGGCCGCCCCGGCAAACGGCTGCCCCGGCAAACGGCTGCCCCGGCAAACGGCTGCCCCGGCAAACGGCTGCCCCGACAAACGGCTGCATGAATCATGCATCGCGTATTCTCAACAGCTGTATTTCTGCTGCTGCCAGCCCTTCTTTCCACAGAGAGTTTGCTTTTCATAATGACCATTTCATGTCATTATAAATATGATTTATATTTAATTTAGACAGGAAAAAGTTAAGAAGTGTGTGCTCATTTGCAAATAATAGTAATAATCCACAATTAAAACCCCGTACTATATTCATTGATGGAGCTGTGCAAGTCACTGCATATTCTACAACACTGTCCTGCACATATTTCAGAATAAAAGCCTCGTGTTAACAACATAAAGGAATTCTGTCCGTAGAAAAAAAAATGCTTGATGACTTGAAATTAAAGCGGGAAGTGTTAATTTGACATAAATCTTTACTTTTTTCATGTCCGACATATATTCTACAGATGTCTAGACATTAATGTTGCTGGCATGATGTCAGGATATTGTCAAATGATGATTTTCAGTATTTGTTGTTGCCGTGAACCGCGCGTTGCTGGTAAAAGTAGGCGAGACCTGGAATCTCTTGAAGAGACGCAGCTGACACACCGCATGTGAGACGCATGTCTCATACGGGCTGTGTGGATACTCTAACCTGTTAACGTGGACGCCGAAATAAAAAACAACAGGCAACACAGCTGTCTCCTAGTATGGACAAGCCATTACACACTGTGCTGACTCCAACATTGGACCTCTAGGCTAGCTTTGAAAAGATCATGTGATGATATTGTATCAGCAGGGTACACAGAGGGTGTCAGTTTTTCTATGTGCTGAATTTAAAGGATACCTTGTACATCCAGCGTTTCTGTGTTCCTGTATTTGCAGGGCTTTGATCATTCGCTGTAATGATGATCACACAGCCATGCTCTGTCTGATGCTCTTTCTTGTCTTTCCATCCTGACGACAGGCAGAGCAGCAGTCAGACAGGGTCTATTGGTGGGTACATGTCAGGTCTCTTTGGCTGAGAGGCTAATAAGTGCCTAAAATATAGAGAATGTCAAAACAAAATTTGTAGTTGTTTCTTTGCATTTCTCAAATCGTATATCTTAAAGCAGCAGTACAGAAGATGGGGACAAATATGATTTTAAAAAGTGTTTTTTATAAAACGTTCACTATAGCCTGACAGCAGTGCATGAGACTGTCTACTTACTGTCTCTGAGCAGCGTCAGTTATGTGCAAACTCCGATCAAACAGTCAAACTAAGCAGGTTGTGATCCAGGTCCTTTTTTTTTTTTTTTTTTATCATTTAACCTTTTTTCATTAGTATCTTTTTTTTTTTAATGTTGTATTCATTTTTCATTACGTTGATACATGACAGTTTAACATATCAAATGAGACAGGGTAAAAATAAAATTAAATGTCTACAGGACAAAGGAGATCCATGTAAAGTGTACAAAACAGGTCAAAATCCCTCACAAAAATTGGGTACTATCTTGAAATAAAAATAAATAAATAAAATACAATAAAGATAAGAATTAGACAAAGTAGGACAGAGAAACAATCAAATTTCTGGGTTTTCAGACAGTGTAATATTCCAGAAATCCTGACGGACAGGTCCCTTAGCATGGTTTTTGTCATTTATCCTGGTCAGCATGGATTCATATGAGGCGGTTTTTGTCATATAATTGACCCATTCTCTCATTTCTGGGGTAGTATTGTTCTATTAGCTGTAATTAGCCCAGCTACAACAACTGAGCATTCTTCTCTTTACATGTTATGTACTTATGAGCTGTCTCCAAGTAAACACTTTCTTGGGGATACTGGCAGCGTCTTACCCAGCCTCTCACCCATATGTCTACGAATTTTACTCCAGAGGGGTTGAACAAGTAGACAGTATATACAATGTTAAAAGGTGCCTCTCTTTTTTTGGCAATGCCAACACAAGTTATTAGATAAACCCATCCTATGTAGTCTGATTAGTGTCCAATAGTACCTGTGTATTTGCTTTTGGATTCCTTGACATGTTTACCACTGTGACAACATTTGTAACCACTCCTCTTCATCTAGTGTACAACTCGGGTCTGTCTGCCATAATATTTTCAGACTATTACAGTTATTGTTGAGCAGTCCATTAGTCAGTTTGTAAAAGAAGGAAGCATGAAGGAGTTCCACCAGGATTTTGAAGAAGTCCATAATGGGATATCTGTCCAGATACTGAATCTTTTGGGCAAAACAGCTCTTAATCTGGATATATTTCCAAAAATGGTCTTTATCTGTAAGAATTTCTGGGTTTTTAGCTAGATGCCTGAATTAAGGTCTGTGGTTAACACAAGGTTTAGAAATTCTAATGTTTTGTTCTACAAAATAAAACACATCGGCAAATATCCCACTTGTGAATATTAAAGCTTTTACGTATCTTAAAAAAAGCTAAATGAGACTACTAAATGTCTAAAACGTGTTTGCCACACATCTTGTTTTCTGCCTTAAATTGAAAAGTTGAAAAATCACATTGGCTTTTTGTTAAGAGAACCCAAGGCGATGTTAACTTCCTGGTTGGTCTACAAAAATACGTCAACCCTGGAGCACTTTATTGAATTGTATCATACTGGCCAAGAACAAATTCCTTGCTAATGCAATTCCAATGGTGAAGCCTCTTTCAGCTGAACTTTACAATGCATTTTTCCACTGAAGAGGACTATAGATTCTGTCCACCGTCACGCCCATTAGAATCACACTGACTAAACTTTTGCCTGAGCACCTCCTCATTCCTTTTGTTGCGGTCTTTCAAATGCGACAACAAAGTGGAGGACATGTCATGACTCTGATAGAAATAATACAACACACCATAGCTGACTTTAAGTCAGTGCAGCTGGGATGCAAACCAGCAGTAGAGAACTGCTGTTATATAAAGGGTTGCCATATTCCTATATCTTCAAAGTGTTGACGTGTGTGATCGTAGTGAATGTCAGCGTGTGCAGCGGGGTAAAGGTCAAATCAAATCCAATCCTCTCGCTCTGTCTGAAGTGAAATTAAGATCGATTACAGATCATACAGCAGAGGTCATACTTCTCATATGTTTGCTGCTTTGTCACTAACATGTCCCAGAACTATTATGGTAACTTATCATATTTGGCATGCTGATATAGTTCTAATCTGCTTTATTCTGTACTACTTGTTTAAGGAGACATATATACAGTATATATATTTATCTGTGATCACAATTAATCACATGATTAGGAGATCTGACAAGTGCTTAATACTCTTGTCAACATGGGAGTGGGAAAATATGCTTATTTTATGCAAATGTATGTATATATTTATTATTGAAAATCAATGAACAACACAAAACAATAACAGATATTGTCCAGACATTCGTGGTTTTCAGAAGATGAATCCTAATAAAGTTGGGGAATCCTTGACATTTCTGTTCACGCCACCATGAGGTTCATATTTGTGGTTTTGGGACTAATGTTTTGACAACTGGATAAATTGCCAGGATATTTGTTATGGAAAAACCTCAAGATCAATTTCATTAGCTTTGTGGTTCACTTGTCATCTACCAATAGATTCTTCATGTTTTCTAGCTTCATATGAGAGCTTTAAAAGTGAGCCCACTACAACCTCTGAAAGATCAAATGCCTTAAATAAATTAGTGGCCCAAAAACAAATTTGCATTTACATTTATTGTTTTGACAGCTCTCTCTATATGTATACATCTACTCTCTATATATGTGCATACATACAGTATATGTACACAGTATATACAGTACAGTGCGCATGTAGGCTACTATAATTGTGTATCTTGACTAAATATTAAGATTTGAATATGATAGATTTGAGTTATGGCTCCAAAGAGTACAAATTTGGTATATTTCTGTGTAGTTTCACATCAACCGTCCATCTTTCTTTCTCTTGTTCAGCATGATTTACGTTTGTCGCATCTGCGACGGTTGCAGGTGTCGTGCCACCATCAGACACAGCCCTTCACGTGGGGTCTGTTTGGCAGAGCACGTCCAAATTTATCTAACTACGCGGACGGCAGAGATAACGAAGAACGTTGAGGGGCCTCGAGAATGTTGTTTTGCTGCGATGAAAAACACGAAAAACACGCACAGAGTACAAAACAACGGTTTCCTCGACGCGATTCCACGTCAGCTCATGCTCGTGCGACCGTCCTTGCAGAAAGCATAACCGAGGCTTTGGGCAGCCGTCCCTTTTACCCAGTCATCATTTTGCTTTCTGTTCCTCTCTCTGCGTTTCCTTCCGTTCCCTTGTTTCATTTTTCCCGGGCAGCAGGCCGGCTGACAGCACGTGGCGACAGGAGAATGCACAGGAAACATGAGCCCATTTCCACGTTTGACCTTGTGAACACACGAAACATCTCTATCAATCGCTCGTCCCTCCCTTGGTACTTCCCCTCTATTCTTCCTTCTGTTGTCACCTCTTTCTCTTTTTAAGTCTGTCCATCTGTCCTCTCCACTTCATCTTTCCCTTTCTCCTTCTCTCTTCTTTGCCCTGATCTCTGTGCCGTCTCACTTTTCTCACTCCCTTCAGCTGTAGCTTCTCTCTCTTTTTTTACTTATCCTACATGTTTTACCTCCTCCTCTCCTCCATCACTGTTCTCCCTCACGCCTTCCTCCTTCCCTATTTCTTCCCCTCTCCCAGCTTCCCTCCTTGTATCACTCCCTCCTTCCTCCCCCCTCCCCAAGTGATGGAGGTGTGTTTTTATAGAAAGTGACAGAGTAAAGAGCTGTATAAAGGTTACAGTGGCTTCCTCTATGACACTGCCATATTACTTATCACACTCAAGCTCTCTCTCTTACACACACACACACACACACACACACACACACACACACACACACACACACACACACACACACACACTATACATATATTATTTTCTCCTTGGGCACTTTGCTGCACCCTGGGACACCTAATAGGAGTGAGGGATTCTTATTAATTCCTGCGTGACTCTCTCTCTCTCTCTCTCTCTCTCTCACACACACACACACACACACACACACAACTGTGCATATGTGTGCCAATGACAAGCAAAAATAACAAAATGGTTATGGTCATCATCATGGAGATGCCATATTTTTACCAAGATATACTATAGATACAGGCAGTATCACTCTGCAGTAAAAGCTCTTCTGTGACCTTTCTTCTCATAATTGTGACCCGCTCTGTCAAAATGAGTCAGAGTGTCGCAGCAGTGCATTCTAGTAAAAACATGTTTTTACATGAAAAAGTGGATTTTGGGCTGAACAAATAAAATCTCACCGTAAGAATCACTGTACAATTGAAAAGATAAATACAGTTTTGAATATGGTTTTCTTAAATGTAACATTGTCGTAATATTTTTTCCCAGAAGACAGCTGTTTATTGACTCGGTTCGATAAAGTTTATCGACACATTGTGGAGGATAGCTAGCCTGACGAGATGAATTCACGTGTGGAAAACGTTGCTCGACTTTTACATTAAATTCCCATTAGAGGTGTTACACGTGATGATAACTGGACCGACTTAATTTCGTATTATTTCTCCGCACCGGGCGATGAGGAGACGGACAGCGGGGGCTCCATGTTGGGTTCAGATATCACTAGAGCATTAATTGTATATATTGTTGTATATGAACATAATCCAGGAGACGTCATTTCCAGGAGACATGTTTGCTGTGAGAGAGACAAAAAGTCAGGAAATCACTTTAAAAAACAAAAATAGTTTTACATATAGTAGCTATGTTGTAGGGCTGTATTAATATTGATGCATATTATGTACATACACTGTATGTACATAATATTTATTCATATTCTATCCATTTTATAGTATACTTGTAAATGCCTGTGTGCACAATATTCTTCATAGTATTTTAATTAAATGATTACATTTAAATACACATACAGTATACTGTATATCATATCATATGTACAGTATATAGGGTGTTTACTGTACTGCTTGTGGTCATCCACATGCACACGTACGCATGAATGTATGCGTAGACTACATAATAAAAAGCTTGGTGTCACTTTTGACCAAAAAATATTGTGTTCATTTAGACTTGAGTCTCAATAAATGTGTTTTAATCCATGTGAAAAATGGCTGAATATGAATTATTATCTTTAATGACCTTTTTCTCAAAAGTATTCGTCGATGGCAGTCAAACTTTGGAAGAGCATATCTCATAGAATATTTGGCGTAGAAAGATAATCATGGTATTACCTTAACGATACAGAAAACTCAAAAGGATGGAGCAGGTCACATATTTTAAATTAGTATTGGTTGACGAATAGAATCAAATAAAATTAGGCAAGGAACAAACTGTATAGCAAAAGAGGATAGGCCATATTATGTTTGAAAACACCAAAATGAAATATGTGGATTTAGACTGTTCAGGGAATTTTAGACTTAAAAAAAGAAAATAAATAACAAATCAAATTACAGGTTCCTGTCCTTGCTATTGTGGGTGAACAGCCTTCTTCTGCCTGTCCTGGGCCTGGCTGGAGGAAGTGTCCCTATGTCCCTCCTCTGAGCGAGGTTTCCTCAGATGTGTTCGACCCCATCACAGGAGTCATTAGTCTGACCCCTCACGAGACTGGATTACCTTTGCTGTTGCTAAAAGAGGCACACGGCTCCTGCTAGCATTATTGCTAAGATAACAGGAGATTGTCTTTCTGAGTGTGTAAGCCACAAGGGAGAGCTGCAGCACAAAGCAAAGCTACAGGAAGTAGTTAGGGGACAAAATACCTGCCCTGCTGGCACAAGTGGCAAAAGGGTCTGAGATTGGAGCACAGAGTTAAAGCACACAGGATTTTCCAACACTAACATGCTAGATTGACAGCTGTGAGTACGAACATGTCCATGTTTGTTGTTCATTATGATAATGTTAGGTGTTTTCTTTCATGTGAATGAGACATGAGTTGGATGCCGATGGCCTGCACTCTTGTCACCAATGCTCATAGACTGTATATAAGACGTAGTCACCGTGATGTCATCCACTGGTTCGTGGACTGACATTTTCAAGCCTTGAGTCCAGAGACATGAGAGGGTGGAGCTAAGTACAACCGAGTGCTGAACAAGACATCTTCACAAACAGAAAACACTGTGAAAGCATTAAAGTAGTAAGATGAAAATGTGTTCAACGCACAGGCCGGAGAACTTTGTGGCAGCAACAAGGTAGCCAAGCCCTAAAGCATACCCTGCTTTACAGTAGGGCAGCTAAGCTGAAATATTCACCACAGAGTTGTGCATTTTGCATTAATGCAAAACATTTGGCACAGATGTAGGTTTATATGTTATTAAAAGATATAGATATTGGGATGCTGCAAATTTGGCCCCTGGGTGCTATGGCAGACATTTTTCAAAATGGCTGCTATATAGGCACCAAATATTCAAAAATGCTGCAGAAAACTGATTTTATGAGTCTCGGTGATATTCAAGTGGTGTTCAAGCTGATTAGATCAGATGTCAAAAGATCACAGACAGTGCTTTTTAAAAGCACAGGAATGTAGCACAAATTGACGACAATTTTCTCCTTTAGCTGGGCATTTATCATGACTATTTAGCAATACAACCCAAAGTTCTACCAGTTCACCAAAGTTCACTATCACTTCAACTGTAATTAGAAGTTACAAGTAACCCAGAATCTTATTCAGCAATATCGTCGTCAATTTTACTAATGAAAAAGTAAATGTACCGATGGAAAGATGAAGATCATATTGTTTGCCATTCTATTTTGAAGGCGAGGGGGTGAACTTTGATCCTGAAGTAACCATACTCTTTATTTGGTTTTCAGTTTTTTCTTAGGTTAAAGGCTTTTAAAAACACCCTTATTTTTTAAGGGTGTTTTAAAGAGAAGAGACTAAAACATGTCTGTGACCTTCTGACATCTGATCTAATCGGCATGATTACCTTGGAAAGAGTCATAAAATAATTTTTCTGTAAAACTTTGGAATATGTTGTGTCAGTTTGGCTGCCATTTTGAAAAATGTCTGCCACGGCCCTCAGGCTCAAATTAATAAGCCTACATCTGTGCCAAATGTGATGCTTTTATTGCAAACAGCACAGTTGTTGTGCTTAACTGTCACACTATTATGGTCCATTTCACTCTAAGTGGAACCATAACTTACTAAATGAACATCATGCTGTATTAAAAAAGACTTGAAACTACCGACTGAGACCATAAACTTATATTTACAATGTTACCAGAGGTAATAAATCAAGAGAGAAGTAGGCTCATTTTTTCATAGACTTCTACACAATCAGACTTCTTTTTGCAACCAGAAGTCGCACCTTGCTGGCTGGTAGATATAATGCAAGTTTAAGACACTTAAGCATTGGCTTCACTTTTCAGACCTGGAGGTAGCCCACTGCCAACGCTCTCTTGCGGACCCGTCCTCCAGCATCGGTCAGGCAGAGCGCTGTCGTGTTTTGGGGGAGTGACTTTGGAAAGAGGCCTAAAAGAAGCGGAAGGCATATTTTTTTTCAGATACTTTCAAAATGTAGCTTACGCTTAGTGGTTTCTCCAAAGCTGCCTTCCCCAGCTCTAAGAGAAATGGGTCTAACGCTAGTTATATTAGGGACAGTCAGAAAACATGGCGTAGTGGTGAAAGATAGTAAAGTTCAACCTCAATGTGACCCACGTGACTGGAGGACTGGCCGCATTCTGAAGGTTGAGGTCAATCTGGCTTCATGGCAACATGTTTGGCTGTTAGCAAACAGCGTTGACCGACTCCGGCTGAATGAACTGCTGTCGTGTGGCTTGAACCGTCTGTCTTTTGTATCAAAAGCACTTCTTTTTGCTGTTTACTGGAGATTTACAGAAACTAAGTGAACAAACACTGGTGAGGTCAAACACACACACATACAGAGAGCCCTCCAGCTTCACTGTGTTGAGGCAGCTTTGACTGACGGAATACTATCAGATCATTCAACCTTCATCCTCACACACACACACACGCACACACGCACACACACACACACACACACACACACACACACACACACACACACACACACACAAATTGGCTGACAGCAGAGTGATCATAAAGCCTTCTTAAATACGACAGGCCGCCATATCCACCCACTATGCTGCCAGCTACGTGTGCGTACTAGATGATTTTCTGTGAGGATTTCTGTGTTCATATACACATTGTTCTGGTGCACACACACACACACACACACACACACACACACACACACACACACACACACACACACACACACGCTCTCGTCTTCTCTAATTCCTTTCAGATTCTGTCTTTCTAATCTGAACATGTGAATGATTTTCAGCTGTGATAACTACCTTCTATAACAAGCTTAATAACTGTCTCTTTGTGTACCTTTATCTCTAGAATCTGCACCTGTGTGTGTGTGTGTGTGTGTGTGTGTGTGTGCTCTCTATTCTCCCTCAGTCTTCCTGTCAGTCAGTCTCAGAGGGAGTGATGCTTGTTTGTCAGCTGTCAGACACACACACACACACACACACACACACACACACACACAGAAAAAAATGCGAAAGCCTCTGCTCAGCTGCTTTGGAGAGAAATGTTCTTTCTAACACACACCAGAGAGGCACACACCCACATACAGTACATTTCAAACACACACATGCATTCGCATAACACTTGAGCTCACACCCAAGCAGCTTTACACCGTACGCCTCCGTGTACCTCCTCCGTGACGGCTTGTCGAGCGCGCTAATGGAAGCAACCCCACAGAAAAACAAGAGATATTCTTTTCTATCCAGTCTGTCAGCTACGTTTAATCCAAAGCCGCCGTCTTTGAGGGCGCTGATACTTTTAGCATTTAGAGGTCTGCTGGGAATCTGATGCATGCCTGTGATTTTTACAAGTGGGTTCTTCAACAAATTGAGTTTTATAAGATGACTAGGCTGCACATATTTTGTTTATGATTGTCTCAGTTTCGAAGTCAATCTTTATTCATATCAAATGTGAAAAGTACGCTCGCCTCCCGTGTATTAGGAGAGATTGGATTATTTCTGAAGATGGGCTCACCTCAAGTAAAACAGCTCCTTGCGTTTATTTGTACATTTTGCCTCTTTCTGTCTTTTGTCTCCCTCCACAGCTCTCTTTCTCTCTCTGTCTTTGTACTGTCATCATCTCTGCTTTCTTTTCCAATGCAGTGAGAAGTATTGATGGATATACTGTAGAGTTGTGCTGCTGCAGTGTGTGTGTGAGCGTGTGTGACTTTGTCTATGTGTGAGTGATCACGCACAGGTATTTCTGTCATTGTGTGTTATGGGAAACAGAGTCTAATGTGTTTATAATTGACTCCAGCTCCAGCAGACTGGCTCAGTGGGCAACAGATGCCACAGTTGCTGCTGCCACAGGCTGTGTGCTATCTGAGAGTGTGTCTCTGTGCGTGTGGTATTATATGAGAATATATACAGTATACATGTGTCTATGTCTGAGCACACTGGTGTGTAACTATATTCACAGGTGTGTGTGTGCGTGAGGTTTTTCACCTGTGTGTAGAGCTTGATTTGATGCACTAACTTCCTTCGTTTCTTGTCATTCATCAAACGTGTTTCCTTGTCTACAGAGGAGCAGAAGTGTTAGAGTCTGTCTGAGATCTAGAGCTGGGTTTATGTTCAGGATGCACGAGCCAACTTTGCATGTTGGCAGTCTGAAAGGCAGCAGAGGAATCTGTTTGCAAACATGACTTTTAATATCCAGTAGCTTAGTGGCATGATATACAATAGATATATTGTTTGTGACCAAGGCCAAGCCATGATGGTTTTTGCCCTCATCTAGAGTGTGTAAATGATTGGCTACAAGTGGTCATGCAAGACTAGAGAATAAGAAAATTAATTTCTGTGGTCACACCTAAAGTTAGGGACACACCATGCTAACATTAAAGAGTTAGTGTCGACGAAAGCAACAAGCTACGTCGCCTCACGTCGCCTCACGTCGCCTCACGTCGCCTTTGTTTTGGCCGATAAGTTGCACTCGAACACATGGCAAAGACTAGAGTCGACAGACCGTTAGCATGTCATGACAGGAAATGACTCTCCACACCAGCAGGTCACGTAGTTTGTCATCAGTGAAAAGGGGAAACCGGAAGACAGAGGATGACAGATATAAAAGCTTTTAATACGCATATGAAACAAAGCGCCATTTGCCGAACATTTTCATATCACTCTCACTCACCTCTTCATTCCAGATGGCCATGTCTGTTTTGAAAATATCTGTGTATTGGAATGATCAGATGAGATGAAGATGAAAAATGAGATGAACCTTTTGTGTGTGCCCTCTTGACTTTACTGGTTTGCTTTCTTTCCTCAAGTCCATTTCTCTTCTTGTGCACCGATTCATTTGAGCTGAACCACCAGAGTGATTTCTCTCACCGACATATCTGCTGTCAATTCAAAATGCTGAATCGGACAGAAAAAATCAAGACACGGGCAGACTAGAGCCGATGGTGCGGGACACACTGAAAAAACTAGGCGGATGGAAGATCTGTCTGATGGCTGACCATCAGCCTGGTGTGTCTGGGCCTTTACAGCAAATGTTTTTAAGGCTTATGTCATGAAGCAGTTACTGCCATGATGCAGGGAGCAGAGCAGTCATGAAGGTCCCAAATACAGAGACGACCAGATTCAACAAAGATATTTAATTAACTACGCAAGCAGATAGACGAAGAAGAAGAAAGACGAACACCCATATCCTGATATTCACAACCTCGTAAGTGGAAAGTTTCTAAAAGCTCTGAGTTCACGACTTGTGTGTCCTTCATTATGTTACCCACTTGCTAAATTGTTAGCCTCTGTGGCTTCTAGAGTCGGACAGTAACGTTAATATTGCCGTTGATTTGCAGCGGCGTCCTTCACGACTTAACCACTTGAACGCAATGCATGTCGTCTTCACGACTTCCCATCTCATAAACAAAAGTTCCCGAGTTCCATTTGGAGGCACCAACAGACTGACTAACTTGGAAAGTGAGAACAGGTGAGGTGGGTGCAGAACTACAGTATTTAGGGACAGTTAAACTGACCAGGGCAGGGCAGACAATCAAAACATAAAAAGGCAGAAAGCAAAAGCAAACATGACACATGAGGAGAGTAGCTTACAAAATAAAACAAGAAACACTAAACGAATCCATGAAACACGGAGTATAACCAAAATCCTCCTCTAGACAAATCAGAACCAATTACAGGCCTCTAAAAATGTACATAATACAAGATAATCAAAAGTCTTAACAAAAATCGGAGGGTCTCAGCAACAGAAGATGTGGTAATTTTTGCCAAAGAGATCAATATGTCATGCCATTATTCAATAAAAATTGGTCTACAAAAAAGATGTGTGTTTTAAATATTACAAGGGGGGAGTGGAGCGTGCCAGGTTCTTTGAGTTTTTGCAAGCAATATTACATTTTACAATTGCATGCATTTTAGAGGTAGTCATTCATATGTGACATTTGTTAGAATTAAATAGTTAACTAGTACAGAGCCTGTTAGTGGCGTGGCCATTTGGTAAGGGCCGATTGATTGACTCCCGGTATTACTGCTTGCAGCCTTGTCTGGGGACGTGTCCGTTAGTAGCATGTAGCCGTTCAGAACACATAACCACTTGAAGCAGGCCGACTGCCTCGCCCCAGGGAATATATCAAAGAAAGAAGGGTCATTGTGTCATCGTGACACCATTCTGGTCACTCAGACATCATATCTACATCCATCATGTAGCCTATTTAACTAACCTAAACCGCAATCTTTTCCTAAACCTTACCAAGTAGTTTTGTTGCCTAAACCTAACCAATTTGAACATGGAAGTGTATTTTGAAAAGACATTGCATGCATTTAACAAGCTGTAATTGATGTGCAAACAGGATGCTAGAGGGGTGCGTAGAGTGTCATAGTTTGAAGCATTGAGCCACTTTGAGAGTTAAACTGGGAGGCTGGCAGGAAGGAAACTCCTCTGTAATAAGAATGAACAGAGTATGTGCTCACACTATGTCCAAAATCTTTGAATAACTCTTTATGATGGCGTGTATAGTGTGACTTTGAACACCGTCTATGTTAATGCTCTGGTGATTTGCTCGTACTTTTAATCCAATAAAGCAGCCGGTTGATTTTCATGCTTGTATCTGTTCCTTTTCAAATAAGCCATAATAGCCTGGAGGCAGGAGAGAGGAGGTTTATTATAGCAGGGCTGATGGGGACAACAGTGATCCAGTGTTTTAATTACTAATATCTGGTTAGTCAGTATGGTCCTGCATTTGTTAAGCTGCTGATTCATTATCACACACTTTACTTTTGCAACTTCCTGCAGTCCTGTCTAGCCATATCTTCCCCTTTATCCCTTGTTTTTTCACTACAGTTTTTCTTTTCTTCTCTTTTGTCTTATTCTCTTCACCTTTCCTTTACTCTCATCCTCTCCCCGCCTCCCTCTCTGGCATCCTATCCGAGTGTACATTTTAGATTTTAATAGAAATATATTGTTTAAGAACTGGAGACCATAATCAGATTTCATCCCCTCCTTCTGACCTCATTAGTATTGACCTGTCCTTCGGTGATGATGTCACAGGCGGCTGTTGTAAGCTGGCCAATGATCTGTGGTTAAAATTGCTTTGTGTCCCAACACTTTGTGTCCTTTCTCTTTCTCTGCTCCACACTTTGTATCATTCAGGTTTTATTTTTCTAATGTTATTTGTAGCATTTACTCAAGTTGAGTTAATTTACAGCAATCAAATATATGTTTGGACAGAAACATCACTTTTACCCAGGGTGATCTCAGTGTTCATATTGGACATTTCAAGGCATGATTTACATCCTGAGCCAATATTCAGGTTCAAGTTTGACACTGGCTATCTAGAGAAAAAGTTAAAAAATGGCCCATAAATCAGGGACAGCATCTCATTGGTCTGTATTCTATACTAACACTGGACTGGCCCAACCACATCTCTTCTTAGGCCACGGTCCTCCCCCTCCGTCCTGTTTCTCATGTCAAATATTGTGGCTCAGAGCCAAAAACCTGTGGATGGATAAGGGCGTCAAAATGGATAAACCAAAGCGCAAGTGGAGGTGCGGAGAAGTTGTGGCCCTAAAAAATGTAAAAATCTAAAGTCAGATGCTGAAATGTGTAAAAATTACAGGTATGTTTGCTGCAGGGGCTGCAGTAGCAGCAGGAGGCACAGGAGCTCAAACAAGATTTCAGACAGAGGGTGAAATTTTAAAATGAAACCACGGTCCTCTTTAAGTTGAGAGAGCTGTTGTTTGGTGAGTGTTGTGAGAGTGTTTTTTTGAGGCTCAGTCATAGAGCAACTTTGGAAATAATCTATATCCTGACTGTATTAGTCCACATGGCTGAAGACCATGCCTAAAATTGCCTCTTAAACTAGCAAAATAAATCCCACATCAAGTATCCAGCATCCAGCTTGTGGCAGAAATCCTGAACATGCAGAGCTGTGCTAATGAGCTACTTTGTATGTCAAGTGTCAAGTCTTTTGTTTCTTGGTCTTTCTTCCCTTGTCATTTATGTCCATTACAGTTTCTTTTCAATTGCCAAGGACAAAAACTTGTAAATGTGTCAGTTATTGAAACCACTAACTCATGTATCTATTGACCAGGTATGCTAAACCATAAGCACACTGTCTACTTTAAATTAAATTCAAAAACACTCTTTTTTGCAAATAACTCGGTTATCTGCATTAGGCACATCATTCAAAACTAAAAGCTTGTGTGTGTTGACGCCACCACTGAAATACCACATTCAATTATCAATCACCTGCACACACAATGCACCTGTGAAAACACCTGTACCCAATTAGATCACTTAGAAATCAGAACTTGAACACTATAAATGGGATTCAGGTTTCTTCTTTGGTGTGTACAACAATGGAGGCCAATTATGGAGAGTTACAAGACTGTAATTGCAATATTTTATTCAGCACAATAAAGCATTAAATTCATGTCATCTGCAGTTAAAGACATTGTGTCTAATACTGCTGTGACAGTCTCAGGGGAAGTTGTGAAATAGTCACAAAATTTGATTTGTCAATATAGACACAAATTTCCCTTTTTTGTAACAATCAGCACAACTTTCAACAATGTATAGTTTGAACATTTTCCTGTGAATGTCCAGCAACATGTGATGTGTATCAATTTCCACTGCCGTGTTTTCAAAATAAAACTATTTAAGTTTAGGGATACATCAGTTTGGTTAGGCTGAGGCAAAAGTTAGGTGGGAGTTAGGTTACAAAAATTACTTGTTTAGCTTTAGGTAAAGATCGTGGTTTGGGTTAAAATAACTCTAATTCAAAAATAAAATAAATAAATGAAAAAATAAATAAAATAATTGTGCTGTCACTTAAGTTCAGAAGTTACGTGACAAATAAATCTAAAACTTTGACTCGTGGTTTCACGACATGACTACTGGTCTCCTGGGTGAAAGTCCTGAGTTTTATGACCCACCCATTCGCCCTGACCTCCTCTCTACATAGCGTTCACTGCTCTTTACACTTCCTTGTTCACATTTACATCAGTTACATACAAATTGATTTCATGCTGACCATTATGGAAAAAATGTGAAATTTGTGTCTATGTACACGAATCAATGCATTCAATTTCGTGACTATTTCACAAACACTGGAATAAACCAATGTGTTTGTTTCCCCATTGCATTTGTGTTGATAATCTATATTTACAGCTTGCTACAAATGGAAATGCAAAGACTCTAATGGTGTTTTATACTTATCACATCAGTGTGCAGCTGGCATGTCGAAAAAAAGAGCTATTTGTTTGGTGGTGTGAACAGTTGTGATGCAAAAATACCGTCTTTAGAAGGGTTTATATAGTTTTGAATGAAGAGACGTAAGATATTTTGTATTTTGTGTATATGTTGTGTAGAATATTTGACAGAGGGTCCTAGTTTCATTGTGTTTAAGCAGTTGCAAAAAAACTGTGATATCTTTCCTTGATCATTTCCCTCTTTCCTGACACAAGTGTGTGTGTTTGTGTGTGTCACATTTCTGTGTCCTTTCTTACCTGTTGCTTTCTAAGGCGTGACAGGTTTAATGCCACTAAGCTTTACTGTGAGCATTGTATTGGTGCACGTAGTCATTCGGTCTTGGCTCGATTGTGCATGCACGTGTCTCTACCATTTTTCAGTTGTGTGTGCATAAGAATCTCTCACTGATATTCATGTCAACCTCTTGGGTGAGGCGATGTTCCTGCAAACGCATCAAACAAAATAACTAAAAATCTACTTGTGGATAAAACCTCACAGTTAAACCATTGCAGAATCACTGTAGGCGGCTGTAGCAGACTATACCTTCACATCTAACATGCACTGACAATTTCTGACATCTTCAAGGTAGAGGATCCTTTCACTAGACAGTGCTGAAATTACTAAAGATCCCTCCACACAGCCTTCAATAAACTTCTGTTACCTGGACTGACTTTTCACCTCTGGTGAACTATAACTACTGCTGTCAGACACTGTCACTGCCAGCTCCTCAGATACCGAGGCTTCGTCGGTGGCCCTCTGCGTCTGCTACCAAGACACCCTTTAGCCTCTTTAGTGTTCAACTTACTCCACCATAAACACATCTGCGGCATTATTAGGCAGTCAGAGCTACTACTGACGTGAATGAACAAGAAATTTCGCTTAGGGTGAGTGGGGTTGGAGGTCTGAAGGGTCAAACAAACACAGGACTTGTGTACTGTGTGAAACCATGCTGAGGTGGACTTATTTTACATTAGTTTTGTTACATAACTTATATACTTAACTGACACCAGTTTCAAAACAATCACACTTACTTTACATAACAAACATTTATTCTTTTCTTAAGCCTAAGTACTTTGTTGTCTAAACCTAACTAAGTAGCTTTATTGCACATCTAAAGATAAAAACTCAGTAAACCTACATTGGAAGTTTATTTTGGAAAGAGACTTATGCATGTAACAGGTGTGAACTGACACGCCGTCCCTAACATCTCCAGAACTGACTGGAGGGTCGTAGTATTAAGCGTAGGGCCACTGACCAAGCATCGGTCAAGACATTCTCACTCCCAACTTGTCATATACCACCCTGTGATGAAGCAAAGGGTGTCCCTCCTGCATTACTTTTGGACATGTCAGGGACTGCGTGTTAATATATCTGCATAGTGTCTTTTCAAAATAAACTTCCGTTTTCACAGGACGTTAGGTTTA
The DNA here is from genome assembly GCA_947000775.1 of Pterois miles. NCBI lineage: Eukaryota > Metazoa > Chordata > Actinopteri > Perciformes > Scorpaenidae > Pterois > Pterois miles. Next base: position 15,277,273 of record CAMQGK010000144.1, on the reverse strand, counting down.
GGCAAGACAGCCACTTACAGTAGGTAGGCTGAGGAAATGGTTGTGGTTGATGTTAACTTCACTGACTAATGACTCGTGACAAATAAATGACATGCCAAAATAAGTCAACATTAATTTTACAGTAGTTTCACACAGTACAGGAACACCAGTCTGCTGGTTCCATCCACCAACTTTCCCACCCACCTTAGCGGACTCTCACTCTGTTAATACTACATCATTCCCTCCAACCGTCGAATACTGTGTGTGGGTTTACACTGGAGTCAGTTGAAAGCCCAGTTTGTCAAGATAAGATAAGATAAGATAAGATATTCCTTTATTAGTCCCACAGTGGGGAAATTTACAAGCCCGGGCCAGACCAGCTGTGTGAGGAGCGTGTGGTGGCTACGTTACCAGTTGTTTTTTATTTTGGCGTCCATGTTAACAGGTGAGAGCAGCCACACAGCCCGTGTGTCAGCTGCATCTCTTCTAGAGATCTGAGGTCTCGCTTATTTTTGGAGAGCTGTGCGCGGTTCATAGCAGCAACAGACAGAGGAAGTGATTGTTTGACTGTATATTAACATCATAATAGCAACATAATGACAGTTTCAGTCTAGACAGTTGCAGAATATGTCACAGACAGCGAAGGTGATCTTCTGACTGTATACTGGCATCATATCAGCAACATTACTACACTTTCAAATCTATATCTGTAGAAAATGTCACGGACATGAAAAAAGTCGAGATTTATTTTTAAATCATCACTTCCTGCTTTCATTTCAAAATAAAATTTTTATTCTGAAATAATGTGGAGGACAGTGTTGTAGAACATGCAGTGACTTGCAGGGCACCATGAATGAATGTAGTATGGGATTTTAATTGTGGATTAGTACTATAATTTACAAATGACCACATGTTTCTTGATCTGTCTCTGTCTAAAATAAATATAAATGACTTGTATAATGAAAACTATGAAAATCAAACTCTATGTAGAAAAGCAGCAGCATAAACACTGCAGAAACACAGCTGACATGCAGCTGCTGCGAACAATGGACATGTGAATCACGCAGCCGTGACACAGCCACCACGCGCTGTTCCTGCAGCCGGTCTGGCTCATGCATCATATATTGTTTCTAAAGGGTGCCTCCATGTTTTGGTTTCCCATACCGAGGGGTGCTGCCCAATCGGTGGTATTTGACGAGTTGGGAGTGAAAACGTGTTGGTTAGACATCAACCAGCAAAATGGTCACGTCTAGAAGGTAACATACAAGTTGCAAAACTCCTGCAAGATAATTAAGGTTAGGCATTGACCGCAAATGGTAGGTTAGGTTAGGCAGTCTGGGAATGAGTCTTGGGGAGTTTTTTCGCAACTTGACAGAAGTTCAAAATGACCTGCCTGCTTGGGAACAAATAAGATGATGGAGACACTGGTCATTTCTGATTTCTATGCAGTTTAACTAAACCTGGTCATTGTATTAAGTCCCATTCTCACAAAGGTGACATTCTGTCTGTTACAGGGAGTATATGTATTCCTGTGTTCAGTCACAGTGTATATTATATAATGTGTTCCATCACATGTATTTCCATTTTTATACGCAAACATGTGCATGAGCAAATGAAAGCATCATGTGCATGACTTTATGTGTGTTTGCTTGCAAAGTCTAACTTGTATTGTAGCAGTGATGAATGTTTGCAATATGTGCGCATGCCAGAGGGCTTCCATCAGCAGTGTATGAAAGTAAGATTCAGCATGATTCATTAGACAAAGAGGAGGAAAGAAACTGAGATAAAAGAATATGGGATGAAGACAGGTAGAGCAAAAGATGATATTCTGATGAAATGAAGAGGATGGTAAAAAAAAATAGAGACATTTAAGAAGAGCAGGGAGGAAAGTGAAGCTATGGAAGATACACGACAAGAAATAAGAGAGGAGGAAGATGTGTGGAGAGGTGCAGGGATGTTGAGGAAATTAAGAAAATCCCTCTAAGGAAAATGAAAGCCTAAGTTGAATTGTAAAGAAATAATTTTTATGATGAACCTGATAAAACCAGAGTTTAGTAACTAACTAGCTCATACAGCAAAGTAAAAGAATCTGTTTTTATGGGGATTTAATTATATTGACTGTAGCAAAGCAAAATACCTCAATCAAAAACATTTCCTTTCAATCAAAAAAGACTTGCAACTCAATTTAGACTTTAAAGGTGCTATGTGGAGTTTCTGTGTAAACAAAATCATGTTAAGTGTTTCTCACCAAAGTATCCTTGAGGTTTAACAAGCGCTGAATTTCTTCATCAAAAAAACATTTGTAGAGCTGATGTTTGCAGGCTTGCAGTGCTGTTCTTCATTGTTCTTCACAACAGAGTAAACCCAGTGGCAGGAATGTTAATCATGCTTGCAGGCAAGCATGTGTTGCAAAAAATCCACAGGGTGCCCTTAAAGCTAGGGAAGGTAATGTTGAGAAACTAGCAGAACGCTAGATTTTAAAAATGATCCAACTGAAAATACAAGCCCAGTGTTGCCAAAGCTTTTCCAATGAAATGAATGAATGAGCAGTCTGTGAATCAAGTGAGAAATTTACAATGTGCAATTTCCAAATCCACTCCTTACAACTACCATATGAATGTCAATGTATTATAAAGAATGTGAACAGCAAACATGGCTATAGAGACGTGAAATCTCACCCCTTCTGGTGGACCATCATGGGACTGTATTTCGGAAAGAACATGAATGGTAGTTAAAGGCGAGAGACAAATATGTTTCTCATCCTGTTTGAATTGTGCCATGAATCACATATGTAGTATGATGTTTGTCAGTTTAAAAGATTTTGTCAGACAAGACAGTCACAGTTTGTTGTAAAACTGTTTCAGTGTCAGACTGTGAAAATACCGAATTAGAAAGACTACACAGCCCAAAGTCGCATTAGTGACGTCTCTCTCGCTGAAGCTACGATGTCTGTGTGTTTGGTACAGGGATGTACTCACACAAGCAACGGGTCTCGCTCGTTCTTTCACTTCCTGGCTGATTAAAAAAAAAAAAAAAAAAAAAAACAGGTGTCGCTGGAAAACAAAATTAGGTATGATGACGGTACGTTGGTGTTTGTTGATGGTGATTGGTGACGTAGATAGTATGAGACGAGTGATGTAGTTCACTGAGCAGTTTCACATAAAATTAGATGATACTACGACAAACTGTGACTTTCTTGACTTGCAAAATTATCTTTTATATTGACAGGTAGGATAAAAAAAATTGAATCTTGCCTTTGATTATTGTACATATATTTTTTTTCCAAAATAAAGTTCAATAGGAGGGACTTGTCCAGGGGCCTGTCCATTGTTTTAACTCACAGCTGTCAAGCTAGCAGCTTGTGGAAGACTTCATTGGTGTGCAATGAGTGCACAGGCAGAGTGCTAGTAGTAGGCAGGTAGGTAGGTAGCCATTCGGATTTATTAAAATCTTGCTAAATCCAGATACTGTTTTTTTTTTTTTTTTTTGTCAGAGCGTTTGATTTATTGTTTGCTGTTGGGATGTAATGAGAATTTCAACAAATATAACAGCTGTCATGTTTTGATGAGTTGAGGAAATCCCAAACACCGCCCACCAGTCAGAGCAAACTTTCTCAAATTACAGCTAAACAGTAACTACAAGATGTTTCTGAAAACATTTGAGAAGTGAAATAGGCATTACAGTAGCAGAATATTAACTCATATTTGATCAGCGCTGCCCAGTTTGACCATTTGATCTACTGTCATTGAATGAACAGCCAATAGGAACGCTCTCTTTCTGAAACGACCTGTGATTGGCCAAAGTCTCCCGAAGAGGTCTAGTTTTTTCGAAGCCTGAAAACAGAGTCATGAGGAGCTGCAGAAGTCTGGTTTTCTCTCAGAACACTTGAGAACAATGTGCTGAAAGGTTATTATGTTATTATGGATTTTTGCCTCCTGCCACTTTAAACTAAGAACCAGGCCGGTGATTAAACAGAATATTGTTGCTGTATTATTTTAGTGCATGTTGTTTATGTAATACAATAAAATTACTTAAAGTTTAGGGCAGACATTTTACATGAACTGGGGAGCACGGGACTTGCAGAAGGCGCCATATGTGCTTGAGAACGTCACTGAGGCCGAAGGAAGAGTTTGAATGATCACCTTTGGTGAGCTGCTGACATTGCAGACAACACCCAGCAATAGTAACAAAGTGTGTGTGTACGTGCTTGACCTGTGTGTTGATCTTTCACTGTAAGTGATCTGACTTCTCTCTGCTAGACTGTCATTGTGATAAGATATAATATGATGTGTGTGTGTGTGTGTGTGTGTGTGTTTGTTCCCCAGAGGCAGATAAGGTCTGTTTCCAGGTAGGTGGCATGGCCCACAGTGAGTCCTATTATCAGCCTGTCATACACACTCACATCTACCACTGGACACACACACACACACACACACACAGCACTCCTCTAACACACAGGCACAGAAATGGTAATCTGTCCCTTGACGCATAAATACACACACTGACAAAGACAGATACACAGAGCATACATAAAATATAACGCGCTGAGAAAAGAAATAGAGAAAGTGAAAATATGAGAAAAAAAGACAAACAAGGATCAAAATAAGTGAGCCATCATCTCTTCTTCTCTATATTTTGCTCACATATACATTATTTCTTGCTTTCTATTCTCTCGCTCTCTCTCTGGATGTTGCTGTGTGATGGTGCTCTTAGCTCTGATTTGTTCGTGCGGATTAGACAGATCGGTGCGTTAGCTGGTGTTCAACACAACACACACACAAACACACACCGACACAAAGAGTGGCAATTTGGTTTAGACTCCCCGAGGTTCAGTTTGAGCGGGCTCATCCTTCCAGAGGTCATTAACCAGTCCTTGCACACACACACACACACACACACACACACACACACACACACACACACACACACACAAACTGCACAGATTAAAACTTGCATTCACACTCTCACACATCCACACGGTGTTAGGCACTGGAACCTGCTAAGGGAAGTGTCAGCTGTTAATGCAAAAAATGAATTCTAGACGCTACATCTGCCGTCACCTACCTGTGACACTGTGAACCCTGGTGTCTGTGTGACAGACAACAAATGAGGAATGGATTTCACAATTTCCATCAAATTTTCACATCAAATATGTGATTAGTCATTATCATTTCAGTTAAGGCAGCAGTGAGTAGAATCGGAGCAAATATGCATATGAAATAAAGTTCTTTTATGAAATGGTCATGATATGCTGACAGTAGTGCAGATAATCTGAAAAAAAAAAAAAAAAAATCATGTGTCTCTGTGTCCTCTGGTGCTCTTAATGTCATCTGCAAGATTTGACAGACCGGAAGAAAACAACCAATCAGAGCTGATCTGGAGCCTTACCGTCTCTGAGCAGGTCAAATGGTCAGACTAGCCAGCACTGATCAAATATGAATCAATATTCTGTTATTAAAATGTAAAATGTTTTCAGAAACTTCTTGCAGTGTAATGTTTAGCTGTAAAATGAGAGTTTGTGACCCGACTGCCATGTTGAGATCAGTTGAGGAAACACCAAGCACCGCCCACCAACTCTCAAACTCTCATTTCACAGCTAAACAGACACTTCAAAAAGGTTTCTGAAAACATTTAAGGTGAGAAAAAGGCATTACAGTAACAAAATACTGAGTGATATTTAATCAGCGCAGCCTAGTTTGATGATTTGATCAGAGTTTGTGAGTGACTGACAGCTGGCTCCGTTGAATGAACAGCCAATAGGAATGCTCTCTCTGAAATGACCTGTGATTGGCCAAAATCTCTCGTCATGGGCTAGATTTTTTAAAGCCTGAAATCAGAGCCATGAGGAGGTGCAGAGGTCTAGTTTTCTTCCGAATTACAATGTGCTGAAAGGTTATGATGGAATTTTTGCCCTTTTATGCCAAAAACACGTTGTCTATCCTCACTTTAATACAGATTCTGGCTGGGATGCTAATATTTTGAGACTACGTGAGGAACTGAGGATCAAACCGATGCTTTGTCAGACCCCCATTGTCATTTTTCGGTCCCAGTAAACGTGCTTAATGTTGTGAATTAAACAAAAACAATTGGGTTTAGGAAAAAAACAACACAGTTGGGCTTCAAGCTACTGTGTTTTGACGGTGAAAATGATACTGGACGTTGTGAACACGGGACACGAGCAAACAGCTGATTGTAAAGTGAAAGTGAAACGTAACACACTGGTTTCCCTGATGAAGCCTTGTGTCTGCTGGCTGTCAGAACAATGAACAGTCCCCACAACCTTCCCGAAGCTACAGATGTGGCCCTAGGCAAATCTTTCACCCGCATTTACCACCACGCTAACACAACAAACAAGCCCAGTGTGGACTGCTGCTACTTCCGAGGGTAGACTCTGCACCATTTCACAAATTCAAAACACCACACTTCCTCGAAAGAAGAAAGAGTATATAAACACTCAGTAAAGATAAATATGCATCAAATCCGAATCAGAGTTACTGATTCAAATTTACAAAGTAACTCTAAATATATTGCACCCATAGTCCCAAACACAATGACTACTCTCACAATAAGCACAACTGCACAAACAAATATTGTTACTGGAAAAAAGGTAAACAAAGGAATAGCCCTGTTGCAAAATGACAACTATAATTATACGCCTCACAAACTGGCACAGCACAGCGACTCATTGAATCCAAAGTGCAGACAAATACCTATGAACAAGAAAATAACTTCGCATATGTCCAGTTGGACATAGAAAAGCTACGATCCCAACAAATCCCAACTGGAGAGACAAATATATCATCAAATATGTGACATATTGGTGAGCAGCGACCCTGAGAATCACATTATCTGTTCACAAAGTCAGAAGTCTGTGTTTTGCCCTGTGCACTGACAGAAAAGTTCAGATTACCCTGGTAGAGTCTTGACTGAGACAGTGAAAGAACAAGAGTTAGAGAAAAAGGATGAGAAAAGAAAGTGAAGGAAGGAGATAGAGAGACAAAGGCATTATCTCCCATTTTCCTCTGCAGATGACAAGGGTAAAATAATTATTATCACACAAACAATAATCTGTCTTTCCTGTGCCGTCTCCCCTAAGTCGCATCAGTAGCTCCAGGCAGATAATATACTGGACTGCCTGAGATGCATTTGAATATTTCTTTGGCAGGAAATCACATTACTGGCTATTAAAAAGTAATTATTTGTACATAAATTCCCTGCAAGTTTGAGCCTAGTCTTGGCAGATGCCTCCGTGTGTGTGTTTATGTGTGTTTACTTTATGTGTGTGTGTGAAGTTCGATGCTAAGGCAGTTAGTGTGTGGGGTGTTGCAGTGTTGTGCTTATTAAAAACGCAGACAGCCTCTCCATCATCAACGCCACACACACACTCATACACACACACACATTTGGTGTCACTGAAACTATATTTCATAGGGTAGCGCATGATAATGTAATTACCAATACTTAGCATAGACAGTGAGAGAGGGAGGGAGCGTAAAGACAAAAGAGAAGAGAGAATAAAAAGAAGAGGGATGGAGAGAGACGATAGAATGAGACAGTCCAAGAAATGAGAGGGAAAGAAAAGGGAAAAGCAAAACAAAAATAGCAGTGCAGAGATAAATTAAAGGATGTGAAGGAAGAGACGGACAGTGGCAGAAAGATGGAGGGCAGGAGTAATATCTGAAATCCACAGCACAGCAGTATAATTCAGTTGGGTGTTGTTCAAACACAGGCTATATGAAAGAATCAAAGTGAACTAAGGGCTTGCCACACAACAGATATGTCTTGATATTTATCCAAATATTTTCTGTATGTGAAAGAGCAATGAGAGCATTTTAAGTGTGCTTCATCAGGTTAGTCCAGAGCTGAGTTTTAGTAATAGAGACAAAATTCATCCCCTTCTGGTGGACCCCATGAGACTTTCTCTCGACAGTCAACGGCAAGAGACAACTATTGTTTTTCTTTTGATCCTGTTTGAATTGCACCATAATTTAAAGTCTAATATTGCAAGCCAAAAAAGTCTCAGGTTTGTCATGGTATTATCTAGTTTTGTGTGAACCCGCTCAGTTAACTACATCTCTCATCAAGCATAAAATGCGTCGCCGACGCTAGCTATATAATTTAGCTACAACCAGTGCACAAAGGTAATGTTTTCTTAAGGCAAGTTCACATGAGGCAACTTTCAAAGTCGTCAGATATAAGTCCTGTTCACACTGACGTGACTTGCTTGTAATCGGGAGTCTTTAAGGCGTTGTGGTTTTCACAAAATATGACTGACTGGAGACAGGGAGTCACACGCTTCAAGGTCTTTCACCAGGAGGAATCCCCGATGAGGTGTCAAAATATGTTTTGTCACAAAAACACACGTGAGAAATGCACGGCAAATGATGCCATGCCATACTTTTGATACATTGCTGATGCTGTTGTAGGCACATTTGCAAAATAGACAATTTCTATTGATTAATTCATTCATTCATTAATTAATGTTTATTTTTGATTCATGACTAGAACAACTTCTCAAATTAATCTTCAGGTTCCCAGCTGTCGGATGATGTACACCACCTCTACGTGGCATACACTGTTGACCTGCTATCGCCCCATAAAGACCCCCTGCACCCCCCTAAAAAAGACACAAAGGGTCTATTGTGAGTCTTAGGGGGTTAATTTATTTCAACTGTGGTCTTCCAGGAAGACACTGATAGAGAGGTCCAATTATGTCCGATGTGCTAAACAACATCCGTTAATGTCCGAGAAGTGATTGAAAATACAGTTCATGCACTTCCTGTTTAAATGTGTTCAAAGACTGTTGGGGATGTAAAGGGCTAATTATCCAGTATGGGTCCCAGTCGGATCATCTGAGGTGCTGTGTTCAGTAACAGTATGTGTATGCGTACATGATGAAACATGCATGGCAAGCTGTGTTAACACCACAGAGGGCAGGGAGCAGACTGTCATGTCTAACTGCAGCTGAGCCAGAGGCCTCGATATGAAGGGTTGACACAAGTCATGTCACAGCAGCATAGTACGACTGACCCTTAGCCTGAGTTTGCATTTCACATCATCAAGCCAACAATGAGTGATAAAGACAATGTTACCTGTTCATTCTGTCACATTTTTAATTCTAATGATTCAGCTGACATTTGAAAAAGTAATGATGAAATGAAACCCCTTGTCTCTAATTTGCCTCTCTCTTCCTGCTGTGTCTTTTAACAAATAACACTGCAGCTAAGTGGTGAGAGGTGAGGAGGAGCTTCCCCTGGGCATTAAATACCAGGTGAAATTATGCACATTTTCTTTTAGTAAATCAATGTTACTGATCCATATTAATAAGTTTCTCCCGCACATTTGCGCCTTACTTTTGCCACTCCTGTAGATGCGTACATGCTCTCTGTAAACACCACTGCACACAGCTGGCTGCATTTATGCTTGACCACATTCACAACAGGATGGGGAAAGAATACAGTTTTCTGTCTATTGCCCTGCCATGTACCGTAGACATTTTTGCAGACACACTCACACATATAACAACAGTCAAGTCATGTATATGCAGTTTTACTAGTGGGCAACTCTGAAAAGTGAAACTAATGCGGAAGTTGAGTTGTTCCAGTACCAATATACGGCCCAAAATTTGGTACTGGGTGTCAGTGTCAATCATAATTTATTAATCCAGAAAAAAAAAATGTATATGTTTGACTGGAAATCAATTCTTCAAAACAGTAGCCCTCACTGTGCTGTTGCCCTGGATGTATGGCTGCCACTGGCAGCTACCGTCTACTACTCATGCATGTAACAGCTGTTAAATAATAATAATTATATATATATATATATATATATATATATATATATATATATATATATATATATATATATTTTATATATACATACATACATACATACATACACACACACACACACACACACACACACACACATTGGCATTGGTGGTAGTGCCTTAAACTTGTACTATTTCTAGCTGACAGGGCGACTCCTGCGATTGCAAAAAGAAGTCTGATTATATAGACATCTATGAGAAAATGACCCTGCTTCTCATTTGATTTATTACCTCAGTAAACATTGTAAACTTGAGTTTATGATCTCAATCACTAGTTTCAAGTCTTCTTCAATACAGTATGATGTTCATTTAGTAATGTGTTACACTCAAAAATTGTGTAACCAATTTAATGTTAATTGAATTAGATGAAAAGGTATTTTCTTTTAGACGAAGAAGAAGAAGATCTACCTTTATTAGTCCCACAATGGGGAAATTCAATTTACACTCTGTTAAACTCATACATGGTACATGCAGACCTGAAACACACATACATGCATTAATGGAGAGGGTAAGTTAAGGGTTAAGTCCAGGGTTAAGATATTGTCCCTAAGAATATACTTGACATTCACGTGATTTTATTTTTCATGTACTGTGGAAGAAAACGTGGTGAATGTAAGCAGCACCCAGGTGGAACTTATGTTATCACCGGCGTTGCTCCCCGGGGTGTCTCAGGTGGGACCTTCCGCCCACATCTCAGAGCCAATCAGGATGAAGAACTGAGCGCTCTGGAGTCTTCATCGCTGCTGCGCTCTATCTGTATTTTACAGGTCAGTAGTTGGTGAAAATGACCAGTTTCAGCTCCGTAAAGTCTTACGTTTACTGCACAAGTGTTAGAAAGAAGTTGTGATGTTGTTTTGAGCGTTTCTGTCAACTTTTAAAAACTTGAAAATACCGCCACTGTCTCAGGCGGCAGGTACACACACCGCATCACGGACGGTGTGTTTATTTACCCTGAGCATGGTCTTGCAGACAGGTCCCACACATTATTACACACATGTATTAGTTTAAACGGGAATCGTATTACGTGTTTCACATAACAATAAAGTTATATGTTGCAGAGCTGCAGTTGTTTATGGAAGATGCTCACACTGTAAAATATGTAGTATAAAGGTGAAGTGTATTGTGACATTTGGTTACAGCGTGATGGTTTCACATTGAAAGTGTTTTATATTCGTCTTTGAGTGCTAGTGATGTTTAACTTGAGTGTTAATGTCCAGAATTGCAGCAGATGAGATATTGTTTGTATAAAACACAGTTACTGTGATTGTTATTTGCACTATGTCATTATAGTAGCCATGGTGCACTAATATAAACGTGGTAGAGTTTACTAGATTGTAGTGTGTAAGCAGTACACTGGAAATGTGAAGTAACTACAACTGTGAAGTTATGCGATATGTTAATGGACTAAATGGATTCATGGATGTTTATGGCACCTACCTTATTATTGACTTACAGACACTGACACTCAGAGAAATGTGGTGTTTGGAATATGTTATTTTGAATTTGAATACAGAAGCAATCTGGATGACGAACTGAGTGCTCTTGTGCCTCCATGGCTGCTGCTGTGCTTTATTCCTGTGGTACCATATTCTGTGACACGTAACAGTAAATTATGGTCCAGTTTAAGGTAAAAAGATGGTAAAGCAGGGTATGCCTGCGGGTGTGGCTACCTTGTGATTTACAGGATGTAACCACGGTGTTGTGTGATCTGGGAGTTGTCCGTGTTTTTATCTTTGAGCTTTAACCCCTTCACAGTGTGTTTTCAGTTCTCATGAAAATTAATTGTTATATTTTATTTGGCTTATTCAGTGTTTGGTTGTATTTTACTCCACTCCCTCATATCATTTCTGGTTGCAAAACACCGAGGTGGTGACAGCCAAAAACCAAGATGGCGACAGCCAAAATGCCGAAGTCGAGGCTTCAAAACAGCAGTCCACAAACCAATGGGTGACTATGTCCACTTCTTATATACAGTCTATGATTTTTCTCATCAGACAGATTAGGACAGTAGATATGAGCAGGTTGTGCACGGCTTGTTGTCTTGCAGTCATTCGATGTTATTCTATCTAGATCTGCCTTGTTGCAGTAATGGCTTTCATTAATGTTTAATTTCTGATTTACTCTGGCACTCTGACTTTGGTTTGGTTTTAGCCAAGCTTTGGGTTAAACTGACGCTGGATTACTGTTTGTGTGTGTTTGTCTGTCTGTCTGTCTGTCTGTGTGTGTGTGTGTGTGTGTGTGTGTGTGTGTGTGTGTGTGTGTGTTGACTTCAGTGTCCTTAAACGTCCTTAAAACTTGTTATTCCTCAGGAAGATTCCAGCACTGTGTAAATATAAGTAATTCAGAAGATGCTAATGAAGGATTTTAAATGTTGGACTGCGCTCCCTCTTTTCTCATATCTTTGTGTGTGCATGTGTGTAGTAAGAATAAATGCACTAAGAGCATACAAAACAGGCTAGCGATGGGCAACACGGCTGGAATTAGAATTAGAACGAAAGATAGCAAGCAATGAAAGTGGGACAGAGAAAAAGTGAATGAAAGCAACAGAAAGACAGAGACAGACAGAGAGTTGAGGCTGGCACTGCATATTACCCAGGGTCCTGTTGGATATCATTCAGTTTGGAGACATAAGGCTGGGTTGGCATTGCTTTGGATGAGCTCTCAAACAGCCCCAAATGAGGGACTAGTGCTGCATGAGAGCTGAACTTTTATGGTCAAAGTCCAGCATTGGGCAAGTTACTCAACTAAAATGTAATTAATTATCAATTACATATTGCTATGTATTGCAAAAAGTAATTGGTTTACTTTAATAACTACTAAATGGATTGGATGCAGGGCCCAGTTGTTACTCAGTGTCACAAGAAGGGAGAAAAGCTTGACTTCAGAGTATAAAAGTATCCAGAGACCTTTCACATTCATTGGACCAATAGAGCAAGCATATTAGCATTTTCCTTTAACCTCACCTCTCAGCTCTAGGCCCAGCTTTGGTCTGGATCTCATTCGAGAGTGGAGGAAGGACAATAACTGATTTTGTACATTTTACAACTTTTAGGACTTACTGTTTATTCCACCGTTTGGCCACTATGTAAAATTTGCTTAAAAGCCTAGCGCTCTTCCTGAGGGCTTTCTCCCGAGTCCCCCAAATGTAGTTTTACCAATAAAGTTGGCAAGCTAGCGTAGAACAGACAACATATAAATGTTGAGTTTGAGTTACCAGGAGTCACATTACTGCTCTTTTGGTAGAGACTTGCGACCTCCCTTCTGCCTTATGCTAAGCTAACACATAGTGACCTGTCTGTTAGCAACCTTTTGTCAAACTCCTGGTGAAACAGCCAACAAGCCGACACCAACACGTCAAAGTAACGGCGCATTAGGCTGCTGTGACCACGGGCTGTAAATTAATTACTGAATCAAATTATAATACTTGTTTCTTAGACCATTGATTCTCAACCAGGATTCCAGGGACCTCCAGGGTTCCAGGACGTCCCCAGAAAATGGGGACTAGTTCATTTTCACTGTTTAATTCACTATAGAAGTGAGCCCATTCTGAGAAAGAGTCATAAGAATAACTATCTTGATCATAGGTTTCACGTCCTCCACGGTTATCTCCACAAACGTAGTTGTCAGCTATACAATTATGGTTTTATTAATAATATCTAACAACCGAAACATTTTCAAATGGACGTCCCTGAAGCGAAATCTTTTCTAATGCGTATCAATTTAGGGGTTATTGACTCAAAAAGGCTGAGGATTACCTTACACTACTTGTTAACTGAAAAAAGTAATCACATTACTACAGTGTAGGTTATGAGTTACGCAACACTGAAAGTCATTTTGTTTGTCTTGGTCAGCAATATTGAGTTAATGTGTAAAATTTGGAAAGATGATATTTAGTATTTCAATGATCGTCAGTGGTTTCAGTTTCTGTTATATGTAGTGTTGCTGTACTAACATCAACCTACTGAATCTTGTCACCAAATGCAAAGAATCAAAGGTGAAGTGGAGAAAGGCTCACATCTAACACTAACAGTGTAGTGTATAGTATTTAGAAATAACCTGGCTTCCCAATTATTGCTGGACATCTGGCACCTGGTGCCTCCACTGTCTGACTGGGTCAGATGAGCTGATTGGACACCGGGGATGTATAGGGTTACCAAGGCGCGCACACAGGGACAGACAGACAGATGGACGGATGGATGAATGGAAATGGACAGATGTATTGAGACCTCAGCAAAGCCTCGAGGGGAAAAGCTGGGGCACGTTGAGACTGGCTCTGTTTTGTAGACTGGCCAGTTAGGTCTATAGTTCACAGGTTGGGTGGCTGATTGGCTGTCTACATGCAGCGTACACTTGAAGTTGCATTAAACAGCTCAGTGGCTATATCAGAGTGGGTTTCTCTGTAAGCTGAGATGATTTTTAACTTTAAAAAAATGACTAACTTGTTCTACCTTATGTTTAATACTTTTGCATGCTTGCATTTACAAGAATGTGATGGGGCGCTCCAGTATAAAAGGCCTCCGGCAAAAACATTTGTTATTCATGTTTTTTCCTTAAATGACAACACTGGTAAGGACGTCTTCCTCTTCATCCCACGTTCAGTGTCCTACCTGATGTTCTCAGAAATGCCCAAGCACAGAGCATCCGTCTCTGGGGACAGAGCAATTTCATGCATTGATGAGTTTGCTCTGGCCCTTGGAACACTGGTACCTTAATTAACTCTAGCCAGAGCTTTGCTTAGCATGAAGGTGGGACAACAAGCTCTTACTGTAGACTTTATATGGGCCTCTTTTCTGAACATGATGAGATATTTTGTGGGTGGAGCGTTAATTGAGGCAGAATGATCCTCTGGACTTATTAGTTAACAGGAATATGTTAGGAATGTTGGCTAACAACTTTTGTTGGCTTGTTTTTTTTTTTACCAATGGCTGAAGAAAATACAAATTTCTCTCAATATGTTCAGTCCTTTAATTCCTGGGATCAAGAGTGTTAGTTGAGAAAGTTAACATCAACCAATGGGACCAGATTAGCCGACCCCTGTGCCACTGACAGACTATGTTACTTTGGGAGGAGAGGACGACCGGCTCGCTAGCTTGCTAGCTTATCTGCGGATTGAAAAGATAGCCGGCTGACGCCTGCTCTCCTAGTAGTTTCCTAGCTACGAGGAGTGAGGCACAGGGACCAGCACTGCTGCTGGGCTCATTTTCTGTAACCAGTGTTGCAGGAAAGCAGAATTAACACAAAGCAGCCAGCCAGCCTCCGGCTAACACTGTGACGTAATCATGACGTCAGCTGTAAAAGGGTCTATAAGAAGTCGACATAGTCACCATGTGGCCACCCATCGGTTTGTGGACTACAGCTTTTAAGCCTTGAGTTCAGTATTTTAGCTGTCACCATCTTGGTATTTGGCTGTCGCCATCTTGTTTTTTTGTAATCAGAAGTGACACTGAGTACAACCAAATGCTGAATCAGACATTTTTAGGCTACTAAAATATTACAACTAATTCAAACAATTCAGAAACAAAAACTAGCATTAAACCTGCAGTTGCCTCGGTAACCCCAACTAACCCCAGGCCTCTGGTGTCCAGCCTGAACGTACACTCACGTCTTTATTTGGGCATTTGTCAAACTGCTTGCTCTGACGCAAAATGCTAGCTGGCAACACCTGGCAGCATTGGCAAAGAATACTGGGTGTTGTAGTGAACCTTCAGATATGGTCTCACTTTAACTACGAATGGGGAAGATTGCATTTACAAAATTGAGTATACATATGTATGAGATGTTAGTCCAGACAGCCTCCAGCTTTGCACAACCTCGTACAACATTTTGTCGTCTATACGGCGTGCGTACGTGTTCTATTGGCAGATCACCAGTTTATGTCAGGTGGCATTTGGCAGGGTACCCAGCAGCCTGTTTATCAGATTACACCAGAGTCCTTTGTCATCTTCAAACTTGTTGTGACTTCACAGATTTGCCTTTTTGAAAGTCCATTCAGCAAAATGTATCTCTTACATGCATTGTCACTAACTCGCCGAAACCACATTCAGCAATACATGAACTGCATGCTGCATGGTAGACGGTTTCTGATCAGCAATGCAGTGTTTGTATCAGATTACTGCAGAGCCTTTCCAAACAGTGTCTTTAAAACCTCACTCAGCAGTGTGTGTTTAGTATATGCACTGTCCCTCGGTTCTTGTGCCAACACGGTAAGGAAAAATGTGAGAATTAAAATCTTACATCAAATTTAAGAAGTTTTCATTCAACTTTATGGTTTGCACTTCCACTGGGCAATCTTTGCTGTGAGATCGAAGTAAGCTGCACTCAGCAGCAAGTCTCATTATTTAAATTCCTTGTCAATTCATTTATACTCCGTACCTAGCTGACACGTCTTGCTAGCAGTACTGCGGGTTATGTGTCAAATTACAGCATAATCCTGGATGACTTTACCCATTTATCTTTAAACCCAGAGTCAGCAATGTCTTTTTCACTCTCTGCACTGTCATTCAGTGTAAATAAGGCCACACATAGCAATGGCCATGGTCAGCTGTGGCATTCAGCGTTTGGTCCAAGGTGGAGTGGGTTGCTGAAATGTTTACAGTATATATCCGATTACACAAGGGTCCTGTGTCAGAGCTGTGGGAGGGAGTTCATCATGTTCTCCAGTATTGACTGGCCTGTTGCTTACAATTTGAATAGTATATGTGATGTGCAGGTAGTATGTTTTTTTTTTAAGAGCCGTGAGCAGTTTCTCCTCTCTGACTTTCATACAGCACATACAATATATGTGGTATGCATATATAATAGAAATAGAAAGATCCAAGTTTCCCTCCTTAAAAACTTTAGTTTCTAATATGCCAACAAATGATAAAAGAATTTTGAACCTTTGGCTAATGTTCAGATTTCTGATCTTGCAGTGACTGTAAATCAGCTCATATTTTATAAGATAATGCCTCATTTGAATATTTAAACATAACATTTCAGAAAACATGTAATACAAACGATATCTGTCAGGAAACCCACAGACTGTATATAAGAAGTGGACGTAGTCATTGTGACAGCAGCCATTGGTTTGTGGACTGCCGTTTTGAAGCCTCAGATTTGGCATTTTTGCCATCACCATCTCGTTTTTTTTGCAACCAGAAGTGACACAAGAGGCTGGAGCTCAGTAAAACCGTAGGATAACACTGAATGAGACATTTTCAGAAAGGTTAGAATTAACTTCCATCATGTGAAAACACATTGTGAAAGGATTAAAGTTCTACGATGAAGACTCCTGGACCAGACAATGTCGTGGTGGCAACCTGTCAATCACAAGGTAGCCATGCTGTAAATCATACTCTGCTTAATGGTCTGTTTTACTATAAACGGGGCCATAATTAACAATGCACAATTTTTGAGTGTACCACATTACTAAATGAACATCGTGCCGTATTGAAAAAGACTTGAGACTAGCGACTGAGACCATAAACTCATGTTTACAATGTTTACTGAGGTAATAAATCCAGTGAGAAGTAGGCTCAATTTCTCATAGACTTCTATACAATCGGACTTTTTTTTGCAACCAGAGAAGTCGCCCCCTGCTGGCTGTTAGAAAGAATACAAGATGAAGGCACTTCAGCATTGACTTATGGACCACTGGTCCATAATTGTTGGTGTTTAGTCTTTTAAAAACAGCATTTTCACTTTGTTAAAAAATTCTTTACTATCCTGCTTGCACCTGTATTAACAGGGCGGTCTAGGAGCAACATCAATAACTTTTATATAACCACAATTATCCAAAATATTTTCATATAACGTCATATAAGATCAGTACATATGATGACAGATATTCAAAGCCTATTTTGCTTCTTGCTTGGCCTCACATCTCAGACCTGGAGGTATACTCCACTGGGTAAACCTTGAGAGTAGCCACCCAGCCTTGCATCAACCAACTGCCAGTGGTAGACAACTTGTCATGAAAATTCATGTGTTCACATATATTGTATTATGTATAATTGATATTGTTTACCCCTTTGCTTGCACTTATTTTCCGCTGTTTATGTTTTGGTCAGCCTTTTTCTAAGTTTCATTTAACTGTGATTTTTAAATTGCTCTTTATTTTTTAATGAGGATGCCGACAAACACTTTGTGGAAGCTAATGGGGACCCAAATAAAGCAAAGAGCATAAATAATTGGCTTATTTTTATTTATCTATTTATTTATTTATCTTTACTTCAGGATACACTAGACTCCTCTGTCATCTGTTCTCTCTGTCTGTTTGGTAATGCTTGTCTTTGTGTGGGTCTGTGTGTCAGCAGGAAGTGCTGACATTTGGAGAAGCCAATGAGAGCTGCAATTACGACGCTTAACAAAACAATTAGTACACCCTCTTCACACAGCTAGCACTCGCTGCAAATGTGTGTGTGTTTCCCCTCACTGTGTCCATGTGTGTCAGTTTGTTGTCCCTCCCTGTGTTTCCCTCTATGAGCACACTTGAAAGTGATAATCATACGTCCTGTCTTCTAAACACTTATGTTGTATTCTCCCACTGTGTGTGTTTCGCAGCTCGGTTTATTCCTTTATTCATCCATCACCCTCCCATCCATCTGTTCATCTCACTGTCCTGTAGAGGCTGGATTAAAAGATTACCAAAAGAGATCATGAGTTCAGCTATTTCGTTGGACGGGTGATTGCTGTTTCACCCTGCATTCCTTCTCTACATTCTTCCTACTGTAGGTGGGTGTGTTTTTGGATGTGAATTGCATCCCCAAGGTTTCTCTCCTACTGTACATTTATTAAATAGGAACAACATCAGATAAGATTTTGAGTTTTGATTTTCATCATGCTGAAAAAATGTGCATGTGTTTAAGTTGTTGGGTGTCTCCAAAGTGAGTGCACATATATGTGAACTGTGAAGCCTTGAAGCCTGACTTTTAATAAATAAGAAAATTTAAAGGGTCAAAGGGTCTTTTGACGAAGGGATTTCCGTCAGTGGCACTTCTGTATTAGTCCGTTCAGTCACGGTGAACCTAAGCCAACTTAAAGGTGAAGTAGGCAGAACGTTTTAGGCATCATTGGACAAATGTTTCACGATAAGCTTTCAGCATATTGTAATTCAAGAATTCGGAGAGAAAACTAGACGTCTGCACGTCCTCTTGGCTCGGTTTTCAGGCTTTTAAAAAATCTAGGCCGTGACAGGAGACTTTGGCCAATTAAAAGTCATTTCAGAGTGTTCCTATTGGCTGTTCATTCAACAGAGGCGGCAAACTTGGATCAAACTAGGTAACGCTGATCAAATGTGAATTAATATTGTAACTGTCATGCCTCTTTCTCACCTCAGATTTTCAGAAACATCTTGCAGTTACTGTTTAGCTGTAAAATGATCATACTGACCGTAAACAGCGAACATGGCTATTGTTAGTACTCCCAGCTGTCAACATAGCAGCTTGTTGAAGGCTCCGGCTCGTTGCACAGGCAGATCGGTAGTCTATTCAATCACTATATCTGGGTTGAATGAAATGATTGGACGGTTTATTACAGTCCTGTGACAGCCACACATACCATTTTTTGGTTCGTTTTTTATTTATTGGATTTATTGATGACTGTCGGAATGTAATGAAATTTATATGTAAAACAAATTTTAAATCTTTACCAACCTTCCTGCCCCTTCTGGTGGACCACCATGGGACCTTATTTCGGAAAAAATATGAACGGTAGTCAATGACGAGAGACATAATTTTTTGATGCCGTTTGAATTGCACCATGAATTAAACATTCATTTTTCAAGTCAAGAAAGTTGCAGTTTGTGGTAGAAACACATCCATCCAAAAGTCTTGTCAGATGATTCTCTCACTGAAGCTGCGACGCCTGTATGCTTCGTACTGGGATGTACTCACACGAGCAACGGGTCTCGCTGTCTTCGCGGCTGATAAAAAGACACAAAGGTCACCGGATAAAAGACATCGGGTAAGATAACGTTTTTATTAATGCAAGCTAAGTTGCCTAGTGTTGGTGACGTGTATTCACTGAGCGGTTTCACAAAAAACGGAATGATACGACGACAAACCTATGGCAAACTGCGATTTTCTTTTTTTTATTGACAGTTCTAAATTGACAAACCTGGCGTCATTCAAGGTGAATTCAAACGGGATCAAAAAATATTTGTCTCTTACCATTGACTACCGTGCAGATTTTTTCCACAATAAGGTCCCCATGGGGTCCACCGGAAAGGGAAGGACTTCTCTCTATATCATTTGAGTGGACTAACCCTTTAAAGTATTTAAAGTTACATTCTACCACCGGACCACAGTATGTGTTGTGGCGTCACCCAAAGTCCTGTGAATGTCTCAGTGAAGTCAACAAGTGAAAATATGAACCAGTACTAATTAAAAAAATGAAAAAAAAAAGAGAAAAAAAATGACATCTAAACATCTCTCTCTCTTCACTCACAAGTACATGCTCACATAGGCATTCATTGTGTGGAAATGCAAAGACAAGGACAGAAAATGCAGCTACATTATATTCAAATTACTCCACTGTTCAGTGTTTCTGTAAGTCATAAACTGTATTGTTGGTTGGTGCAGATTTACATATTACAATACTTTGAAGTTTCTACCATCGGCGACGTTAAAAAGTAGTAACTATAACACTAACAGACACAGAGTAAGATATAGAGAGCTCCCGGAAGTACCTGACTAGCTTTGTGTTGCACATGGAGAGTCTCACACACACTCTTTGCAGCCCTCAAGGTTTTCCTGTTTATAATATATAGCTGCTCCGAGGACAAGCTGGGCTTTACACTTTGTTTATGGGAGAAATAAAGTGCTGTGTAAACTGTTAGCACTGTGTGTGTGTGTGTGAAGTGTGTAAACTGCTAACATAGCATCCAGAGAACAACAGCTAATGGCCCGCGCTCAGATTTATCCCCCTTCCTCCTCTCCATTCTTACTGCTCACTTTCAACTTTTTTCCCCATTTCTCTTTCCCTGTCTCTCTTTATATTTCTTCTTCTCTCTGTCACTTTTTCCTTGTCAGTACCCTGCTGTCTATGTTCCCCTATGGGTCCCGCTCATCTTTGCCTCATTCGCTCTTAGTGTCTTGTCTTCATTTCCTCTGTTCCTCCTCTTTCTGTTGACGTAGGGATTTCCGTCAGTGGCACTTCTGTTTTAGTCCGGTCAGTCACGGTGAACCTAAGCCAGCTTAAAGCTGCAGTAGGCAGAACGTTTTTGGCATCATTGGACAAATGTTTCACGATAAGCTTTAAGCATATTGTAATTCAAGAATTCGGAGAGAAATCTAGACGTCTGCACGTCCTCTTGGCTTCAGGCTTTTAAAAACATCTAGGCCGTGACGGGAGACTTTGGCCAATTAAAAGTAATTTCAGAGTGTTCCTATTGGCTGTTCATTCAACAGAGGCGGCGAACTTGGATCAAACTAGGCAACGCCGATCAAATGTGAATTAATATTGTAACTGTAACGCCTCTTTCTCACCTCAGATTTTCAGAAACATCTTGCAGTTACTGTTTAGCTGTAAAATGAGAACGTTTGCTCCGGCTGGTGGGCGGTGCTTGGTGTTTCCTCAACTAATCTCAACATGGTGGGCGGGTCACAAACTTTCTCATTTTAGAGCTAAACAGTAACTACAAGACAGTCATTACAGTAACAGAATATTGATTGATGATTGATTCAGTTTGACTGTTTAATCAGAGGTCACGAGTGACTGACAGATGCAGACTCCAGCTCAGCTCTGATTGGTTGTTTTCCTCCAGTCTCAAATCATGCAGATGCCATTAGGAGCACTGGAGGACAGCGGAGGAGTACCTGTCGGATATAGTGACCGTTTTATAACAGTGTCATTCAATGCAATCATATTAGCTTCAATTCTAACTACTGCTGCTTTAATAGTAAGCTCTTGTTAGTTTTTTTGCAATATTTTTGTACAGGCCCATATCTGGGCAAAGTTTCGAAAGGCTTTGCTGGTAAACGACAATCACTTAAGCTACTGGAGTGACTCACTCTGAAAGCGTGTACCGACATCACTCATCAATCATTTTTATGTGCATGTATTTTATGGTTGCAGCTGATACATCCTGTCATCATCACAACATGTAGTGTAACTTTGGTGTAGTCACCCACAAGGGGAAGCGTGCAGGCACCTATATGCATGTGTCACTTCACACTTCATAAAGCGTTTTGTTTGCGAGGCTGCTCTCGGCAGCCCTCGGGGGAGGATTAGTCTTGATTACAGGCGGCTCTTACCGCTCTACCAGCCCAGCCTCCAGGACACATCAGAGCTGAGGGTGAGCGACGGAGACGGAGAGATAAGATAAGAGAGGTAGAGAGAAGGTGTGGGGGGAGAAAGCATCAGGGCTTACCTGTACCCCCAGTCCAATATGAAAACACACAGTCAGTAAGGATCTCATCATGGGCCCAGTAAATCCAACTTAATTGACTGCAAATCTGGGTACAACACTCCTCAGCCTTGTGCACCATTTTACCACCCACCCAACTCTCCCACTCCCCCAGCCTGCACTAAATGCTTAATCTTTGTTCCCCTTTCTCTCTTGATGCTAGTCTGACATTTTTCCATTCACTTAATTGTTGTTTTTTCAAGTTATGTCTTGCTCCGACCATTTTCTTTACTATCCCGCACTGTCTCAATTTTTCTAGTTGTCTTATTTCATATCTGCTATTTACTTGAGTCTCTACTCTCTCTCATCCTCCCCACTTTTTCTTTGTGCTGTTGAGTCGTATGTCTTTCCATATCTCTGTTCATCTCAGAGCAGGTGCTTTTTGTCAAACTGTTCACCTCAATGCCTCCAGGATCCCTAAAGCCTAAAAATTAGGGCTGTCAAAGTTAACATGTTAACGCAAATTTGTTTGAACACCACTAATTTCTTTAACATTAACACAACTTTAGATTTTTAAGGTTGTAACCGGCTCAATTTTAAAGCTAGAATGATGATACCACAGAAAATATGGTATATATCATATGAAACTGGGCAACTTAAGGAATCCACTAGTACCAACCATGTCATACTAGCTTGCTGTGAAAGAGGCTAAATAACGCTCCAAACTTGCACTAAATTTTGGTGAGGAAAAACTGGCATGGCCATTTTCAAAGGGGTCTCTTGATCTCTGACATCTGATATGTGAATGTAAATGGGTTCTCTGGGTACCCACGACTCTCCCCTTTACAGACATGCTCACTTTATGATAATTACATGCAGTTTGGATCAAGTCATAGTCAAGTCAGCACTCTGACACACTGACAGCTATTGTTGCCTGTTGGGCTTCAGTTTGCCATGTTATGATTTGAGCATATTTTTAAGCTAAATGTAGTACCTGTGAGGGTTTCTGGACAATATTTGTCATTGTTTTGTGTTGTTAATTGAGTTCCAAAAATAAATATATGCATACTGTATGAATGCATGAAGCAAGCATATTTGCCCACTCCCATGTTGATAAGGGTATTAAACACTTGACAGATCTCTCAGATCTCTGCTATCTTCACAGTACATTTTGAACAGATAAAAAATGTTCAATTAATTTGTGATTAATTGCAATTAAATTTTAATTGATTGACAGCAACTAAAATATATAGCATATTTGGGTGTGAAGGTGAGGAGAGTCTAACAATAGAACACCTTAGTTTTATTAAACATCGTCTTGGGTGATTAATTTTCAAATAAACTTGATAACACAATAAGTGAGACACATAATACATCACCTATTCATCACTTGAGTAAAAGGAAGTCGGTGAAAAATGTGGATGACATGCAGGCACATGCTGCGTGTGTGTGTGTGTGTGCTCGTGTAGGTGTGTGTGTGTGATTGCATGCTGGTCTATGTGTAAATGAGTACCAGTTGTGTTTTGATGGAGAGAGCGATTCATTAATATTCATGAAGTGAGAAAAACATCAACGGAACACTTGACACTGCCCTCACAGGTAGGACTGGTGTGTGTGT
Source organism: Pterois miles (assembly GCA_947000775.1). Lineage (NCBI taxonomy): Eukaryota > Metazoa > Chordata > Actinopteri > Perciformes > Scorpaenidae > Pterois > Pterois miles. The sequence continues at coordinate 15,253,522 of CAMQGK010000144.1, read as the reverse complement.
GTGTGTGTTAGTGTGTGTGTGTGTGTGTGTGTGTGTGTGTCCGCTACAGAGAGGAAGACAGGGAAGTGTGTCTGTCTGCTTTTTCTTAGTTTACTCACTATTGCGATACTGCTGGTTATTTACCAAATATCTCCTAACATGGCGTATCCTGAGGCGATGCCACACGTGGCCATGTGTCTGTGGTTTCTACTGCATTAAGTGCTCTATAGGCATGTCTCCAAATGGACCTTAAACCCAAAACAGTATAGCTAAAGATGGCAATGCTGATGTCAGTTGGTCTGCCTGTTTGTTCAACATGTTGGATTACAGCAAGGAATTAAGAAACAAAACCGTGCCAGCCATGCTAGCATCTCTGTGAAGTAGTACTTATGCATAGCAGTGCTTAGAGCTAAACATCTAAATAGTAAAAGGCTCACAATGACAAGTACAGTGTTTACCATTCTGGTAGATTATTTTAAAAAATGACAGAGCACATGCAGGCTCCCAAGAAGATGAAGCCTTTTAACTGAGTGACCCCACGGCATTTCTTATAGGGCTCTTACAACATGAATCATCAGTTTGTAGTTAATGCGCTCCAGTGCTTTTGTATTGTTTGAATAAACATTTCAGAGCAAAAGCAAATAACATGGAGCTTTTTTCCTTATCTTTATTCAAGTGTGTGCATTTGAGAGAATGACTCATTGATATCACATTCAGATCTTGTAATGCTTTCCCTCAAAACCCTGATCACACTTAAATATCCCCTACTTGTGCTTGGGTTTGATCTGCTTCTGCTCCAAATATATCTCCATAATTGTATCTCTCAGATTTTTTTTTATGCACTAAGCCTGTCAAAATTCTCCAACATGCTAGGTATAGTGTCGACCAATGAAATGATCCCTGCAGGTGCGTTCACTTTACAGTGGTGTCGGTCAGTGGGCCACAGGTAGCTGCCGCATATGCCAATGAGCATCGGTTTATGCCAGTGGGCATTTATAACTGCAACAGCATCTGCAGGAATATCACTGACAATGAATAACGTTGCCATGGCACCCAGACCTTCGGAAAGCTAATCGCTCACCTTCTGTGTGCAGCTGTCAATGAGTAGTTGATTCACGGCATCCTTGTCAGCATATGGCAAGTTGGTTCCAATAATGGCAGCTGGTAATATACTGTGAGTATGTATGTATAAAGTCATTCTACTCCAAAAGTCATAAAAGGAAGCAAGGGAAGTACATATTAAAGCCAGAAGTGGATGAAGTCCGTCAGGTCAGCTCACTTTCCTTGTGCAGCTGTCAATGAGCGAGCTGATGTGATTGATTTACAGAAAGTTGGTTCCAATAATTGTAGCTGGCAGTGTTAACAGGTTCGAACAGCCACACTGCAGTTCAGCTGCATCTCTTCTAGAGATTCAAGGTCTCGCATATTTTGATGTGAGCTGCGTGAATCACAGCAGCAATAGGCAGTGGAAGTGATCGTTTCACTGTATCCTGACATCGTATCAGCAACATAACTACAGCTTTGATGCAGAAAATGTCACAGACATAAAAAAAAAGTAAAGATTTATTTTTAAATCAACACTTGCTGCTTTTATTTCAAAATTCTGTGGACAGAACTTCATTTGTTAACACAAGGCTTTTATTCTGAAATATTTGTAGGACACTGTTGTAGGACATGCAGTCTCCATGAATACATATAGTACAGGGTTTTACTGTTATTTACAAATTACAACATGTTTCTTGGCCTTTCTCTGTCTAAATAAATATGAATGACATTTAAAATGACTTGAGAGGCTCAGAGGGTAGAGCAGGTTGTCCACCAATCAGAAGGTTGGTGGTTCAATCCCTGGCTGCTTCGGTCCCAAACCTGTATCAATATACAGAGGGTTGCGTCAGGTAACGTCAGGTTGCGTCACGTAAAACACATGCCAAAACAAGCATGCAAATCGATGATTCGCTGTGGCGACCCCTGAGGGGAGCAGCTGAAAGGAGAACAACAATTTATAATGATTTGAAATGGCCATTATGAAAGTCAGACTCTATGTAGAAAGAGCAGCAGCAGCAGAAACACAGCTGACTTGCTGCTGGTGTGAAAAAGGGACCCGCGAATCACGCAGCTGTAAGGTAACGCAGCCGCCACGCGCTGTTTATGTGGTCAATCTGGCCCAGGCATGAGAAGCAGGGATGGCAGGGATAATTTCACTGGACAGGATATCAATATCAGTGTGTTCTCATCCCAACTTGTCATATACTGACGCTTTGTCAGACCCCTCGGCATCACTCTTTTCTGTTACAGTGAACACATGCTGAATGTTGTGATATAAACAAAAACACATGCTTAGGTTCAGGTAATAAAACCACTATAGTTAGGTTTAGGAAAAACTATTTTGTTTGTCCAATGAAAATGACTGTGAACATTGTAAACAGGGGATATGAACGAACAGCTGATTGTACCATGACACACGGGACATGAACAGCGGTCTCCTGGATGAAAGCCATCCACCTCAACTCCCTTGAGTGCGTCACAGTCCCGGTTTCACATGGACGTCAATGGGTTTAGTAATTAATGGAAAGCTCAGTACATCTCATACCGACGCTATAGGGTGCCTTGTGCGTCGCTATTTAAGACCGACGGCCGCGACAAAGGGTCGGCATTTGACGCCCTGGGAATGAGAAGGGACTGGGATTATTGCACAAAAAAAATCTGAGAAGAAGTTTCACAAGCTCATACAGAAGCAGACTGAGTGTGAGGAGAAGGGCTGAATGAAAACATACATTTTGAGCAGCAGCAGAGCCAATCCAAGTGCAAGCAGGGGCTATCTAAGTGCAAGGACATGCTGAGGGGAAGCTGAACATGAAATCAATGAGTCATGCTCTCAAATCGCTCCATGCTCTAGAATAAAGATCGGAAACAAGCTCCATTAACTAACAGGGCTTTGGGATGTTTTCACCACTCACTCTTTTGGTTTGGTTCAAACAAACTCTGGCACATTTGCTTGTTTTGTGTGAGAGCTATCAATCAAAGTCTGCAGACCACACAACCGGGCAGAGATCTGCTGAAAGGGAGGGTTTCAGTCGGCTTCCAAGCGGTTCGTTTTTGATGTGAGAGCAAAACTTGCCAAAGACAGTGCGATTTTAGCAGGATGTCAAAAAGTAAACTACTTTCAAATCCATCTTCTTGTGAAGTGTCATGGAACTATCTCACAAACAATCTGTATAAGCCATGTGTACAGATTGCATGTGAAAAGGAGTTAACACCAGAGGTGTGTTGTGCTTTTGTCCTGGTCCATGTATTTTGGCAGCTCCTGTTACAGATAATAGAAATGCTCAAAATCAAACTGCATCACGATGACGGCATCAAGATAAGAGGACACGTCGGATTTTGTTTCCAACTACTCTTTTCTCATTTTCACACTCTTTTCAACTTGATTTCTCTTCTTCTCAGCTGTCACTTTCTCTCCTATCAGCTGTGTGTGTGTGTGTGTGTGTGTGTGTGTGTGTGTGTGTGTGTGAGGACATGTAGAGGAGAGATGGTGAACACCTGCACAGTGTGAACTGTCCACAGGGAAGGACGGACGATCGGTAGTGTGCAGCTGTCCGCACACCACATATGCACACACACACACACACACACACACACACACACACACACACATTGATGCTGCTCACATGGGAAGATAAAGTGTGAAGATAGAGAAAAGGAATACAAGAGAGAAGTGCACATTTATGCATACTGGAGAAATTTTGGAACGTGTGTGTGTGTGTCTGTGTGTGTGTGCGTGTGTGTTTGTGTGTGTCTGTCTGTGTGTGTGTGTGTGTGTGTGTGTGTGTGTGTGTGCGTGCGTGTGTGCGCATTCATTAGTCATGCAGGCAGTGTGGGTCAGCTGTCAGTGTGTTCTGACACCCCACTGTCAAGGACCAGTGATGGAAAGGCTGACACACACACACACACACACACACACACACACACACACACACACACACACACAAACCTCACTGGGTGCTGCAGTACAAGCGTCATGAGAGATTCACATGGTCGGTACATTTGATTCTCTGGATGAGAAGGAAAGATATGCAAACTGATGGGACAGAAAAAGACACTTCTGTCACAATGTGGTTACAATGCACGTTATCAGTGAATCCCGCTGTTTTTTGTCACGTGACAGCAGAAAAACGTTGACTACATAGTAGATGGGTCTAGCCTCATGCACATTGAAGAAATTCTTTAAAAACAAATAATAATCTCTGTCGGTTCCAGGATATATGGAATCGTCATTGACAGTTAATTAGCTGTAGTTTGAGAAGCAACATTTAAAGCATTGACAGGGGTTTTATATAAGCTTGCTGATTGGCGTTATTCTCAATTTTTAACGAATGGCAGTGCATGCAGGCAGATCCCGTCTTTTCACGAGACTAATGAATCTGCTTGTCTGATATATTGGCCAATAGCTCATTGCAGATACTCCCCATGTATGTATATTTTGTGTTAATGAAAAAAAAAAGTAATTTCAGTATCAAAATCATTTTCTGCCAACAGTCTCATGGCAGTTCATGAAATAGTCATGAAATTTAATCTATCGATTTGTGTACATTGACATGAATTTTCCCTTTTTTTGGGGGAGTCTGCGAGTTTCAGAGTTTGCTGGTGTGTTTCCCTTCAAAAGTCCAGCAACGTGATGCATGTGTGAATTTCCAGCCTCCAGCCTTTTCAAAATAAATCAACTTATTTAGGTTTATGAATAGATTGACTTGGTTAGGCTCAGTCCTCAGACAGACCGCACGCTTCAGGAGCGTGTGGCGGCTGCGTTACCTGTTGTTTTTCATTTCGGCATTTGTGTTAACAGGTTAGAGAGTTCACACTGTGCAGCTGAGACACGTCAATGAGCAACTTGATGTGGCTGATTTACAGGAAGTTGGTTCCAATAATAGTAGCTGGCAGCGTTAACAGGTCAGAGCAGCCGCACTCGCATGAGACGTGTGCAGTTCGGCTGCGTCTCCTCTAGAGATTGCGTTTGGGTTAAAAGAGTGCAGAAATTACGTGACAAATAAATCGACTTGAACAGTGGTCTGCTGGGCGAAAGTGCTGTGTTTTTTTTTTTACCCACCCATACACCCTGACCTCCTGCCCACAAGGTGTTACACCACTCTCTGATTCACAACTTTCTGACTCACAATTATGTGGATTACATACAATTGATTGATTCCGTGCTGAACATCACAAAAAACCCACATTTTTTGTGTACACAAATAAATACATCAAACTTTGCGACTATTTCACAAACTGCTGTGTGACTGGACTGAGTATTAATATTACTTTCAGCCTCAAAATCCCAGTATCTGTCAGGTTGAAATGTATTAATCTGACCCACCAGGTGGTATGTTTACACAGAGGCATCTGAGACGCCATCAATGCAAACTGTTCAGAAAAGGGCAGACACTTGATGATTGGATGAACCATCTCTCAAAACTAAATCTTAAGTGTCTTTGCTGTTCTTTTAAGGAGCTGTGGTTCCAGTATGTACTACATCAGTGGTGTTCATTACACCTAGTATATATTTACTGAAGTTGTAGAGAGGACAACGGGACGTTTTATTTTGCTGTAACTGTGTGATTCTACAGTAAAACTGATTTGATAGTTTGATTACTGGGAAGAAGCGATATCCCCCACACTCTTGTTTTTGTTGATTAGGCTGGTTTCAGTCTGGTCAAAAGCAGGAGACATGGCTGAAATATTATAGGCCACTGAGCCACGGTGGATGTGCCAGGCCAACATGGGGGCAATATCACTACATGTGCTGCAATATCTGAGAATGGTGTGGCTACATATAGTATATTGCCAATATTGTCCCATACAACACCCAGAAACTCCCAACCCAAAGGGTGCAATCCACCTTTTCCGGCAGAGAACCAAAATATCGAAACATTCTGACAGCCATTGATGCCAATGCCAAAGCAGCGTTTCATTAATAGGGCATCAACTTGTCATATGAGACAATAGCTTTGATGACTTATTGTGTTGTGCTGTACCATATTCGCTGTTTTGACAAACGCCCCTATAGCGATTTGCGAATGTTAACACAAGAAACGAGCCAAAGCAATTGAGGAAAAACTAAGTATACCTAATATGATGGCTATATGTATAAGTTCTAATGCAATTTTCACAATTAATTTATATTAAGAGGTGAGAAGTTGACAAAAAAACAATGAGAGCGAGAAGGAGAGAGGACTCAGTGGGTGAAGCTGGCTTGGATGTTCTTACTGCTGCCAAATCACACATTTCTCTCCTCCACCGCCATCCTCTGTTTCTTTTTAATCCATCCCCCCTCCGTCGTTCCCTCCTGCTCTCGCCTCTTCTCTCCAAAGCACCGTTCTCCACCTTCCCATTGCATTTATCCCCATTTATATCTCACATGCACACTTCCCTAATCCTTTCATTTATTCCTTCCCCCCTTCGTCTCCTCTCTGAAGTCTTCCACGCTGACCTGTTGCTTTCTCCAGCTCCTGTTTTGTTTTCCTTATCTTTATATTTGTCTCTTGTTTTCAGGGAAGACTCTGTTTCAACAATAATACTTTACGGTGTAATTTAATTTCCTTGTCTTTCTCTCCTCACACCCTTTTTCTACAGTTCTTTAAAACTTTATAATTCCTGCAAGGCCATACAGTATTTCCTCCATCACACTTTTTTGCAATCTTGTATTCAAGGTTTTGCAAGTGAAAAAAAAAAAAAAATATATGAAATCTCTGTATTATACACACACACAGGGTCAAAGTCCAAGGTTTAGACATGCATATGTAACCAGTCCTTGGGCGATGAAGTGACAAGTGCATGTGGGAATTTCTACCTGTGTGTATACAATAGTGTTTTTTGTGTGTGAGGGTATATGGCAGGACAGGGTAACAAGGAGGGAGGGTGAGATGTTGCGCGACCCTTGATAATTAGCCTCGTAGGTCTCTCTACCCTCCTATCCTCCTGGGAAAAAGAGGCAGAAAGAGAAACAGCAGCAGGAAGAAAAGTACAGGAAATGGCATCGTCATTAATTGGTGAAACCTTCTACAGCTTGTACCTTTTTATTCTTGTAGATATTCAGAAATGCTGAAACAGCAGACCAAGATGTTTCTGGATAAACAGAAAAGGAAAAGTTTAAAGTGTCCAAAACAGCAAAAGTTACACTGGAGTCAAAGGGTTAAACTTTTACTTTAAAAAGTGGAATGAGCTAATTGCTTTCGCTCAGCTTTTCTCTTTGTCTACAACAAACTTTACTACTGCCCAACGCAACATCCTCTCATTGGATGACTTTCTGATTCTCTAAAAGTTGATTCTTTTAAAAATCCTTTAAGGAAGCAAACACGTGTTTGAGATCAACGATCCACCAATTTAGTCGCACAGCAGTTTGTGAAATAGTCACGAAATTGATGGAATTTATTTGTGTACATAGACATTTTTTTTTCTGTGATGGTCAGCATGCAATCCATAGAGAGGAGGTAGGGGTGGATGGGTGGGTCAAAACACAGGACTTTTGTCTCGGAGACAAGTGTTCATGTCCCGAGTGAAACCACAAGTCAAAGAGAATTTGTCACGTATCTTCCATATTTAAGTCATGGCATTTCTGGTGTTATTTTAATCCCAAACCGCAATCTGTTCTTAAACCTAACCAACTAGTTTTTTTGCCTAAGCCTAACAAAGTTGATCTGTTCCTAAACCTAATTAGTTAGGTTAACTAGTTCCTAAACGTAAGTAATTTTATGCTGAAAAGACTGGAGCAGAAATCGACACGTACATCACGTGTTGCTGGACCCGATTTACAAAAAGGAAATTCATGTCAGTGTAATGTAAACAGAATTTTTGTTTGTTAACAAGAAAGTAGGGGAGGGCGGGGTTGGTTGGGACGCTTTTGTATTGACACAAAATAACCTTTCATTGCTCACAGACAACTTGAACAGTACTGAGAATAATTTGATCCCTGAACAGAAACAAATGACAATTTTCAAGTTTTTTTTTTTTTTTTCAATGTCATTAAAAATACAAGGAGTGCATTTCCCTATAATTCTCTTGGGGACATCTTGTTCTGGGATAAAACAAATAGGATTTAAATTGAAAATATAGATATTGCCTTTTTTATCAAATACATTTTAGTTCCTTGTCAAAAACCGGCACCTACATTACCCATAATGCAACTTGCACGCCAGCAGTTCAGTCATAGATTCTGGTGTGTTATGCTAGTAGCGGCTAATGTTGCCTGGAGCCGCTAGTGTCTATACAAGCACAACTTCAGTGTTAAGTGTAAGCCTGAACTAACATTATGCTTCTTGCACTGGCCTAATAATTGTAAACTGCTTGATGCAACCTGCAGCATTAGAAAAGTTCTTAACAATATAGCCTAGGAAACTTTGGGATTTATTTTGTATAGTAAATTATTTTGAATTGTCTCGATCTAATGGAACCACACATTACTGGCTCACAAGTAAATGTGGAGTTTTGAAAGTCTCCCCCCCCCACAAAAAAACCCTAGGTGCACTATGCCCTTGCTGCTTGTCAGAAAATGTCTTACGTTAGCATGGTTCAGGTCAGCAGACACACAGTAAGTCGCTCAGATCGGTTCAAGGTTGAAGGGTTGAAAAGGAAAGTTAATGCCAGCCTATTATACAGAAACCACATCCTCCTCCTGCATTATTTTACGCATATCTTGTCCTCTGAACGCACCCTGACGCACAGACACGACTCACAAGCATGTGGATGCACGTGCATGCCAATAGACTGACATGAATATACACAAGCAAGGACACCAAAATGTGGGTGCACACGCATTCACATACCCTTCAACCCTGTACACCACGCCTCCCTGTCAGGTCAACCTCTAACGATGCAGAGGAGAGAGACGGAAACAGAAAGGGAGACAGAGGGAGCGAGTGTAAAATGGTGTGAAATATTGCTTCTCCAAATAAAGTTGAGGTCATCCATTTTTAGGCAGTGAAGGAGGGAAGGAGGGAGGTGCAGCGACATAAATTCTGAATGCAGCATGTTTTTAAAGAGAGAAATCTGCATAATTGCTGGCAGATGATTGGCAGGAGAGGGCGTGGAGGGAAAGGAGAACAGGGAGCGAGAAGGAGGCAAACATGGAGGAAGTGAGGAGATTTTGTAAACACTTCAATATTTCATTGATGGTAGTGGTTTCTGTAGGACACTGAACTGGAAAGCTGAGAATGTTAAACCACAGACCCAGAATAGGAGTCTCTACTGTAAAATCTGTTATCAAACTTTCTTTTGAATTTCATTTCATTGTCCAGACAATTCACTCAAAACCACAAATATGAACCTCATGGTGGCATTAGAGGAAAAGTCAGGGGATCACCAAAGTCAGCAGAATTCACCCCGTGGGGACCATGAACACATGTACCAAATTTTAATGTAGTTCATCCAAATGGTTCTGGTTCTGTCTGACAGTTTAACCGCGTACATTATCTGAAAACAGATACTGTAGTTAAAGCAACTAGTGTCCACAGCGGGTGAGTGTTCATATATTTAGTTCCTTCATCAGCAGTTTGCTGGCTGAGTGAACAACGTGCACCATGCTGTGGCAAGTGGGATACATCTACCGTCACAACCTTGAACTACTGTAAAACTGAGCTTGAGACTTGAATAGGTGTTTCTAAGGCAACTAAATACATGCTTAGTTTACAAGCATGTTTAAGAGCAGTTTCGTAAAATGACTAAAAGTATCCGCTCAGGGCAATTGCAGCAAATGTTCTGCAGTGAATGAAGAGGTTACTTCATTTTTTTTTCAGTACATGCTGTTAATGTCTGCCATTGACCCCCAAATGTGATCACCTTGGACTGCAAACTCTGTACCATGTCCTTGAAAACCGCCTCTTTGTTTCACAAAACAGCATGCTTCCTCAGGTTTGTGCCTGGAGCTTTGACTTGTTTTTGGTATATATCTTTATACATATAAAGATTTAGATACTTTTATTTAGTAAGCATTATGGCACCATAAGCAAGTTACTAACACCTCCAAGAAAATATGTGTTAAAATTAGAGGAAACTGCCAGTATGTACGTACCTATGTGGAGCTTGTCTTACATTGTATTTCATTTATAGTACCTCCTCATTGCTGCAAAGTGATGTGTACATTACAGGTTTTAGTGAATAATAATTTCTTCAAGGAAAAAAGTAAGATAGAATACATTCCTATTAGAGTCAATGAGAGTGTTTGAATAACAAGGTCCACTCAACATGCAGGTAAACTCTGATGTGAAGTCAATGGTAACTATAGAAAAGAATACAGAAATAAATAAAGGGATGAAATGCATAGGGAAAATAAGGCAGATATAAACAAATAAATGCAAAAGCACATATATAAATACATAATTTAAAAATGAATATAAAGCCAATAAAAATAACTGCAAACTAAATAATAAATAAATGGTAAACAAATAAATTAAATTAAAATGTATTAAAAATAAATATATATAAAAGTGAAAATTAAACAGAAGAGTAAATAAGTAAGGGTATTAGTACAAAGATACAGAAGCAAATTAAAACGGACATATCAATTTATGTCACATTTTATCAATTAATTAATGGATACATTAATTTTTAATATTTTGATATATTTGATGACATTTATTGATTGAGTCATTTATTTATTCATGTTTTATTTTAGCACATTTTGTCACACTTGCAAATCGAGGTCTTTCACAATGCTGTGAATGCTATTTTTATCCATGTTGGACAACAGTAGCTGGATGGGGGGGAGTGCTCCTGGTTTACCATTAAACTATAACTTAATGTCTGACATTCTGCCCACAACAAAGAGGCAGTGACAAATACATGTGTAAATAGGCAATGACATATTTTTGTACACCTGATAATCCTCGCAGATATGATGGTGGTAAAGGCCCAGGTGACGGGTTGGGCAGGTGACATGCAGGGACAGGGTTCTTGTGGGTTTTCCACTCTGCTTCCTTGACTAACCTTCTACATTTCCTCCGAGGACATGGCTGCCCTGTCTGTATTACAATTGCTGGACATTACTGAAATGCTAATGTCCATCATCCCTCCATTAGCCTTCTGACTACCTTTCCTTCAGGATTATTATGTGATTGCTCAGAGGGAGCAGAACCACCACATCTAAGTAACACCTTTTATGTAATGTTTTGAATTACATGGTTTATTGTTGTGTTAATTTATTTTGTTCTCTCAACTACACTTAAAACTGCATTTGGCAATTGACATATATATCCTGGCAGTAGTGCATGACAGATAATCTATGAAAGAAATCATGTGCCTGTGTCTTCCTAGTGCTCCTAAAGGTATTTGCGAGATTGCGAAGGAAAACAACCAGTCAGAGTTAACATTTATTGAAAAAAGGTAGATGTAATAATTATAAAAATTCTCATTTTTTTTCAACATTTGTTTTTTGATTCAAGCCATATTTGTTGGCATTTAGCCTAACATTTTCAATGCGGTCACAAAACTCTCTCTTGCCGCACAACAAAGGGAGGCCTGTGTCTGTATTAACAGGCGGTCTAGCAGCAATGTAGTGGCAACATGAATTTTATTTATTTAATCACAATAACAAAAAATCAATTTTGGCTGTAACGCTATTAAAGTAAATAATTAAGGTGTTATAAAAGATCATATATGCATCTCCATTCACTTGGCAAATCAATCAATCAATCAATCAACATCATCATTTTATTTATGGTGCTGAAGCTAACGAGATATATTCATTACAGAAAGTTGATTTAATAATTCAAAAGAAAAACTAACAATTTAATACACTGAATCACCACATTCAAACTGAGGATTTGTTTTGAGGATTTGGGGGCTGTTAGGTTTCCCTAGATACAAGTGGGGGGCGCTTCAAAGAAAACAGGTCGGGAACCACTGATATACAACATGTGCGGGTTTTGAAGCTGAGGCCAGTGGTTGTAAAATGTGCATATTATACATAGCAATACCAACATATTAATAAATCTATTTTATTAGAATCAAAAATTAATATAATAACGTAGCTGGCTAGCAGTGATACTCAGCTCAACAGCTGACCCCCGATATGCTATCCCCGATGTGCAGTGGTTAGCGCTGTTGCCTCACAGCAAGAGGGTCGGAGGTTCGATTCCGGCTTGGGACTCTTCTGTGTGGAGTTTGCATGTTCTCCCTGTGTAAGCGTGGGTTTTCTCCAGGTACTCCGGCTTCCTCCCACAGTCCAAAGACATGCAGTTAAGGTTAATTGATTACTCTAAATTGCCCGTAGGTGTGAATGTGAGCATGAATGGTCGGGTTACAGCGGAGTCCGTTTTAAATGTCAGAATTCATCATGATGTGTTTGGCAATATGTGTCTGGTTCAAAAGTTTTGTGAGAGCGTCCCTGATATCTTCTTTTCGCTGTTTGAGCGTGCAGCCAACAGCAGAAATTGGCCTGAGCCAACCTGAGTCTCGCCAATAGCAGTTTAGCCTCAGGGCTAAACTGCTATTGGCGAGACTCAGGTAGCTTATTGTTCCCTTCCTGTACAGGAAAGATAAAGTTATTCTTCGGTCAAGGCTGCTGTGACAAAGACAAAACTTCAGAACATGAAAAAGTCGTACCCTTTCTTTCTACATAGAGTTTGCCAATCATGATGGCCATTTCATTTCATTATAAATGTCATTTCTATTTATTTTAGACTGAAAAAGGTTAATCACTGTGTGGTAATTTGTAAATAATAGTTAAAATACACAATTAAATCCATGTTCTTAATTCATTTGTGGAACGGTGCAAGTGCATGTTCTTCAACACTGTTGAAGGCTTGAGGGCTTTTATTTTGAAATGAAAGCTAGAATTGATTTCAAAATAAATCTACTTTTCATGTCTGTGACATATTCTACATATACAGACATTAAAATTTTTAGTAATGTTACTGATATGATGTCAATATACTGTCAAATGATCATTTTCACTGCACACAAAAGAAGTGTAAATGGGGCCTTTGACCAAATCTGTTTAAAATCTCACACAGTACACACAGCTTTTAAAAGGAAGGAATAGCCGGTTTGACCGTCACCAAGATTGACAGTACTTGTAATTCACTAATGTATGACTATGTGGCCATGTTCAGACCTGGTTCAGATCTGATTGCTCAGACCACATTCCTACTCAAGTGACGTCCCGCTTGGATCCACAGGGTCTCACTGTGCTCCTTAAGTGAATAGAGTGCTACAGGAATGAGTCCTAAAACCAGGAAATGAGCATTTTAACACTTTGGGTTCCCTCGTCAGGAAGTCAATGGCTTTTTAAGTGACATGCCTGGAATAAGGTCTGTCTGTGTCTGTCTTTTTTGCTTTATGGCATAAAATACATCAATAAATATCCCACTTGTGAATTCTGAAGCCTTCATGTGTCTTAAAAAATGCGATGGCTAACAAGTGGCTGAATGACACTACTAAACGTTATCGCGCCAACTCGTCCACCTTTACAGCCTCATTGTGTATACTCGCATTCATATGACCAGAGTGTAGTTTGTTTATAGGCTAACGTTAGCTTTTTACTTCTGGTGATTGCATTGCCACTTAAAAAAATCATAAAAGTGGTATCCATTTGTAGAGATTATCTTGCTGAGCAAAACATGTAAGTATCATAAATGTTTGTTTGCCACAGATCTTATTTTCTGCGATAATCCAAAACCCAATAGAAAAATCCTATTGGCCTACAAACTACATCATCTCTGGGGCATATCTATAGACAGGCAGTGCTTATCTGTCTCACAGCCTGAAAATGGTGTCTGTGCTCTACTGTATCCTGTCGGTAATATATTTTATTGAAATATATTTTACTTATAGGTTACATATCTACAGACTAGGCAGGGGAAGGGCATTATTATCATAGTGTTGGTGATGTGTCTGTTTTTGTTCTGGTGCTCTGCACGGAGCTGACACCCGGTCGCCCACTGTTGCCTGGCAAAAGCAGCGGTGCCAATGGCATGGATGTCTCCGGGGACCGCTGTACAATAACATTATATTTTGATGTTAATAACCCAAATTCACAAATCTGTAGGATATTACTACTGACATTCCTGTAATATTACATCACAATGTCTGCTGTATTAGTCATGTGTTTACTACGTGTTTATTTGCATATAGAGCGGGGAAGTGAGATCCGATCACAAAGTGGTCACTCCAGACGCATGTGGAGATCCATTCTAATGCCAGCTGTGAACAGGACCTTACTTCCGTACCATTTCTTGTGATGCATCATAGATGTATTGTGCGACTCTGGCCACATCATTTGTAGTCACACTACCCTGCGTACCATGTATATCTTGTGGCACCAACTGTACTTTGATTTTTGTTTTCTAGCTTTTCAAGAGATTCGTTTGTTTACGCTTGTTGACTGGACTGTGAGAGCTCATAGGAATGTCATATGAGAATATTTTGTTTAAAAGCATATCGTTCTCTTAAAGAGATCAAATGCGCTGGCTTGTCGACCCGTTTTGGTGTGTTGGCCTTAAGAGGTGGCGTCGTCATGTCTGTGTCTGTATAATTGCTTTGTTTGGATGGAGACCGAGGGCGAAGCTGCTTCGGACTCTGTGTCCACTCGACATCGCTCCAGGCAATAAGCAAAATACACTAATCGCACATGCAAAAACAGATACACACACACACACACAAACAGACTACTGATACACACTTGTTTTTCGCTCATGACGGGGAACCTTTTTATCTGTCTTATCTGACCCGTCTCTTCTCCGCTCTCCTCCCGTGCTTTGAATGTTGCTTTGATAAGTGAGCACTAAGCAGGAGGCAAAGAGGAGATGGTGGAGGCTTAATGAGGAGTAGTGGGAGCCGATAAGGTGGAGGAGGAGGAGGAGGAGGAGGGGGTACGAAGGAAGAAGTTGTAGGAAAGACAAAACGAGAGAAAGGCAGGGGAAAGGGACTGGTGTTTGTGTGTGTCTTTGTGAGTGTGCTGTGTCCATGGTAGCGGTGGACACACACTGAGGAGGGAGATTGGAGAAGGACAGTGGAGAGCACACCCACTCCTCAGAGCGAGGGATTGAAACAGAGAGAACGAGGGGGGGTGATGAAGAAGAAGGGAGATAACGCTGAAGATGAGACGAAAGCGAGACAGGTGTGTGTGTGCGTGTGTGTGTGCGCGCGGGTGTCTATCTAGCAGGATCAGTCAAACTATCACCCATCTTATCCCTTTACACACATACACACACTCACACAGTGATCAATCGCCACTTAGTGGAACACAACCCTCTCACTGTGTTTTTGAAGTCTCATTACCAGCTGGGCGGAGATATAGAACTGCTCTATTTGTACGTCTGTGTCTATTTATCTAGCTTTCTCTCTCTATCGTATGCACATGAACACCCACACACTTCTTCTGACATAGGAAGGCTGTAGATGGATTCCGAGAGCTTTCAGAACTCAGCGTGACGTCCGCTGAAAGTAAATGAATGAGCTGCCGAATGAGCTGTTGAAGACGTTACAAACTTGTTTCCACAGCTCCATAAGTCTTGCTCCATGCTAATTATCTAAGTGCCATTGGGTAGAAGTCTTTATCCAGAGTGGGTTACAATACACTGACAAACTCTCACTGGCAGTGCTACCATAGGTGGATTCACTGTGAATACAACTCTCTAATGAGAAAAGCAGGTTAGATGAAATTCATAGGTATCATATGCAGGGCAAATCATGTGGGAATGTGGACTTGGCGATTTGTTCAGGGGGGATGGTTTGTTTTGTTAAAAATAAAAAAATAACCTGTCAAATCTGGCTACTTCAGCACCACGGACAGTGCCATTGGTTCATAAATAGGCTACTGATATTTCAGAGCTGTAGTCAGGGTCATAGATTCGAAAGCTCTAGACACACCAACACACTGCAAAGACTACAGCCCTTCTGTGCATGCGTGAGATGAAATAACTAATATAACATAACAACTAATAACAGCAGGTCGGGGTAGTCTGTATTTGTCATTCAAAAATGGAAACCAGAAGACCAAGGACAAGAATGTAGACTTGGGAAAAAAGTTTGGAAATTTGTGTTTGGTCGATTATTTCTCTGTTGTTACAATGCTGATTGGCATTGTATTCTACATCGTTGGAAAGCCTGTTTATTTACCTTCACAATGACGAGAAGAGGTGACGAGTTTTGTTTTGAAACAAAATTTTGAACTGAGCCATGTTGGTTTTTGAAAAAGCTGACTTTTCAGAATGAACTGGATCACTTTGTGGTCTTGTGGTGCCTGATCGGTAACACCTGGAGCTCAAAATAAGAGTCAGTACCAACAGGAGAATACCCAATTTAGCATTGGCAGAGAATTTTGGCAAATTTCACTTGAGCACTACCCACATATTCAGCTGTGTTGCTCATCCAACAAATGCACGATCCTTACAAGTTGGACCTCCTTGTGCAGGCTTTCCAATGATGTAAGATACAATGACATTTAGCATTGCAACAACAGAGAAATAATCCACCAGCACAAATCTCCAAACTTTTTTTCAGAGTTTACAATCTGTTGTTAGGATACATAATGAAACAAAGTGGTGTTTGCCAGCCATTTTCACATCACTCTCACTCACCACTTAGGTTCCTTCCAGATGGCCATGTTGTTGCGAAAATATCCGTGTATTGAAATGATCAGATGAGATGAAAATGAAAAATGAGAAGAGCCTTCTGTGTTCACTGTCTTGACTTTGCCGGAAAACAAAAACTGCAGAGGCCTCCGGAGGAAAAGTAAAACAGAATCAACTATTGGAAAAACGCAATGCGGCATCACGCTGCGGTGGTCAATCATGAAACCGCCCCAAGCTGTACAAACCAGCCACAAAGGAACAAAAGGCGTTAATTGTCATCAGTTAATAGGTCATAAAAGTTACTTGCCCGGACCTCCTCACAGCGCTGTGGACATTCGCCACAACACCTGATTTTGTATGAATGCAGCCTAACTTTCACAAGTGGGATAGATTTTGCTAATAAGGGAGATGGCTGAATGCAAAATTAATGTGCACCTCCACTTATTTGTACAACTTTGAATGCTGCAGGTGTCGCTAGCTAGCAATGCAAACCAGCTGTTATCAGATGTTAGCTGGCTTGCTGATTTTTGTGATCAGTGTTTGTCCAACAGTAGCAGTGGTTTTCATCACTACCATTGGTCCAAATGCAAGATCATAATGTTTTGAAGTATGTATGTATGTTTTAGAAACATCATATCATATTTGAGGACTAGACCAGTGGTTTTCAAAGTGCGGTCCTTGAGGGGGGTCCAGGGAGTCCCCAGCCAAAAAGGGGAATCATTTATTTTCACTATAATTCCATCTATCAGTAACATAATGACAGAATGTACAACTATTTTGGTCATGGGTTTCATACTCTGTCTGTAATAACACATCTAAATGTGAAAAACCTATCAGATGGGGGATCCTTGGACAAAATCCTATCAACTGTTTGTTTAGGGGCCCTTGAAGTGAGCAAGTTTGGGAACCACTAGACAGACAGTTACTTTTTTAGTGGAGATAACAGTACAGAGAGTGAAAAAGTTGGCTGCGCATGAAAACAAGGTAGATGCAAATGGGGGGAATTACCTTAGGATTACCTTAGGCTTGACGGGAGGCATTCCAGCAGTTAACTTGGCATTAACTGAAGAAAACTCAACTCATAACAAAGTATCTTATATCAACCAAACCTCACATGCATAAAGCTACACGCTGACGTCCTTTTGTCCACAGTACCAGCCCAAACCAAATGCTTATATTTACCATTCTCAAAAGAAACACAGAACCTTCTCAGAAAAGAGATGAATAATGAAGTAGGTAATTTCCACTAAATTAGTACCAACACTTTCACACATATCACTGCATAGCATACAGTTGCAACCAGAAAAATGATGAACTTGATTAAACTCAACAATATTGATCTGTCTTTTAATTTAGACAAAAATTATATATGCACTTTAACCAACCTTCAAACCAAACAAACCCGGGATAGAATGTGTCTGCAAGTTACAGATGATGGCAGTACGGCTAAATAAATACTTAATGTGTTTTCTCACCCACTTTGTCACAGCTGTACACATGCGTGTCATATGTGGAAAACACCAGCTGTACTGCTGTTTTTTCTTTCCGAGGTGCTTGGGAAGTCGTGCTCCTTTTCCTCCTGCCATCACTAAGCAACCGAAACCTGCGTGTTGTGATGACGATGATGACAAAGTTGCAGCAATTTAGCAGTAAACATCACTGACTAAACTAAACACGATCAAAACAAAGATAAATGCATTTCCAGTTCCGTGAATCCTGCACAGTAGCTTTACTGTTAGATTTCTAGAGTCAGTTTGACTCACCTTCATATTGGACAAATTAGACTTGGATTGTACCACATTTGCATGTCACTTTGGACAAAAGCATCAGCCAAATAAGATAAGATAAGATAAATTGAACCTTTATTAATCCTCGGAGGGAAATTCGGGTGTCATAGCAGCATCAACAACAGTACAGATAAATACAGTATAGTAAAAATTAAAAGAGAAGGTGCAATGAAGGGAATTGACAATAAAATAAATAAGTAACAGTAATAAGTAAAGTGCAGCAGGTGGTGAGTATTGTATATGCATAACATATGTAATACATTTGGAATAAATACAGAGCAGATGGTTAGAGTCACATGGGGGTCAGACCTTGGTTATGGAGCCTGATGGCCACCAAAAGGAAGGACTGACCCAGACGGTTTGTAGTGTGCCGAGGGGGGATCAGTCTCTGGCTGAATGTACTCCTCATCTGGACCAGTTGGTCATAGAGGGGGTGGGAGGGAACATTCTTTGCCGTGGAACATACCATGGCAAAGAACAGAAAGCTGCTACTACAGACTGGTAAAACATCTGAAGTAGTCTGTTGCACACGTTGAAGGTCCTCAGCCTTCTCAGGAGGAATAGTTTGCTCTGTCCCTTCCTGTAGAGGGCCTCAGAGTTGTTGGACCAGTCCAGTTTATTGTTTAAGTGAACTTGTAGTTGTCCACCACCTATACCTCCTCCCCACGGATGGTGATGGGAGTAGGGGAGCTCTTCCTCCTTCTGCGGAAATCTACCACCAGCTCTTTGGTCTTAGCATTATTGAGCTGGAGGTGGTTGGTGTCGCACCACCTCACGAAGTTCTCCACACGGGAATGCATATTGTAAAGAAGGAAGCATACTTTGGCTAATACAGGGAGGTAAATTTGTCATCAACATATCAGTGACAACATGACAGATAGGTAACATGTTTACTGTGACATACTGCTGCTACCGTACTTTTTTACAAAATGAATGAAATAATCAAAAGCGCCACCACCTGCTTAGATAATCAGAATGATGGTAGTGTGAGTAATAAGGTCCTCAACTAAGTTATTTCGCGCTACCTTAATCTTGCAGTGATTCAGTTATGAAAAGACAAAACAGTTTTTAATAATAACGTTTTGACAGATGTAAGACAGCCCTGACATTCAAATGAGATAACTCAATACATCCATCAGTTGTAGCTGTGTACAGAGCAGGCAAGGTTGAATGGTGACTCGATTTTACAGTTTGCAGTGCTGGCACACAGGAGTGAAACAGAGTGGCTGACAGATGCAGAGAGGAGTGTGGTTAGAGATACAACAGTGTGGAAGCACAGAGGTACTAACAATGGGGAATGCACACTTTGAGCCAAGTCTAACCTACAGTCTGAACCATCGACTGGTTATTGGAAATACAGGCAACAGTATAGATGTTGTCATTTGAAAGAATATTATGGACTTTTTTGGGAGTTGTAAAAGCACAGAAATAGAAAATGTACTGATAGTGAGATCCACGACTGACAACATTACAAATTAATCTGCAGATTATTTTCTCAATTAATTTTGGCAACAGTCCAAACCCAGTGCCCACATAAGCAGCAAATCTTCCCATGGGACAAGCTGAAAAAAGATGAAATACTTAAAATTAAGATGAATTGGATGTATTTGCACTAAATTATTAAAACACTCCAACTGCTCCACTAGCCTGCAAGAGAATAGTTCAATATTTCTGGAAATACATTTGATCACTTTCTTGCCCGGAGTTAGACGAGAAGTTTGATACCTCACTGTCGTCCTTTAAGGACAGCAATGGTCTCTTTTCATAGGTTGTCTCTGGCACTATATTTACGTTGTGTCTCAAGTTTCAATGTTGTGTCCATGATAGACAGACATAGTAAGGCTGTCAGTCGATCAATTAATCTCAGATTAATCACATATTTTTTTTTCCCTTCAAAATGTACCTTAATGGGAGATTTGTCAAATATGTAATACTCTCATTACCATGGGAGTGGAGAAATATACTTGCTTTATGCAAACTGTATGTACACATTTGTTATTGGAAATCAGTTAACAACACAAAACAATGACAAGTATTGTGCAGAAATCCTCACTGGTACTGCATTTAGCATAAAAAATATACTTCAATCATAACATGGCAAACTCAAGTCCAACAACAGCTGTCAGTGTGCTGAGTTGAATAAGACTTTCCCCAAACTGCATGTGATTATCATAAAGTGGGCGTGTCTCTAAAGGGGAGACTCGTAGGTAGCCAGAGAATCCATTTGCATTCACATATCTTGAGGTCAGAGGTCAAGGGACCCCTTTGAAAATGGCCATGACATTTTTCCTCACTAAAATTTAGCAAAAGTTTGGAGCATTAGCCTCCTTCACAACATTTCATTCGATACCAGTATCTTCACTTTAACGTTAAAACTGAGCCCACTACAATTTAAACATCACATTTTTTTGCTTTAAAGAAATTAGTGGCGTTACAACAAATTTGCATGAACATGTTATTATTGTGTTAACTTTGACAGCCCTAACAGATAGATACATAGATAGATGGAAGGATGGATGGATAATTTTCTGCTGCTTTTTGATTTTACCAATTGTACCTTGCTCAATTTAATTATAATGGAAGAACATAGATAGATAGATAGATAGATAGATAGATAGATAGATAGATATCAACAGCTTCAACTCCCAGTGACCTTGTCATCTACAGAAGAATGACAGGACAGAAAAACATGAGAAAAGAAAGTACGGAGGAGGAGAGATAAAGGGAGGGAGGAATGGAGGGGAGGCGTAGGAAGATGTGCTCATTTTTGCGTGTGTGTGTGTGTGTGTGTGTGTGAGAGAGAGAGAGAGAGAGAGTGTCTCTCCTATTCAGTACTGCTGGCCTTGTGCTTCTCTTATGTTCGCTGAAGGTTGAGCCTTGGGCTCCAATGAAAAGAACCCATCGGCAAGCAGTGAGCGCCCTGTTCCTGCGTACGTATGCATGTGTGTGTCTTTTGTGTGTGCAGAGAGTACACGCACACACACGGGTAGGTAGCCTTGGGCAGCTGGGACCCACACACATTGAAGACATATTCTGCTTTTGTTCCTTCCAAACAGCTCTATAGAAAAGTAATAAAGACAGGAGAGCTCTGACAGCCAATTCAGACATCTCTCCTGCTTATTTTATTTTTTTTCCTCCCTTTTCTCCATCGTTGTTTCTCTCTGCTCCTCACCTTGATCGTCTGTCTCACTCTCCGTCTCACCTGTTATGTCTCTCTGTCTCTGACAGTTTGTCCATCTTTTTTACTCTTCTTTCTCTGTCTTTCTGTCTGTCTCCTTTACATGCATAACTATTTACCAAAGGTTAGAAGGAAACTACAGACTCCCCATTCGTCCTCTCGTTCTCTTGTCTTTTCTTGTGTCCATCCTAGTTTTTACTGTCCTCTTTTAACTGCTATTTCTTCCCGTTTATTTCCTCCCGTTGTCTGTCACTGTCTCCCCTCTCCAGCTCATGCTGAGTTTGCCTCCAGCCCTTCGTGCCTCTCTCTCCCTCTCAGCCTGTTTTTCTCTCCTCTCTCCTTCGATCTGTTTATTCTCTGCTTGTTTTTCTGGCCTCCACAGCTCTCTTTCACCATGCACCACCTCTCCTCCTCCTCCTCATTTCTATCCCTCCACCGTCTCCCGAATCCCCATCCCTGCTTTTCTCCCTTTCTTCTATTCTAACTTCTGTTTATCTCCATCATTAAACCTGTCTTTGCTTGTCTTTGTATGTATCTCTCTACCCGTCCATACCAGGTATGTAGCCGTCTATCCTTCTCTTCCAAACAACCTTAACGATTTTCATCCCAGGGTCACAATTCTCCCATTTTTCTCCCGATTTAGCGCTCACACCTTTTTTTTTTTTTTCATCTTCTTGACACATTTCTGGCACTGTAAAGCATGTAAAAGCCATACTGTTTCCACCCGGACATTAATAGAGCTACACCAAATGTTGTGAGAGCTACTCACAGTTTGAGTTACACACATTGTCAGCGCACACTGTACCCAAAGTTGTGTTTTGCTCGATGCAGCAAAAAGCTGTTGTGGTGCAGCACAAGCCATTGAAAATAATGTGTTTCAGAGCGCAATGGTGCTGTTGTCACATTGTGTCTGCAAGGACCTTCAGTGAGGAGACTAGGAGAAAGAAATAGGCCTGAAGCAGTCAGGTTTGATAATGAATGAATGAATGAATGAGTCAATGCTGGGGATTCACACAAGTTCACACCAGAGGGGACAATTATTGAGAAAGTTTTCATTTAACATAAAACTGCTGTTGCAGTTTTCTTTATACTGTAATTATAATTATTTGGTCATTTCCATTCAAGTCTCTAAAATTGAATTTCTGTTTTTTTTCCTGTCTTTGGTTTTCAAAATACTCTCTATTTTTCGAGGTCTAAAGGTTGGCAAGAATGTGTAAAGAGCACAAAGATGAGAGAGCACATCCGTTTCATCCTCAGGCTCCCTGTGAGAGCGGTTTCATATAGACCCGTTTCAGAGTGTCGTCATTGTGAGATGCACATGCACGCAGTGAGTAGAAAACCAACCATAATGAATAAAAGCATAAGGATTTTTTTTTTCACACAAGTCATACATGGACATGTTCAATATCCCAGGAGGGAAACTCTTGGCTCAGAGGGCATAATTAGTGATTAGCACCGATAGTGATGTGGTCAGAACCCTGGATTGTTAATAAGGTGGTGGATTTTTGCACAAACTGGTGAGGAAGAAACTCCTATTTTATCGTTAGAAGTAAATAGTGACAACAAATGACTTTTCTTTTTTTAATGTTTTGCCTTTTATTTTTTTAATTTTGTTAACCTGTATTGTCTGGAACCCATAATTAATTTCTCACCACCTACAGAGCCAATTTTGGGCAGTCTTGTAGTCTCAGCTTTTATTTACCTTCACTCAAAGTCTCACAAACACAAACAGAAAATCTTAGCCAGGCCGCTAACCGACCAGTTCAACACATAACATTTACCCTGTACCTCTTGGGTAGAAGAGCCTGAGAGCTGCCCAAATGAACTCTGCTTTGTTCTCCCCCGATGAGGAGATCAGCTCCAGAAGTGTAGGTCCCCACACCATCTCCGAATACACTCAAATGGCATCAATGTGGCATTGTGGCTACATGTTTTCTACCCTGATTTTGCATGCACCCTCCTTTTTTGTAAATGCCTCTGAACTCATACTATCCATTTCCTGTACTGCTGTATTAGCCTATCCCACATGCTTTGTGCAATAGATGTAGTGACAGGCCACCTGTCATAGGGCTAAAGCTACGTTCACACCACGAGCGACAAAAGCAACAAATTGGTAAAGCATGGCCAGCTACGTCGTCGCCGAGGCGCCACATTAGTGTTCCTCTAGCGCCTATTGTCGTAATCATGTTGTTAAATAGCACTAAGGATTGGCTTTTTTAGACGGAGCAGAACAGGGTGCAACATAAACATAATTGGTTGACGCTCCACTGTGGCTTTGCTTTGTAGCGTGTCATGCGGCGGCAAATCAGGCATCAGTTTGTAGCTTCATGTCATCGGCTTGAGTTAGACTGTTGCTGTGTTGCTCGTAGTGTGAGCCCACCATAACACAGACAACCAGCCCATTCTCATTCTGAGGACGTCAAATAGGCTATCAAGACTTTTGGTGCCCTCAAAGTGGAAGTGGAAAATTTCTGAAATCTCAGAGTTCACGCCTTTTCGGTGCATAATAGTTAATATACTGTAATTTTAGCTCTATATTGCTTGTTTTGGTAATTTTATAATATGTCAGAGGAAAATGTTGATAATCCCAATGGCCTCATCTTTCTCCTCTGTCATTATGTCTTTGCATTTCCTTCATTATGTTACCTTCTTGCTAGCTTCCTAAATTGTTAGCCTCTGTGGCTTCTAGGTGCAGACAGTAATGGTAATATTGCCCTTGCTTAGCACGACTTGGACGCTGTTCATATCGTGTATATGACTTCCCATCTCATAAACACGGTAAACATGACCCCATTTGAAGGCACCATTTGTCATGGCTGTTGCACAAGGTACCCTTTACCACCTGTATGACACGAGATGCATCAGGCTTTCAATGAACTACAATGTAAACCCCTCCGTGGCAGCAGAATACACTCTGAGAAAGTGCACCAGGAGCGTGGAGATGTAATTCAAAGAGCAAAAAGACACAGACAGGGTGGGCGGGAGGTGAGGTGTGTTGGTCAACACGACGCCTTCATCCAAGGTATCACTGCTTGTGTCACGTTTATTAAGCTTCACTTTAATGTTACAATCAGCTGATTGTTCATGTCCCGTGTTCACAAAGTTCAGTTTCATTTTTACTTAAATGTACTAGTCTCAAGCCCAACCATGTATTTTTTTTTCCTAAATCTAACTATAGTGGTTTTGATGCCAAAGCGGGTGTCACAAAGAGTTGGGATGAGAATGTGTTGAAATAGAGTACAGACAAATAACGCACACTCACATGACCTAAATGGTGTCTATTTTGAGGTCAGTGACAGAAATAAGTCAGAGAATGCTCACTCTGTTGTATCTAAGGAGCTTGAGAGCAAGAAATGACCGGCCATATGTAATTTGATGTCCCCTGATTAACAATTCATTTTAGTGCCTTCCTTTCTCTGCACACTCATAGAATATTAAAATCTCTTTTCTCCCTGTGTATTATAGGACGGAGCATGATATCTGATGATGCTTGAAACACAACACATCACATGGGGTTCATGGGACTTTGACATGTTCTCTGCCTGCAGTGTCAACTGTTTTTTTTCCAGCACTGTACTGGGACACTGAATGTGTATGTGCTGATGTAAGCTGCAGGTATTATGGAGGTCAACACCGTGAGAGCACAGGTCTACCTTTAACACACAGAGGACATAACACCCATGTAAAATCAAGTTGAACTGTGACATGTTTTCCACACAATATGTACAACCTTAATGAGTCATTGCACTTTATGATTTTTGTTTGTACATGTTCATCACATCAACGTCTCCGCTGTAACCTCTATGACTGCTGGGATTTCAAGGTTTCTGCCGACCCCCCAGCATTTCAACCCCCTCTTAAACTCTACGCCTTGTTGTGTTTTGTTGGTTGAGTTGTGTCAGAGGTGATTTAGACAAGACATGACAAGAAATTCTGTCAAAATTGGTGACTGAAAATGCAAAAGTCAGTTTCAGGGCTCCAGCTTGTCCCTCTGTGCACTGAAGAGCCATTGAGATCTCGCAACAGGAGCCACTAGGGGACGATACACCTATCCCCTCATTCAGTTCGTATTGCAATTCTACATGTGTTGCGATTCAATATCTCAATTTATTGCGTTTTCTGTTCATTTTTTTTGACACAGTTTTTTGAAAATATCTAAATTATTACAGTAAGTGCTTGATCTTCAGCATGTGTGTAGTCAGAGATATCCTGAAGTCAAATATAACATTGGCAGGCATTATTCATTCTTTTTTTTATTTCCAACGACCCAAAAATCATAGAATAAAGACATTTCCCTCACAAGCTATTGGTATTTTATTTTTAATTTATAAGGGATATGTAACATGTTTATACTTCTGATGAATATAATCCAAACAATCTTATTTCCATATATGCATTTTGTATACATAGTTCCTTTTGTTAACACCTTATTTTGAAAAGTTGACGTTATTAAGTTGACACATATATTCTTCTGCTAACTTTGCCAAGTTCGTCGCTAGCTCTCCTGTCAGCTCCATTCTCTTTATACATCCATATCAGCTCCATCAGGGCTGTTTGAATGCATTTAATATAATTGTCAAATTACAGCAGTGGAGTCTGGTCCATAGAGGGAGAAGAGTATGCTCCTCATCTATTTTTTGAGAAGCAAGAGGGAGAGCAAAATCTGGAAAAAAAAATAATAATTAGTTGAAATAAATCATTACCAAATCTCAGTACCATTTCTAAAATATTTTTTCTTTCTTCTTTGGAAAAAATCCATTATTCAAATTGTGATTAAAATGCCTCAACAGCGACACCTGCAGTGCAAATGAGAGAAATAATATCATAAAATGATTTGGCACCATGGGTTGGTTTTCCTCCTGTCCTCCCCAATTTTTTGAGTGACCAGCTGCTTCTGGTAAATGGGTGCACTGCAGTCATAGTGCCGGCTGATTTTACCAATGGAGATGTGAGTGAAAGCCAGCTTGACCTAATGCTATTTAAATATGATAACGTTTCTTGTCCATGACAGAGTTACTATGCAGCTTTAGCCATGATGCCTTGCTCTGCTTTTCTTGACAATGAGTGACAATTTCATACTTTAATGTATGCGTAGTGTTTACCACTTTGGATTTAACATGTGAGGGGGCAGGTCATATTCATGTGAACTCTCCACCGTTTTCTGTGTTGTCAATAGTCACATTACTCTATAAATAAAAGCTGTAACTTCCTTCTACCTTAGAATATACTCAAATGAAGCCAATACAATGAGTGTGAAAAATGCAATACATAGGCAAATCAAGTTTTTTCCCACCCCTAGAAACCAGAAACCAATAGTCTACGGCTTTTTTTTACACACTATGGTTTCAAGAAAAGCTTCTGAAAGTGTTAAAATGCAAACAAATACAAAAGAATTGACCGCTTTTGAACAATGAAACAAGCTGACATGTTTTTGACATCAGCCACCTAGCTTAAACCGCTTCACTGCAGAGCAAAACCCGGCACTCAATTTCCTGGATCAAAAATCTGAACCCTGAGTTCCATTTGAAGGCAACAAATGTCTGTCAAGTGAGAGCAGCTCCAGGTGTGGTTCATTAATTACCACAGAGGATCAAACGTCTGAGGGTGTCAGCCTTCGAGGACTGGAGGTTAACACCCTCCTTCCTGCAGGCTGAGGAATCATCACAGGAAGAAACTTTGGCCTCGACAAATACATTAAACCCAGCCCTCGCCCTACAAACACACTGCACCTCTCCTCTTGTTCCTTCTCTCTGTCTCTGTCAGTGTTAAGTGCTCCCTGTGACCCCAGCTAATAGTCTTCCAATTCTCCTCATGTCTCCATTGGGGAAACACACCTGCAGTAAACACCGTGTTATACATTTCCACGATGTTGTCAGCCAGGACCGAAGCTGAGTCGCAGGCTGGTGGAAGGGGGAGGGGGAGGTTCACAATGATAAGTGTGTTTCATTTAAAGTCTTATTGATCAGTACAGTACTAATTATAGCTATTTGTTAACCTCTTTGTGTGTCTGCTTCAGTCTGTATAGTGTACATGATACATAAAGTGTACAATATGGTAGACGAAAACTTCTTTCTGCCAAGGATGCCTTACAAGATAGAGATTATATCGGGGACCCCGTCATGCATGTCGCTTGGAGTAATGTTTTGGAATACTGATGCTGTTTAATGATGTTTTCTTTTCGACTTCTATAGTTTTCTATAGTTATGTGAAAGGAAAAACACGAGAAATATATATAAAAAAAGACATGAATTAAACATTTTTGCATATTCCAAGAATTATAGATTTGTTAGACTAGAACATAATCTATGAACTATTATAACAACCCAGTTGCCAGAAAAAATGTTGGCGTTGGACTTTTCTGTAAGCCACCAGATACGTTGAATGTCGACATTTCTGAACCCAAAAAGCTTTTATGAATATGTTTCACATTGGCCTTATATTGCGTTTGTAGAGATGCACAATGACATGTGGTTAATGTTATAAAACCATTGGTAAGCTTCAAGCAACAAAACTACGTGGACAAATGGTCATGGTTTGTGTTACAGCAATAATGTAATAATGCAACAACGTAACGTAACAGTAATGTAACAGCGTAACGTAACAATGTCAAAGCACAACATAACAGCATAACGTTACAGCATAATGTAACAATGTAACATACCAGCGTAACATAACTGTGTAATGTAACAGCAAAATAACAGCATAATAACATCATAACATTACAGCATAATATAACAATGTAACATACCAGCATAACATAACAGTGTAACATGACAGCATAATAACATCATAACATTACAGCATAATGTAACAATGTAATGTGCCAGCATAACGTAACAGTATAAGGTAACAACGTAACAGCATAACAGCATAACGTTACAGCATAATGTAACAATGTAATGTACCAGCGTAATGTAACAGTATAATGTAACAGCGTAACAGCATAATAACAGCATAACATTACAGCATAATGTAACAATGTAACGTAACAGCATAACACAACAACCGTAACAGTGTAACCACTGTAAATACATAACAAGTGCCCTTAGACTTTGTTATATAACGTTATGTAACAATGTAAAGTAACAACCATAACAATGTAACTGAACCAACGTTACGTAACAAGCACTACAGTGTTACGTAAAGCAATGTTACAAAAAGCAATGTGACGTAAAGCAACATTGCGTAAAGCAATGTTATGTAAAACAAAGTTATATAAAACAATCAACGTTTACTTTTGGTTTCACGTGAACAGTGGTCTCCTGGGTGAAAGTTTTATGTCAGGTGACTCATCCACCACCCCTTCCACCTGCCTGGACTTTTGTGCTTGTTATCCACATTTATTATAGCATGTAAATTTCACGGTCGCTTGATACTGTATGTCACACTGTGCACGTCGCTCATCGTACTTGTTCTGACCAAATGCAAAAATGTCCACATTCAGCATATCTGTGGTTTACAGAAATGTACAATGCCAACATCTTTTCCTGGCAACTGGGCTAATTATAGTGTAGATTTAAAAATTAAAAAAAAAAAAATACTAATATCATGATACTTTACGTGAATGAATCTGAAAACTTTCCACAACGCCCCTGTGGTGGAGTTATTTTAATAGACACTAAAATTAGTATAAGGGTGGGCTAACTGCCCTCACATTTGGTGTAGTGCTTTCTCATTCTCACTGTTCATCTCTGACGTTTGTGCAGCTAATTTTGCTGGAAAGATTTTAATCCCAGTTTTAACATCTAAAACATCACGTTTTGAAGATATATTCATAGCTGAGACCTTCACCTGTCTTTAACATTAATCTCATTTAATGAATTGAATTGGATTTTAATCTCTTTTGATCCTCTGAGGCTGATGCTTTGTTCTGTCGAACGTATATTTTGAGTTGTGAACGATAATGGATATTTGAAGCCAATATGATAGCAATATTTGAATGTTTGAAAATCTGATACATGAACAGCACTTATTTAAATCATCAAGTCCTAAAATTTAGAATATGCTCAATAGTCGAATGTGTAAAGAAAACACTGGTGCACTTTCTCTATGGGCCCAGTTGATGCAGATGTTGGCTGGAAGATCTGGGTAATTTTATACTTGCAATTCAAACTTCTTTGGCTTCATGTGCCACTGAGCAACTTTCATAGGAATTAACGAGGCCCCGCCTCCAACGCTGTATCCAGTCTTCACATATCCATGGTTCAAGGTAACACTGATGGGTTGCCATGGTTTTGTTAGTGAGCACAGCCAACCCTCATCACGGCTCCCTCTGCTTTACCTCCAATTTCAGTTTATCTCTTCTCTTTCTGCTCTTCTCTGTAAAGGCATAAGATAGTGGGAGAAAGCCAAGGTCTGAGGAGAAAGGAAAGAGTGAGTCTGAATGCAAAAGACTGAAGAGGTAAACACAAGACAGAAACATGCAGACACACAGTCTTAGAATGAACGGTAGATGAAAAATACATCATTTCCACTGGCACAGCCAAGATATCTGGATGAGTAATGTTTTCATCAGGTTTTTTAGGGCCTAAATTTTTCACAGATTTAAAAGAATCAATTGATCCAGCACCAGTAGCCCACTAATTCCTGTTCTTAAACATTTTAACAGGAAGATACTGCATAAGAGAATCAGCAAAAATGTTGTTGTCATATCATGTCATGCTACCTCAAATACAATATTTGCCATGGCATCTTGCGTTTAGCTGTAAGCTTCTTAGATGATTATGTTTCTGATGAAAGTATCACTACACTCTGTAAATGTGTGTGAGAATCTGTAAATATAAATTTGTAACAATCTGACACCGGCAGTGCAGCACTTCATCCAAGTTAGGAAAGAAGCTCTCACAAGATTGTATTTGGGGTGAGGATCTGCCAGTGCCAAGGAATCCAAGTACGGTCGTCTGAGTATCCATATAAGGGTGTGTCTACTAGGGCATTTACAGCTGTTGCATGTTAGTAACCATTGTACTCCCAAAAAATAGTTGACTACAACCAGTAAAAGGTTAATTAATGTAGACGGGACCCACTTAAGCTCTGAGAGACTGTTCACAAATGAGTTACGGTCTGATTGGACTAAACCCAGCAAGTTTGTCTGAGCTGGAGATACTGTTTGACCACCAAACCCCTTGGTCAGTGCCCCTCAGCATCGGAGACCAACACGCAGGTTACCTCTCTTGTGTTTCTTGTGGATGAACCAGTGACGACCTGTTAATATATGTTCATCACATACATACCGTCCTTTTAAAGTAAACTTCCATTTTCACAGGAAATTAGGTCAGGTAGTGTTAGGAAACGGTTGTGGTTGACGTTTCCTTCACTTACTACAAGTCAGGTGACTAAAGATTGACAAAATTAGTCAACATTACTTTTAGTTTCACACGGGACACGGACGCCACTCTACTGGCTGATCCATCCACTTCCCCTCCAACTCACCTGATATGTATCTCTTTGCTCTTTAAACTACATCACCACACTCTCCGGCGCACTTCCTCAGACTGTTGCCACTGATGGGTTTACATTGTAGTTAAAGCTTCAGTAAGCAACAATTGTTTTGGCATCATTTGGCAAAAAATCCATAATAACCTTTCCGTATGTTGTAATTCAAGTGTTCTGAGAGAAAACTACACTCCTGCCCCTCCTCAATGACTCTAATTTTCAGGCTTTAAAAAAAAATCTAGTCCATGACGGGAGACTTTGGCCAATCCCAGGTCATTTCAGAGAGAGCGTTTCTATTGGCTGTACTCCAGCAGGGGTGCGGTGCTTGGTATTTACTCACAAACGTTCTCATTTTAAAGCTAAACCGTACACTACAAGATGTTTCTGAAGACATTTGAGGTGAGGCTATCATAGATGGCAGGTAGATGGCAGTCTCCATTAGCAGTACTGGATGACATCGAAGGACACAGAGGCACGTGATTTTTTCCAGATTACCAGTCTTATGCACTACTGTCAGGATATAGTGACCATTTTTATAAAAATAACTTTTTAAAATCAGATTTGCTCACTAAGCAAATGGCACTAAGGGGTGTTTTCTGCGGCAGTACCAAACGCCCGTGGCCATAACAAAGCCTCAGTATTTGACGCCCTGAGAATGAGAACTCGCTGGGCGATCTTTAGCAGGTAATGTTTACCATGGACACAATCTTAGTTTAATATATTATAATGCTAACATTTGCTAATTAGCTCACTGTACAGCTGAGGCTAATGGGGATGTCATCAGTCTGAATGACAGTGGTGACTGACATTGTCATTCCTAATAGCATGGCTAAAAAATATGGAATATGCACACCACTAACTCTGAGGTGCAGGATATAATACACAAAGCACAATGAGACACTGCACACAAATTAAAAGCAGTATGATGTACTAACTACTAGATGTACCTTTTGGCAGAGTCTCTATTACATGATGTTGGCGGACAAAGGGTAAACCAAACAGGCTCTTTTGGCAGGAGAGTAAAACATACTGTAGCCTATTCTGCTTTTGTCAGGTCTGGTTTGGGGCTGGAACTTCAGGAGTGTTACATTCAGAGTTTGGCTGGGGCAGTTGTCTGTGTCCTTTGGTTTAACAAATTGGCAGAAAATTGTGTTTTGGCAGAAGAAGAGTGGGGTAGATGACAAGGATAAGGATCTGGTTGCCAGGTATGTGGAAGAGGGGGGAGACATGGAGTTTTGGCAGGTGTGTAAAGAGGGAGGTAGAAGAAAACGATGAGGGTCTTTTAGCTAGTTCTGTAGAGGGATTGCAATTTGATGGATGGAGCTTGTTCCATCTCCAGAGGAGATTAATGAGGAGAGGTCAAATTGTGTGAGACCTTCACACTCACATATATGCACTGATACTCATACTGTATGTAAACATACTGCAAACACAAGTGAGATGCACAAATGCACAAAGTGGATGATACTTGAACACAACACAAATGCCTGAGCAGACATCAGGTGCTGATCATAAAGCTGAACATGCAGCACTGGTGAAGAATACCAACTCGTCACATACAGACACTTTATTTTTGCCATCAAAACCACTATAGAATCAGAATCATACTTTAATGTCACAGGGTGAAATTTGTTTTCATAAGTCAGGTCTTTACATTTAACATGTATACATTCAGTTTTAAACAAGTAAGTACTCACATGAACAAACTGATATTAACAAAAAAACAAAAAGACTGAACAAGCAGAAAGACAACCATACAACAGACATTGCTACCTTCTCGCCAGGTTGTTAAGGGTGGTGATGGCAGATGGAATAATACTCTTATACAAACAGAAACAAACTAACAAACAAGCAAGACCAACAGTGTTGTATTCTTTAGTCGGTACATTGCACATTCATTAGTTGATACATTGGGCATTATTAAGACAATACATTGCACATTCTTTAGTTGATACATTGGGCATTATTAAGACAATACATTGCACATTCTTTAGTTGATACATTGCGTATTCTTAAGTCGATACATTCCACATTCTTTAGTCGATACCTTGGGCATTCATTAGTCCATACATTGCACTACTTTTTATTGGATGCCCACATAGTGTCCATTTTGTGTTTTGGTAGTACTTCTCTTGGTTCCTTATATATTGCTATTGGTATATATCAGCAACTTTGTATTTGGTCTACTTGTTATGATCCTTTTGGTTTGGCTGTTGCACCCCAGTTTTGTGTTGTTCACCTGTGTTGCTGTTTTTGTGTTGGTTCTTTCATCCATCTGCAGCCGTTTATCCCGTTACGGTTCGACCGGGGGCTGGAGTCGATTCCAGCTGGCATTGGTCAAAGGTAGGGTACACCCTGGACAGGTTGCCAGTCCATCATCATGCACATAGAGACAGACAATATAGAGACTATTCACGCTCACATTCATACCTACGGGCAATTTAGGACTGTGGGAGGAAGCTGAGAACCCAGAGAAAACCCACTCTAACACATGAAGAACATGCAAACTCTAGCCCCAAGCCAGATCTGACCCTGTGACCCTCTTACTGTGAGGCACCCGTGCTAACCACTGCACCACCGTGCAGCCTGTTTTAGTGTTTTTAAATGTAGTAATTTTGTTGGTTTTGTGTGGTGTGTTTGTGATTGTTTGGTGTTTTTTTTCACTTCATGGTGGTAGCCATTTTGTACCTATAATGGGAATGGCATCCACTGATTTTGGCTACTTGTGTGATTGTTGCTCATTGTGTTTACTGTTGCCGCATATGGTTTTACATTGTAGTTAATGGAAATACTGGTACTGGTACTAACCAACTTTTACAGAGCTGCTTGTATTGTTTAGGGTTGTTGTCAACACCTTCTGAAAGCAGCATGTCTGCAGAACAGCTCCAGTCCTACAACTGTTGCACGTTACACACACTTCAGTGAATTTTTCTGGTACACATGAATATGGTAGAATGAAGGAAATATAAAACCTCAGTAGCAAACAAGTGTTAGGGATGAGAAAGTAATCTTTAGTCAGTCTCTGTGCGTACAAAAGGATCATGGCACAGGGGAAGAAACTCATCGGGTGGTGGTATAAGTTGGTCCTGTCTGATTGGCACCATTTGACTTACAGATGTTTGTCAGATGTTCAACCAGTGGCTGCCAACAGTAACTTTCTCTGAGTCATGCAGGTCATCAAAGAAGGTGAGAGCATAATCACTGACCCTTTCTGATAACTCTTAATGACTTGCAGTTTTTCAGCAGACTGGGCAAATGCAGCGAGGAAGCAGACAGTGATGAGAGAAGGTTACATTTGATTCAATTTTCCCTCCGTGGAAAAGAGTTGGCACTTTCCTAGAGAGAGGATGACCTTCTCAATAATGTACATCCACTGCTAGGTCACTGCATTCATATATCAGAATCAAGATCAGAATCGCCTTTATTGTCATTGTATTGCATACAACGAAATTAGAGCGCAACTCCTTTGGTGCATTTGTAGAAGAGAAAGATACAGAATAAATGCTTAAATAATAATTAAATATGTACAGCAAATGTAAAACTGTAGAAAATATAGAAATGTAAACACAAGATTATGCACAATTTAAATAAGAAATTATGTACAAGTACACTGAATATTGCACACAAGACGTTATTGCACATAGGAAGGCTCAGTTATTGCACATAGTGAGATTGGCAGGATTAATAGAGCAGTTGTATGATTATTGTTTGTGATTGTTTATTGCAGTAATGGCCCTGGGAAAGAAGCTGTCCCTGAGTCTGCTTGTCCGGGTTTTATGTGACCTATAACGCTGGCCCAAGGGTAGCAGGTCAAACAGGTGGTTACTCGGGTGGGATGCAACCTTGATGATGCTGACAGCTCAGCTGAGGTAGCGAGAGCTGGCAATGTGCTCCAGGCTGGGCAGAGAGCAACCAGTGATCTTCTGGGTCGTGTTGATCATCAGCGCTCTGCTGTCTGCTGCTGAGCACCCTGCGTACCATGTTGTGATGCAGTACACCAGGATGGTCTCCATGGTGGCTCTGTAGAACATCACCAGCACCTTCTCCTCCAGATTGTTTCTCCTGAGCACCCTCAGAAAGTGGAGTCACTGCTGGGCTTTCTTCACCACCGCTGTGGTGTTAGCAGTCCAGGAAAGGTCCACAGAGAGCTGCACTCCCATTAACCTGATGGCGGGGCTGGGTCTGCTCTGCCCTTCCTGAAGTCCGGGATTATTTCTTTTGTTTTTGTGGTGTTCAGTGGCAGGTTGTTTGCTGAACACCACGCCATCAGTCGGTTGACCTCATCTCTGTAGTCTGACTCATCCCCCCCTGAGATGAGCCCGACCACGGTGGTATCATCTGCAAACTTTATGATGGAGTTTGAGAGATGGGTCGGAGAGCAGTCATGTGTGTAAAGGGTGAACAAGAAGGAGCTCAATACACAACCTTGAGGAAATCCATTGCTGAGTGTGATGGTGGAGGAGAGGTGGGGACCAAGTTTAACGGATTGTGGGCGGTCCGTAAGAAAGTCCTTGATCCACTGGCAGGTGAGGGTGGAGATACCCGGGTGGGACAATTTCTGGACCAGGATCCCTGGGATGATGTGGTTGAAGGCTGAGCTGAAGTCCAGGAAGAGCATCCTCATGTAGCTCCTCAGGTGCTCCAGGTGACTCAGCGTGGTGTGGAGCGCTATGGTTACAGCGTCCTCTGTGGATCGGTTTGCCCTGTCGGCAAACTGGTGGGAGTCCAGAGTGGGAGGCAGATAGGCCCTGATGTGATGTGAGACCAGTCTTTCAAAGCACTTCATGACCATAGGTGTAAGTGCAACAGGCCTGTAGTCACTAAGGCTGTCCACTGTTGATTTTTTGGGGACGTGGATGATGATGGAAGCTTTAAGGCGGGGTGGTATGATGGCCTGTGACAGAGAGGTTGAAGATGCTGGTGAAAACTCCAGCCAGTTGGTCAGCACATGCTCTGAGTACCTTGCCAGGTACCACATCGGGGCCAGCCACCTTCCTGGGGTTCACAGTCTTCAGCACACGTCTCACTTCGTGCTCCTGGAGTGTCAGTGTGATAGTGCTGGAGGCTGGTGGGTGTGGAGTGACTGCTGAGGGTCTGTCTGCCTCAAAGCGGGCAAAGAAGTGGCCAAGTGACTGCCAGCGAGGCATCAGTCCTAGCATTCACCGGGTTGTTGCTTCTGTAGTTTGTAATGTGGGGTTGTAGGTGGGGGTGAGGGATAGGCAGAGATGGTCCCATCCAGCAAGATGGGGGAGGGGAGTGACTTTTTAAGCATGTTTAATGTTGGAGTAAACATGGTCCAAAGTATTATCTCCTCTGGTGGCACACTTCACATACTGGACGAATTTAGGGAGCACAGACTTTAAACATGCTTGATTGAAGTCACCGGCAACAATACAGACGCCATCAGGGTGGGCAAGCTAGAAAGAGGCTAAGGGCCAAACCAACGTTAGCATCGGGTGGGATGCTATCACAATAACTACAGTGAACTCCCTCGGGAGACAAAAAAGGTCTGCACGAGACTGCCAGAACCTCTAAATCAGAGCAGTGAGTGTCAATGATCCTGCTGTTACAACACCACCCGCTGTTTACGTAGACACAGAGCCCCCCACCTCTGCTCTTTCCCTCCGGGGATTAATAAAGGTTCTTCTTCTTCTTCTTCTTCTTCTTCTTCTTCTTCTTCTTCTTCTTCTTCTTCTTCTCTTACCCAAATCTCTGTTCCTGTCCTGCATCTGTAGCTCCAATTCGTCCATTTTGTGGGTGATGGATTTTGGCGTTGGAGAGGAAGAGGCTTGGTAATGCTGGCTGGTGTGGTTGTTTTCGTAGCCTAGCATCTGAGCCCGAACAGCATCCTCGTTTCTGCTTCCTCTCGCTCCACTTTCTCCACCTGCTGGGCAGGCTGGTCATCCATGGAGGACCTGGCGATCTTCCTATATCCTCTGGGATGTTGAATTTCTGGTGAAAGTCGCCAGTAACGGACAAATTGTCCCTCAGGCCGAGGTCAGTAAGGTTCTGGTGACTCTATGTGAAGGTGGAGTTAAAAAAACACACACCAAACTAGAGAGCTAAGAGCGGCTGCACCCGTGTGTGCCGCCATCTTGCAGGTTATATTGATGTTGCCTGTTGTGGATATTGTAGTTCCAAGGTTTTTTAGGTTTAGGAAAGAAATACGTGGTTGGCTTAAATCTACTACATTTGAAAAGTGAAAATGTTCAGTATGAACATTGTGAACATGGGACACAATCTAATGGCTGATCGTCTGGATGTTAATAAGCAGCTGTTTAACCCTTAACTGACATTAAGCATTTTAATCGATTAATGCTATCAGTTATACAGTTAAAATAAATATTAATAAAAAGGTGAAGAAATAAAAGGTGAATTATAAAAGGTGAGCAAAATTCAGGGGAGCAGCTTGTCAGTTTAAGGAGAAAAGCTGGCCCACCTCAACAGCTCACTTTAAGAGCGTCAGAGTCAGGTACATGTACAGGAAGCACAATGTGGAGGAGTTGCAGCCTTGTAGCATATATTTCCCGACAAACAAACTGTACACACACTGCTACACCTATGTTCACAGCTATATTGCCTCTATCCCGCACTCACCACCACCACACACACAAACATGGTCTGTCAGAAACTCGCAAAAGTTACATTGTGCTGATAGACTGTATGTGTTTGGCAGCACAGGCGACGCTAGAGCTGGACACTCGCTATCGCTACGCCGGGCAGACACACAGCTTACATCTGGCTAAACTAAATGTAAAACACGCAGCACCGTGGCTGCTTTAGCATCCCTCATGGACAGGTAAAGCATCCCTAGCTGACTGGAACATGATGCACGGGACACGAACAGCGGTATCCTGGATGAAAGCCCTGTGTTTTTTGGACTCATCCACCTCCCCTTCCGACCACCCGTTATGACTCTTTCTCTCTTTGAGCTACATCACCACACAAAGCATGCACTGTTGCCACGGATAGGTTTGCCTTGTACTAAATGGAACACCCATTATGTTTCATAGCGGTGCGAAAGCGTGCCATGTGCAGTGGTACAGAATGCAGATGGCCACGACAAACCTCTGTATTTAAAGCCCTGGGAATGAGAGCCGGCTGGTATTCAGAACTGGTGAGTACCAACCCATTTCAGGCACTGATTAGGACCTTCTGCATAAACACTGTCACTATGTTTGGGTAAAATCTACTTTCAGGCAAATCTGTGGGTTTACGGTTGATGAGAGAAAGTCTACAAAGGATGTTTATTGAATCTTTTATAAATATTAAATTGAAAAAAAAAAAAACATTTTTCCTGCCTCTGCAGTATCATATTCTACACACTGTGCTTCAGTACATAGCGGACCAAGCAGGCTACATCCTCCCTGTGCTCATACGGAGGACTTGATTATTATAAAAAGACATCTTCGAAGACATGATGAAAAATGCTTATCCGCTTTGTCTCTATGTCTCAGCACCGCTGTCTCTCTTTTTCCCCCCACCTTTCTCTATTTTAGGTTTCATGGCCTGTCTTCTCTTGTTGATGTCCTCCTCTTGTTTTGCCTAGGTCGAGGTTTGTGAAAGGTGGAACATCTGTTGTGTCATCACTACTGCGTTCTCTCCAGCCAACTGCATACTTTTCTGTCTTATTTTCCTCACCCTTTCAAATAGAAACATTCTTTCTTGACGGAGGAGAAGGTAATGAAAACACGCCTCTCTCAGTGACCTTGAGGATGAAAGACTGCAGCACCACAGAGTTCTTTCGTGGGGATAAAATTCAATTCAGCTCAATTCAATATTTAGTTAGATGCAGTTTAATTTAAGGTGCTGTCTTGATGTGGATCGCACAAACTGCTTCCTCATGCAGGCCAGTGAAATAACTATGGATGATGAGGTGTGAAGATTATCATCCTTATTTCATATGATGTTCTACTTAATTAGTTTAGAAGAGATGAAAATAAGCAGCAACGCTCACATCGAAGGACATCAGGACAGGGATAGCTGACCAATAGGAGGTGTTCATTCCTCTATCAAATATATCTTTTACTCCAATATTGTGCTGTAATTTTGGACTTTCACTGAAACATAACATTAAGAGAGGGAACCATAAAATATGAGGTTTATAATAATACATAATAATACTGAGGCTATATCTTTGTATCCCAGTCAGTGTTTGGTCTGTAATAATGTTTAATAAGGCTCAATGGCTAATACATTTTATATAAAGCATGTTTAAGAATTGAAGCGTTTTCGTTGCAAGGATTCATTTGATTGGCTATAATGTCATGTATAACTGTAGAATAAGTCAGTTATCTTTTGACAGTATATTGACATCATGTCCACAACATTACTACACTTTCAGTGTCTGTAGAATATGTCATGGACATGAAAATCGTAAAGATTTATTGTTAAATCAACACTCAAAACCACTAACTTTGGTTTAGGCAAAACCACTTAGGGTAAGGGAAAATGTTATGGTTGGGCTTAAAATAAGTAAGTAAACTAAGTAAAACAAGTACAGAAACAACTAAGGAAACAAACAAAAAAAACGTGACAAACATCACTGATGTAACTTGAAGAACAAACCAGTTAGCAACGGTCTCAAACACCAGTCTCCTGGTTGAAAGTCTGACTCATCCACCTCCCCATCTGCCCACCATAATGGTCTTTCATGCTTTTAATGCTACGTCTCTAACTCTTACCGTAGCATTTATATGTGGATACGTTTACATTGCAGTCAGTACAGGATACATGAAGCACAAAAGATGTGGAAATCAAGACAGGCGTACACTAAATGCCTGTGCATTATTGTGGCATTTATGCCTTTTTGCACATTTTTGTGTGAATGGGCTGATCTTGGATAATACAGTAATGAGATATTTTCTCTCTCTCTCTCTCTCTCTCTCTCTCTCTCTCTCTCTCTCTCTCTCTCTCTCTCTCTCCACACACACACACACACACACACACACACACACACACACACACACACACACACACACACACACAGCTGCCTCTGTTACCGCAGGTGTTATGGCTTTGAAAGAATTATACTATCAATTCCAGGAGCTCTCGTCGATACTGATGCGTGAATGTGTATATATGAGTGTGTGTATAGAGAGAGATATTAACCCATCATCTCCTTCTTTCACTGTTTCTCTTTCTTTTCATCCATCTCTATCTTTCCTGAGCTGCAGTTGATTCTTTTAATGGAAAATTCAAACAGCCCCCCCTTTCTCTTTTCTGCCTTTCTCTTTGTCTCATTTCCCACCTTGCCTCCTTTTCCTCTGTCCTCTCTCTCTCTCTCTGCATCCTTCTTTCTGCCTCTGCCCTTCTTGTCTGCCAAAGTCATCACAAAGTGTTTTCCTCCTCTCTGTTTTGCTGGAGGTGTTACTGATCAATGTGTTGGAAAGGCCACAGAGAGAGACGGGGTGAGAGGGATGAAGGGAGACCGCAGTAATAGAGAGGAGGGGAAAGAGCGAGAGGGGATGAAGATCTTTTTTTCCAGTATTTCTGCCTTCATTCCCTTATCTGTTCCTTCCCCACCACACTTGTCTCCTGATGTCCCTCTCAACCTAGCAGACCAAAATGCCCCTTACGCTTTGTTCATAGAGTTTGCCTTTCAATTTCTTTGTCCACGGGAAAAAAAATGCTTGAAGGCTTTTATTTTGAAATGAAAACAGGAAGTGTTGTCTTGAAAACAAATATTTTTTTAATGCCCGTGACATATCCTGCAGATACAGACATTCAAACTGTAGTAATGTAGCTTTTATGATATCTATATACAAAGGATCACTTTTGCTGTTTGTTGTTACTGGGAGATGCGCGTGGCTTGTGGTAAAAATAGGCAAGACCTCGAATCTCTAGAAAAGATGCAGCTGACTCTCATGCAGGCAGTGTGGCTGCTCAAACCTGTCAACATGGACGCTGAAATAAAAAACAAGAGGTTCCACAGCTTCCATGTGCTCCTGACATTTCCTTGTGTGGACAGGCCACGAGAGATGGAAAATGCTAAACCAACATACTGTATACAGTATCAGTCGTCCCATCAGCAATAACTCTGCAGGAGAGAGAGGACCTGAAAGAAATGAGAAAATAGAAGAGAGGGAGAGGAAAGGATCCAATAGAGAGAACAGACAGCAAGAAAGAGGAGAAGTGAAAGAAGAAAGCGACACAAAATAGATGCAAGGCATATAGTATGAGAATGGCCGATTCGTGAAAACACACAAAATTTTATAATATAATAAAATAAAAATAATAAAAAATATTTTATTTGATTCACACATATTTCCTTTTCTTTTTATGACACTCAGCACAACTTTCAATGATGTATTTTTCATACGTTTTCCTACGAATGTCCAGCAACATGTTATGCATCTGTCAATTTCCTCCAGTCTTTTCAAAATAAAACTATTTAGTTAGGTTTAGGAATAGATCGACTTGGTAAGACGTAGGCAACAAACTACTTAGTAAGGTTCAGGAAAAAAATGTGGTTTGAGTTAAAATAACACCACAAGTGGTGTAACTTAAGTACAGAAATTACGTGACTATAACTACTTGGTCAGCATTTGGAAAGAAGCAGATTTTGGTTAAAATAACTTTGGAAATGCGTTATGTGACAATTTAATCAATTTTCATGTCACACAGGACACAAACACTGGTCTCCTGGGTAAAAGTCCTGTATTTTTTAACCCACCTATCCACCCCAACCTCCTTCCAACATGGCGTTTGCTGCTCTCTGTAATTCATGGTTCACAGTAATGTTCATTGCATACAAGGATAATTGCACTTTATTACAACATGGATTTCATTTTTGTGCATTAATATAAATAAATATTCCTGGCACAAAATTAGTATTTATCCCAAGCAGGGAAAATAACTAATCTTGGTTCTTGTGAAAGGGATGTAAGGATGGCAGCAGAGTACTCAAGTATCCCAAATAGTTAAGTTGCACTTGGCAGTGTGGAGAGATAAGTGTTGTGTTACTGAGAGAGATCTTCTAATGTAACACTTCACAAAACCCCACAATCACCAGATCTGATTTCCACATTCGCTGGTGGAGGAAAAATACAGAATTAATGTAGTAGTAGTCACATCTAAATTTTGGCTCGTGTCTTGCCAGTGTCCACGCCCAAAACCAAATGAAGTAATTATAGTAATTTGTGTAAACTTTGCAATTAGGAGGGATGTCAGGGGGATATGAAACTGTTATATGCAGCTAGCAAGACACATTTTACATAAAAATGTTAATTAAGAGAAAACTGCACCTAAACAAAGACACCAAAGATAGATAGATAGATGGATAGATGAGAAAAGACAGGACATGAGTCATACAAGTTAGTCATCTAGCCTTGTGGTTTCCCTAACAAACATCAAAATGACCTATCTGACCAATCAGCTTAGTGACATTAACACAGTGATTAACCAGCAGCCTGCTACCAGGCTACACCAGCAGCGCCTGTAGACGAGGATGCATGATATGCACAAGAGATGCTCACAGGAACATGAGTGTACAAGCAGAGATGGGTAGATGTCTTCTATTTTTCATCTGTATCTTCACAGGATTATCACTTGTCATTGTATGTGTGTTGGTGGTTGAGCGGGCATGTTGCTGTGACCCTGACTCTGTGACAGACTGCTCAATCTCCTCTCCTAAGGCTTCTTTTCCTTAAGTGCATGTGTGTCTATGGAAAGCCAGGGAAGAAACAAACTTGACTTCTTAAGTAACACGTCAAGACATCGTTTGTATGTTGATAATGTCTAATGACAGCCTGTGAAATAGTCACAAAATTAAAT
The DNA here is from genome assembly GCA_947000775.1 of Pterois miles. NCBI lineage: Eukaryota > Metazoa > Chordata > Actinopteri > Perciformes > Scorpaenidae > Pterois > Pterois miles. The sequence goes on along the minus strand of CAMQGK010000144.1, from coordinate 15,210,809 downwards.
TTATTTGGACATACATATATACACACACATACATGTACATAGACACTTTTTATTTTTCTTGACACCTACCTTGTTGAAAGCATGACTTTCAACGAGGTATTTTTCATGTCCAGCAACACGTGACACACGTGTCAATTCCCGCTCCAGTCTTTTCAAAATAAAAGTTTTAGAAGAGGATCGACTTTGGCAACTGGACTACTTACTTAGGTTTAGGAAAAGATCGTGGTTTGGATTTAAATGGCACCGGAAGTACTGGATTATAAGTATGTGCCAAATAAATCAACTTTGACTTGTGGTTTCAAATGAGACACAAACATTAACATATTGGTTAGGCTTAGGCAACAAAAGTACTTATTTAGGTTTAGGAAAAGATCACTGGGTTTAAATAACACAGAAGTAGCATAACTGAAGTGCAGAAGATACGTGACAAAATCAATTCAGTTAGCTTTAGGACAAGATTGTAGTTTTGAGTTAAATTAACGCTGGAATTAACCGTAACTTAAGTATGGAAAATATGTGACAAATAAATCAACTTTGTTTGTACATGGCACATGAGCATCAGTTTCCTGCGCGAAAGTCGTGTTTTGTGACCCACCCTGATGTCTTCCCTACATGGCGTTTGCCACTCTTTATACTTTACCGTTCACAATAATGTGGATGACATACAAATACTGACCATCACGAAAAAAAAAAAAAAAAAATGTATCTATTTACACAAATCAATACATTACATTTGTGACTAGTTCACAAACTACTATAACTGAGCTGTGACAACACTTGGCTTTGTGAAAATATGACACATTAACAGCATGTGGTAGCTACGTGAAAACAATGTGCTGTCAACATGCCTTCAGATTTCACATTTTTGGCTTCCTTAACCCCTCACACCATGTCGTGAAGCCTCTTCGCAGTGTGCATCCTCAGTTAACACACACAGCCAAAGAAGTCAATGCATCTAATGCCACACAATACTGTGTACTGATACTGTGTATGCAAGACATACTGAGCTGCCTTATAATACCTTGCTGTGGTGTAAATTTTTCCTCAATAACCCTTTTTCATTTGAAAAGACTTTTATTTCCCCTCTTTTTCTCATAGCGAGTGAGTATGAATTCTGGCCAAAACAAGGAATTAAGGATTCTGTCATCTCCTCCTTCCCCACACTGGCCGAAATGGTCCAGAAATGTCATGTCCTGCTGCTAATGAGGTGTGTGTGTGTGTGTGTGTGTGTGTGTGTGTGTGTGTGTGTGTGTGTGTAAGGCTAAGAGGAGTTTAAGGCTTGCATGTCTACAGAAGGAGGTGTGAACACACACACACACACACACACATACTCTGACATTTAGCACAATTTTGTTTCAGTGTCTGGCCTTCAGACTGCCCGGTCCTTACACTCTCTCTCTCTCTCTCTCTCTCTCTCTCTCTCTCTCTCTCTCTCTCTCTCTCTCTCTCCACACACACACACACACACACACACACACACTTCTTTACCACCATTTTTCCTTTGCTTTATACCTTCACACTTACTGTATATTATCTGTGAATGATTCTCTTTACTTATCTGCTATTCTATTTATTTCTCCCCATCTTCATTATTCTCTCTTGACTTCATTTTACACTTTCTCCCTTTCTTTTCTGTCTGCCCTCCGATCCCTCCAGTAATATGGCCGACATAAAAATATTGGATCAACAGATAATAGGCTGGTCCAATTTGATTATTGTGTATGTTTCATGCTCTGTTTTAGCCCCTTGTAAAACCTTCCAGCCCCAGCTGAGAACCTGGGTGAGGTTTCCGTTCAGTGGGACAGTCCAAAAAATATTAGTGAACATGAACAACTCTCTCTTAAATACAAAGCCTGTTTTTTTTTTTTTTTTTTTTTTCATTTTCAGCCCCGGTGTTAAACTGTCTTTAGTGTGTAAAACATCTGAGCAAAACTGTAATTGAAAAACTTCTTCAGTGAAGCAGCGGTGCTGCTAATGAGTAACAGGCCACACTGTATTTGAGAAATGAAACCCACAACATGTAACCCTTACCATTCCACCCTCTTTTTTAGAGGGGTAGGGGTGGGGGACAGGGGGTGTTCAGGGTTGATTAAAAGTTAGCAGTATAGTGTAAGTCACCTAGAAGTGGTGTACGTCATCAGAAAGCCGGGAACCTGAAGACTAATTGATGTGCAGCTCTGTACTGTGTTCTGAATCTAATTGATAAATGAATTAATCAATTCAGATAAATTGTGAACGTGTATGAAGGCGTAGAACATGATAGAAATATATACTGGCCACCCCCATGCTCTATTATATCCCATAAATTGTTGCAGCAATTTTTGGGTTGATACCATTTGTTACACAGATTTAGTGCTATATTTAACCATTTTTACCTGATGAGAATTTATAAAAATGAGCAATAATCCCTCAAGATGCCAAGACCTTGATGAACACCACAGAAAAAGTCATGCTGTGATTTATATCTAAAACTTTAGACATTTAGAGATTTATGCAAGAACTGCATTTGAACTGTTAAGAGACCCTATTATGCAGAAATATTACACCATACATTATTTTAGTATCAGCAAAAATAACACATTTATTCTGCATTAAAAAAACTGCATGTGAGTAAGTGGGCATGTGTGTAAAGGGGAGACTCGTGGGTACTCATAGAACCCATTTTCATTCACATGAGGATAGCGGTCAAGGGACAACTTTGAATATGGCCATGTCAGTTTTTCCTTGCTAAAATTTTGCATAACTTGCATTATTTTGTGTTCTTCCCGACACGACATGACTGGTACCAATGGATTCCTTAGGCTAATTTCATATGATAGCAATATCTTCACTATAACTTGAAAACTCTCTGAAAGACAGAATAGCAGCCGGGCCTCGCTTGCGGGCCGCCTAAGTGTCAAGGGGATAGCGCACACAAATCTGATGAAGTATGAATGGGCGTCATGACCAGTGAACATACTACACACACATAGTATCACATAGAAACATTTCCAAATAAGTCCTGCTAGGTTTGACACCACAACTTTAGCAACAAAGCTCAACAGAGCTTCAGTTATGTACTGTATATTATGAATGCTGCAATGATGCACTGATGCCCTTGAGCAAAGCATTTAACCCTCTAATGCTCCAGCAGAATTGTTAAGTGGTTTACGTCCAGAGCTCCGATAAAAACATTTAGCGTGTGTGTACAGTATGGTTGTGTGTGTGTGTGCGTGTGTGTGTGCGTGTGTGTGTGTGTGTGTGTGTGTGTGTGTTGAGTGCATGCATGTGTAACCTGCCACCCTCCTCTCACTACTCCCCCTGGGCTGTTACTCTAAATAATAATGTGTTCTTAGCCAGCGTATCTGGTTAAATAAGATCTAGAAAAAGTTTAAACTTCACAGTTATGAAATGCTTGACATTACCCATCTGTCTTTTTGACACCATGCGTTCACTACGCAACGATCTGCTTCACACAGGCACACACTCCCTCATCTCTCACGTTCTCTGCAGCTCGTACTCACAAACAGAAATTTATTTCAAAATGTCCACACACACAGAGAACACAGCAGAAAATACAGTGTGCGCACACACACTCGCACTCAAAGGGAAAATAAAAGGCATTGGAAAAACGGCTTGCCTCCCTGCCTCTCTCCATATGCTTTGTCTGCCCTCATTAAAAGTGATGGGTACACATCACACACACACACACACACACACACACACACACACACACACAATACACACAAATGGACACACACATCAAATCACATCATACCCAACTGTCATATTAGTAAAATATTAATGGTGAGCACGCCTGCTTGATATCCTCTTACTGTGTGTGTTTGTGCATGAGATCCCTGTCAGACAGAGGCTTTGTGTGTGTGTGTGTGTGTGTGTGTGTGTGTGTGTGTGTGTGTGTGCGTGTGTGTGTGCGTGTGTGTGTGTGTGTGTGTGTGTGTGTGTGAATTAGAGAGAAAGAGAAACAGAGACAAAGATCTGAAATCTGTGTGGCCATCTGACATGAAGGAAGACTGAAGTAATTGGGTCGAGAGAGAGGTAGGGAGAGAGAGGGAGATGGAGAGAGCTTGAGAAAAAGAGAAGAGAGAAGGATGACTTGAAGTGTGTGGAGGTAGAGAGAGACAGAGCAAAAGAAAAAAGAGAGAGGGAAAAACAATAGAAAGATATGGAAATGATGGAAGAGAAAGCAAACCAGGAAGAAAAAAAATGGCATGAGTTCTCCACCTGTGGAAAAGAGAAACCAGGGATGCACCGATCTGACTTTTTTAGTCCTGATACCTGGACTTTGGGTATCAGCCGATACCAAGGACCGTTCTGATGCCACTGTTTCATTAATACGCTGTACGCCTCGCTGTGACTGGGATCATCCTAATATGTGTAAGGCAACATCAGGCTTGACTTAAACATAGCTTTTACACTGAAATTTGAATGACTCAATAGAAAAAATCACAAATTATCTTCATAACTTAGTGTTGTCTAATGTGCATCTTGAGGACAGGGACACATTAGAAATACAATGTTTCGGTGACCATCATCCAGAATCAAATTGTCAATATAAATCCACGTCTTTATAAGACAGCCACAGACTGCAACAATTAAAATGAGAGAATATCCAGCTTGGATATGAGACTTGAACCAGTTATTGTACATTCAAATAATTATTTTGCATTTCCCTTCTAGACACAGGTTGATGGGGAAACCTGAGAGGAGGGGCTGCCTGCAACAAAAGGAACTTTCTGTATGTGCTGCTTTGCAACACAGAGCAAAGTTGTTGCTGCACCTAGAGGAATTAATAATTAAAAAGAGTGTGGTTACCGGTGGAAACAGGCTATTTTGTAAACAAATGTGCCAACGCCAACATCAGCAATGTGCCTTATGTATGATAACACGTCATTTACTGTGTATTTCTTGCATATGCTTTTCTGACAAAATGTAGTTTGGAGATCTCATGGGCGATTCCTCCCAGTGAGAGGTCTTGTCTTGACCCCGATCACCGGTAAGTGATGTGGTGTGAAAACCACATTGACTTAAAGACTCCCGATTACAGGACAGCAATTTGTGTAGCGTGAACAGTACATCAATCTGAGGACTGTGAAAGTCATGTAGTGTGAACTCACCTTAAGCCTTCTAGTTTTACGGGCTGATAAAGAAAGGGTACTCAGATACTGTGATGACTTCAGGATCAAAGTTTTAACCCTCTTCACAGCTATAGTCCAACCACACAGGTATTTCTATTTGTTGTCTGATTACACCTTTTCCTGTGTAATCTCTTCTGACATGATAAAATTGTGACGAGATTATCACTGCATCTCTGCCACCTGCTGCTGATTGATTATCAGTTGATAGAGATTTAACATTATACCTGCAGTTTTAAGCCCATTTAAAGCTGAAGTAGGCAGCATTTTTTGGCATTATTGGGCCGTATAATAACCTTTCAGCATATTGTAATTCAAGTGATCTGAGAAAAAACTAGACTTCTACACCTCATGGCACTATAGTCAGGCTTTAAAAAATCTACCCTGTAACGAAAGACTTTGACCAATCACAGGTCATTTCAGAGAGCGAGCGTTCGTATTGGCTGTGCTCCAGTCATGTGAGCGGTGCTTGGGATTTTCTTAAGAGATCTCAACATGGCTGCATGCTGCATAATCATACAACAACAACAACAGCAAAAATCAGTGTTGCATGGCTTCTTCCTCTTTAGATTTGCTATTTTTTGTCTTTGGGAAAAAAGTATTCAGTCACCATTTTGGACAAAAGGCCTTATCAAGCTCTTCTATGTAAAGTAATTTCATTAGTATTCATTCCAAGACCACTTATAACCCCAGACCACCATATGTCTTTGGCTCCAAATGACAACTATTTAGAGTCTATGATACAGATGTAGCGGGAGAAGGGGAAAGAGGAGCAGAGTATCAGAGGAAGTATCCTCTGGGCCTATAGCAGCATAACTAGGGGCTGGTCCAAGGTAAGTCTGGGCCAGCCCTAATTATAAGAGTTATCAGAGAGGAAAATCTTAAGCCTACTTGTGGGTGTCTGCCTCCCTGACCAGCTTACAAGTTCCTTTCATGCATACGTAAACCTAGTTAGGCTATCTTGCAAACAATCCAGATAGCAGTTGCTTTTTAACAGCAAAATATAGTATATGAAGGGTCACAGTGTATTGTCATGGAACATGCAGTACATATTAATCTTAATTAAAAATTCTGGTGCACATTTACTGCAACACATTCACACTCCCAACTCATAAGATAACACTGCTTGGTCACACCCCTTGACATCGGAGACCGACACACAGGGGACCCCTCTTGCATTACCTTTGGATGGACCTGGGACAGCGTGTCAGTATAAGCTTGTTACATTGATGTGTCTTATCAAAAAAAAAAAACACATTTTTACAGGAAGTTAGGTTCACACCCACTTTGGTAGGGTTAGGAAACGGTCATGGTTGACGTTAACTTCAAGTGACTCGCAACTCGTGACTAATGACTCTTATGACTGATGATGTGTCATGTGACAAAATAAGTCATGTTACTTTAAGTTTTACATGGGACACAAACTACCACCCCTCCCTCCCGCCCTGAACGAACTCTTGCGCTATTAATACTAGCTTGCTCCAACATTTAAAAATGCCGTGGATGGGTTTACACTGGAGTTAGTGAAAGCCCGGTTCCTCACATACTGCTGCTAAAATGTGCGTCTGTGCGTCGGTTTCCGATAGAGGGGCACTTACCAAACGGCGGTATTTGATGCACTGGTAGGGAGAACGGGTTGCTTTACAGCCATAATTTGCAACATTTCAATATGTTTTAAAGGCTGTTCTTCTGCTGTGCCACAGTGACTGAACCCAGTAACCTACAGTATGTTTCAATTTGCTGTTCTGAACATCCAGCATCTGTCTCCCAGCAAAGTCCTTTGAACCACAGAAAGAGCTTCAGAGGACAGGGTGGAAAAAACACACACACAATAGCACTGGATGTAGCCTATGTTGCAAACAACACCGCATCAATAGTTGCCCGGCAACAAAGGTGGTACCGCAAATGATAACAAGCAACCCTGTCAAATAACAAACCCACAGGGGAAGTGCAGACACCCAGGGCAAGTGGTCACAACATGTTGGCACATGAAGCTACTACAGAGAAATCACAAGTTGCTGAGAAGGAAGACAGTGAGAAAGAAACACCAGGAAAAAGACAGAAAATAAAGAGATTGTTAAGAGCGATGGCGAAAGTGAAAGAGCTGGAGGAGAAGGTGAGGGGAGAAGGATGTGGGCTACCTTGAAGGAGCAGCACAGTTAAAGAAGACAAAGCATTATTGCTGCTTGGTTACACAGGGACGAGCAGGGGGTCTCTCTTTTCTTCTCTCTCACACAAATACACACTGGGGGCAGAGGGGATGCCTCTATGGGCACCAAGGTCCTTCCTTTCTGTAAATTAAAACCATTAATAACCAACTGGGAGAACGGAGAGAAGGGGGAGGGAGGGGGGATGGATAGAGGGCACACAGAGAGAGAGAGATGTAAGAGAGAAAGTGAGATTTGGGGATGGTGATTTAGAATGAAAGATGGGTGAACGGGAGGTAAACTGATGGGAAGCTGGTACAACAGAGAGAGACTGTAGAAAAGAGAATGAGAGAGACACAGAGGGGACTTTAGGAGAGCATGGCGTGGCTGCTATAAATCACTGTGATTGGCCAAAAAGAGATGTTCTGGACTCACTAGTGTGTGTGTTGCAACAACTTTATGGCTGTGGGTTAAAACAGATGGAGTGTATGGGGATAGTAAGAACAAAGTATGTGCGGCTCGTGTGTCTTCCAGCTGTGTGTGTGTTCAAAAATGCACTTTCAGATGTGTCCAGCGAGAGTAGTGAGAGTGTGTTTGGTGTCTAAATATTGTCCTGGGAGTGTGTGTGTGTGTCCTGGCCAGGGAGAGCGCTAATGTCTCATCTGTCTTCTGGAGTAAAACAATGTGAAAACAGAACAAACAGCAGTACACGGCGATACTGATAGAGGGAGGCGAGGCAGGTCCAGAAACACATTAAACCAGACTTTGATTGTGATAATGTGTTAAAGATATTAGGGACTGATAAGATCAGAGATTCAACAGGAAGCAACGGGTGTGTCGATGATCGGACAGGTTGTAAACAAGCCGTCACTTCAGCCAGATTATCTTGAAGTGTTTGGTAAAATTTTAGCAAGGTTTCATATTTCTTAATATGTTTCAAGTTTCAAACAAAAACATCTTTTTGTGTTTCTGTGAGACACTTAATGTAGGATATTGTATGTGATTTGATTACTTCAGATTGCTATATCACACATCAATATACTAGGGGAGTGCACGTCGGATTTAACAAAATTTGTGGCCTAAATCCTCAAGAGAGAGAATCACTGTGAAATGAAAATCAGTGGTGGATGAAGTACCTGAAAGCAACACTTGAGTAGAAGTACAGATATCAAACCAGAAAATGACTTTAGTGGAAGTTAAAGTCAAAAAGTGTCTCATATTTCCTGTACTTCAGTATCAAAAGTAATTTTCTGATATTTAATGTACTTCAGTACTGAAAGTAAAAGTACAAGTAAATGTTAATTAGAAAATCAAGCAAGTCAGAATTTTGAGATGCAATGAGAAGTTTATTCCTCTCAACATCAACACAATTTTAAAAATGGAGGCTATATTGCACTTGGAAAAAAACAAAGTCTTAACAACTTAAAGGATTTAATGAGCAAAATTCATATTTTCCCTTGCTCGTAGTCGCAAGTAGCACGAAGCATGATCTGACATGCAGCTTGCGTGGACTTGAACGGAAATCAAAACTTGACTATGGCTGTGATAGGACTTTGTTTGCACTTGCCCATCATGTGAATGAGCAAGGGCCACCAATTAGCCAGACCTGCTTGCTTGCATTAGTTACAGGTAACTAAGATGCTTAGAGGAAATGTAGTGGAATAAAAGTATACATTGTATTTAGGATATGTAGTGAAGTAAAAATGAAAGCTGACAGAAATATGAAAACTCAAGTACAGTACAGATGCTCCTAAAAAATACTTCAGCACTGTAACAATGTATTATTATTTTGTTACATCGTGCCACTGAAAACTGCAAGAGTCCCTCCAGACCTTCATCAGATTTGCCAGTGTGTCATGTCATGCAGATTACGGTGTTTCTGTTTGTCGTCTCTCCCAAAGACCTGGTGTGCGTTTGCATGTGTATCTGTCTAGATCGCCTGTTCATTCGGCCTAATCTTAGGTAAGCAGAAACTGACAGCTGCATAAGTGGCATTCACCAGATAAGCCTCACATCAACCTGGGTCTGAGTACTGCACTGACTTAGCATTACAGTCCCGTAGTATTGTTGCACTCATGGACAGTTAAACAAATATTAAAATAAGGAAAAAAAAAAAAACAGTTATTGCATTTTTTTTTATTCCATGCATTATTTTTCCTTGTTAAAACCTGGCTGCTACATGACTTACAATGCAACTCGACAGCCAGCACTTCAGCCGGAGATTCAGGTGTGTTATGTTAGTATTGCCTAAAAGCCTTGAGCCTACAAGTGACATCACTTGAGGCAGTTTATCATCACACAGCTCCCTTTGGAGCCACAAAAGCTTTATACAACTCTTTATTCACACACGCAGTACTCAAACCTGGACAGTACTCACCGGTGCATAGTACTTCTGCACTTCACTACTTGGGTATGCCGTGACTTTTCTTGCGCACCGGCATGTCTTGCAAGCTGCCAGTACTCTTCTCTCCTCTTCACATCAGGTTTTTTAGGACGTTCATAATGGAGATTCATAACACTGCAGTGCTAGCATATGTTCATAAGCCGTATGAACCTAAAAACTACGGTATGTGGGGGAGCATCTGGATGAGCCGACGCACAGCATGGGCGAGGGGGGCTGAGAACAGGGGCGCTGTAATTTATCGATATACTGTTCTTTTTTGTAAAATACTTAGTGAACTGTTCGTCATAACTTTTTTATTTGTGAACAAATATAATTAATGAAACATTTAAAAGTTTTCTAAATCTGCTTTTTTAGGGAAAATATCTGGAGAAGAATTAAATGTTGACAAAGGCTGTGGTATGTGTAAATGATAAAATGTAAAATTATATAGTTTTAAGTCCAAAATCCTTCAAACTTACTTAGGGGAGAACCCTGTACCCTGCTGTATAATATGTAGGAGCATCCTGACTGGGACTCTGCTTCTAAACCTGAATGATACCCTGCTATGGGCTGCAAATAACATAAACATTTTAACTATTAACACCATACCTTATTCATATAATGTTCCAGTTGGAGTATTATTGGAGTATTATAGGCCTACAATAGAGGATGCATAGACAGTATAATAATAGCAATGAAATCACAGCTGATTATGACTGACACTGTATAACATGCTGAAAGAAATAATGAAAAAAAGGAATAAGTCACAAGAGATTACTGATACCAGCCAATACACAAGGCACCACATGCATAAGAGAGTACTGGCACTTATTGTTTTTCTACTTCAAGCACTGCATACAGTAGTACTACTCAACACCTTTAAACATATATTGATGTGTGAAAGTGGGGAGAGCTCCCCTTTATATCTTAACACTGTGCTGTAGAATGTGTGAAAACTAAGAGAGTAATGAAGTTGAAATGGAAAGCAAAAAATAATGATTAAATTAGCGCCACTACTAATGGTAGCAGTGTGAATGCAAATCTGAGTCTAAATATCGACAATTCACAGTTGATTTGTCATTTTGGCTAAACTGATCTAACAATGAAATAGTGAAATTTACAGCTGTGATTAATAAAACATCCA